>OX637864.1:5586687-6076048 GCA_951802705.1 Netelia virgata | reverse complement strand
GGATTTTCGAATTCAAAAGGGAAACGCGACTAGGAATTTTGTATACACGTACGGGAATTACATACCGAATGAGACGAGAGAAAGGGCAACAAGGGCGTGGTGTGGTCCCCGTGATACGTCAATTTGGAACTCGCAGTATCGACAAAGCAAGTGCCTACGATGAATTAAAATTAAATTCGAAAAATCGGCGGATAACGAGATCTTTTTTTGATCGAGTAAAATAAAAGAATAATCGAATATTCAACGATTTAAATAGCACGAGAAAAAAAAACTCTAAGAAAAATCGTCGCAGTGAAAAAATCCAAAAAAACTTCAATTTTTTCAGCAATTTCGAAAAATTATTTGATTTTTCGGAAAACAAAAATTTACGATAAATTCGAGCGTTGTTTAATTCTGGAATTCGTCAGGTGGCCGAAAGAGGAGCTCGAGCCATTAATTAAGAATCCGATTCGTTCACCAATTACTCCCAATTAACGCAATTACCACGGTCGCTTTGTCTTTGTAGTTTGAAAGAAACAAAAACAAAAAAAAAACTTTTTTCTTTTTCCAGACGCGATGAGTCGTAACGAATTTGATAAATTTTACGATCGACGAAGAAAAGAAAAAGTTAGGTATATCGAAAGTTTCTTAAAGCGAATGTGCACGTGGTCGTTTTCGTAACGCGTGCGTTTTTGTCTCCGTTACAATAAATTGCGAGTGGAAGTTACGCAAGGAGGTAATAAGACGCGCCCTTAATACAACGTATGTGGCAATCGCGACGACTGGGATGAGTTCGTCATGCGTAAGAGAGAGCCTTGTCGTAGCAATTCCCCTTAATTCGTGATAAGGCTCATCATAATCATTATCGTCATTATTCGTCTCTCTCTCTCTCTCTCTCTCTCTTTCTATTTGTGTGTGTGTCTGTCTCTCTCTTTCTATTTGCGTGTGTGTCTCTCTCTCTCTCTCTCTTTCTATTTGTGTGTGTGTCTGTCTCTCTTTCTATTTGTGTGTGTGTCTGTCTCTCTCTTTCTATTTGTGTGTGTGTCTGTCTCTCTCTTTCTATTTGTGTGTGTGTCTCTCTCTGTCTGTGTGTCTCTTTGACTTTCATCCTCCCCCTTTTTTCCTCGACACGACAACTGAAGCTCACTCATTATTTTTATTATTACTTTAATATCATTAATACAATTCTATCAAGACATTATTTATCATTTTTTAAATTAATTTCTAGATGCTTAATCGTTAAATACGATAACGAGAATAATGAAATTGACGGAAAATTAATTGGATAAAATAATCGTAAGAAATAATTGGTAAAAAAAGATCAAAATAATAAAAAATGATTGGAGAAGAGTATAAAAATAGTTTTTAAACTAATTGGATAAAAGTGTAATTAACGAAACGTAACGCGACTTTTTTCCAATTCTGAATTTTGTCAATATTCAAAAAATCGTTCGAATATCGATGTGAAAAATTTCCATTGGACGGTCCACTGCAATTTGTTGTTTTTTAAAAAATAATTTCCGAACCCCCAGGCATTGAAAAGTTCCTTTCGAAAGGGTATGAACAAAAAATAAAATAAAAAATCCAACGTCCGGGTCGAAGGCTCGAGTCTCTCGTTTTTCTTGACTCGATCGACGGTCAAACGTATTTTTTCGAGTAACGAGTACAAGAAGGGAGGAGGGAGACACGCAGGAAGGAAGTCGTCGGGGAGGACTGGAAAACATTCGCGAGGCGATTCAGTTCGTCAGCTACGGACGAACGCTCGACTTAATTGGAATCCCTCGAAGAATATCGACGCAGTGCGGCCGTTCGGACGAACGACCGTTACGTAAAACCTTTGCCTCGCCATCGTATCTCGCCTTTCTCCACCGGACATCGTACCTCCCTTCTATAAGTACGGATATTTTTATTTTCTCCCCTCGAATTTTCCCTCGAACAAACGTGCTGCGATATTTCGAAATTTTATTCAAAATTAAAAAAAATAATAAAAAAAATAACATTTTCAGCAAATTTTTGTATTTTCAAAGTCTTATTTAAAATAAAAATATGCAAAAATTTACTAAACTTTCAGGTTTTATTTTAACGTCGTTTATTTGTTTGTTTTACCGTAAAATCGATAATCGTACGAGCGAGCTCGTTTTTAATTGGACAAATTTATTGAGACGAATTTTTTTGTTTGGAAAAATATTTTCGAAAAAGTTTTTTTTTTCTGTCGTGCAATTTTTCAACGACGAAAATATGTTCGTTTTATGTCGTACCGAGGACGCTACAGCTTCGAGTCGCAAGGTGGTCGTTGTTGGACGCGGGGTCTCTCGCTCGAAGGAAGTCTTAGCAAAGCAGCGTGAGGTCAGCCACTGGCTTCTCTCCGCACGCCGCCTTGCCGTACACATCATCGGCCAAGAGTTTTGGCGGATGACTCGAGTTATTTTTATTAAACCCAGAAAAACGAAAATATATAGATATTATTTATTCACCACGAACCTTAATTAAAGCATCGATTATTTATTTTTATCGTTTATCGTTATATCGTTAATTCGAATATAAAAATGCAAATACAATGTCGCTCTTGAACCAACAATTATTTATTACGAAGATCAAATATCATTCGCGAAACACAAATATTATTTATTCGACAAGATAAAAAAAACGAAAATCAAAATAACGCAAAATATCGTTCGAACATCGACAATTCATTACGAAAATAAATAATAATAATAATGACAAAATATACATTCTTGGTCGATAAATAATTGATTGAGAAAAATCTTTATTTTTATTTTTATTTCTGAAATAAAAAAAACCTCAATCGTGTCACGACAACGAAAATTCCCACATCGTCCTCTTCGGGACAAAAGAAGACGAAAAAAAAAAAGGAAAATCTTAAGCCGGCCAACTTTTGTGCGACGCGAGCACCGACCTAGAAATAATACGCGTATAATAGTGCACCCGGTCGTGATGTCAACGGTGGTTTTGTATCGTTATTGGAAACGAATATACGTTATGCGCGTATCCAATACTCCAACGTTTGCATATGTATAAAAAGAGAGAGGGAGAGAGAGAGAGAGAGCGAGACAGAGAGAAACAGAGAGTGAGAGAGAGAGAGAGAGTGAGTGAGTGAGTGAGTGATTGATTGATTGATTGATTGATTGATTGATTGAGTGAGTGAGTGAGTGATTGAGTGATTGTGTGAGTAAGTGAGTGAGTGAGTTAGTGAGTTAGTGAGTTAGTGAGAGTGAGTGAGTAAGTGAGTGAGTGAGTGAGTGAGTGAGTGAGTGAGTGACTGAGTGAGTGAGAGTGAGTGAGTGAGAGTGACTGAGTGAGTGAGTCAGTGAGTGAGTGAGTGATTGAGTGAGTGAGTGAGTGAGTGAGTGAGTGAGCGAGTGAGTGAGTGAGTGAGTGAGTGAGTGAGTGAGTGAGTGAGTGAGTGAGTGAGTGAGTGAGTGAGTGAGTGAGTGAGTGAGTGAGTGAGTGAGTGAGTGAGTGAGAGAGAGAGAGAGAGAGAGAGAGAGAGAGAGAGAGAGAGAGTGAGAGAGAGAGAGAGAGAGAGAGAGGGGGGGGCAGCAGGTTGTCTCGACGGGACACGGGACAACGGATTCCATTCATGAGTTCTCCACATCCGCGGGAATGCCTCGATGCGTTTACACTGTTGCACGGACCGGTCATCGTATAAGAATATTTCATCGTCGATGCGGTTTTCGAAGCGGTAGAAATTTTTTAATGGAACATTTCAATTACGATAAATTATTGATATTTCGTTGAAAAAAAAATCATAATCTTACAATTTCTACGTTCAATAATTCATTTAATTCAATTTATATAAATTTTTTTAATTTCATCAAATTTTGTAATTTATATAATTCATTAAATTTATTACGAAGAACGATTTTATTCTTTTTACAATTTATACCAGAAAAAGTAGACACGGAATAATTTGCGTTTGAAATAAAATTTGGCTCGGAATAAAAAAAAACAACAGCGTACAATTATTTTTAAGAAACGATTAGCCGATATGTTTTGTTTGTTTGTTTGTTTTTCATCATTTTTCAGGTAAACGCAAAAAGTGAATGTGAGCTTTCTCACATAGCGAATTAAGGTCGCAGATTTTTTTGCCGTGTTGCGTTTAGAACGTCTTTTAAAAGCGAGCAACGAGTGCGGTAAACGGGTTTCCCGTTTCTTTTTGCTCTAATGTACTTTTTCTTTCGCCTCTGCCTCTCTCTCTCACACCCTCTCTCCATCTCTCTCTCTCTCTCTGGAAACGATACGTAGAAAAATACGTATATTTTGTACCCAGTCGACCTCCGAACTTACGTAAAAGCGTTAACGTAACGGATTAGGGTCGACGTCGACGACTTCCTCGTTTCTGGAATCTCGTATAATTGCCTCGAGGCTCGGACAGGAACTCGGCGAGTCCCATCATTTTTTATATTTATACATATTTCTATCAACGTTCTTTGCGAACAAAAGGAAAACAAGAAAATTCAAGTTAAAGACGTCGACTGTTATTCTCGGAGCATAAATATTCTTCAATACTGAACACACACGAACTTCAATTAATTTTCCATGCCGATGACTTGTAAGAACAAATAAAAATTCAATCGACGCAAACGTCATGATTTCCGTTTTTTTTTATTGGCAACTATTTTTAAAAAACTAAAAAAAAATGGACAAATATTTTTTGAAAATTATTTTATGATCTTGTTTATAGATTTTTCTGTTTCTCTCTCTCTCTCTCTCTCTCTCTCTATATATATATATATATATATAATTTGTATAATATATATATATATATATATTACCCCCCCCCCTCGTTTACTCCCGCGCTAATGAAACGAACAACGCAACCACGGGGCATAATAATTGTTACGACATTAAGTACGTTCCAGTCGTTGTACCGTCAAGATCCGTCGAGCCCGTCGTGGATGCCACCGAGTGTTAACGGTTTGTGTATTGCTCTTAAACAGCCGCTTCCTGCTTACTCGGGCTCGTATATGCACTCGCGCGGCCGGCGCGTTACACTCGATTCGTGAGCGAGCGACGAATTCATCGTCTCTCGTCCCATTTTTGTTTCGAGCGACAATTGGCACGCATCATTCAATTTTCATTATTTTGTGTCGGATTATTAAAATAATTAAAAATAAAAAAAGAAAAAAAAAACAGAAAAAAAATAATTTTCTGGTTAATCAAGGATGAATCAATTTTCCGATAGATTAATTGGCGCATCGTTCAATTTTCTCAATTTTGTGTCAGATTGATAAAACAATTTTAAAAAAGAAAATAATAAATAGATAAACAATGATTTTCCGAGTAATCAACGATCGATCGAATTGGTCGATCGATCGACCGTTTAATTGAATATACGAAATCAATCGATCGATTCGCCGATCGTTTCGATAAATCGATATAATTAATCGATCAATTTAATCAGAGACGAGACTCGATTTTTCTCCGTGTCCGTAGGAAGGACGATGTACGAGAATTGAATAGTTCATGGTATGGAAACTGTCCTTGTTCGGACGGTACTGAAATACCGAGTAACGCGATTGACCCCGAGGACTTGACATCAATTGACCGCATGCGAACTTTACTGCCAACATTGCGCGTCCCGTTCGAGCCACTCGACTCCTTTATAATACACGCTCGTTGAAGCAAAAGTTATAACTCTCTCTCTCTCTCTCTCTCTCTCTCTTTTCTAGTCGACGCGAAATCGACCCTCGTCAGAATCGACCCGTTTCGTCCTTCGTTATCAAAAGCGCGAAACGAATCTAAAAAAAAGAAAATGCACCGAGACCAGACAATAAAAATGTCTCGAATATTGTCAATTTATTATTCAAGCTACTATCGAAGAATTGATTTATTTTTTATCGATTTATTTGCCTCATTTTAAATCTCATTAATTACGTATTTATTTTAATTATTGATTTTTCAGTAATATTTATTTTTTTATCGACTTTATCTCACTACTTTTTCCATCGATTTTTCCCATAGATAAATCAATACAAAAAATTATTAAACTCTAAAACCTGACGGAATTAACAAAGAGAAAAAAAATCACGAAAAATTCTCAGACGATATTACGATACGCTTCAAATTGTAAAAACAAAAAAAACTCTATAAAATCTTGAAACTGTTTACAAGGAACGATTGCTTTTTTTCGTTCTGATTGTGAAACGAGAGGGTAATAAACGTAAAAATGTCCTGTAAACTGGCATCTCGTCCGATACCCGACGACGCGTGGCTTTTGAGGAAAGGGTTGAACCATATACAAGGTGGGTATGTGTATAGTTGAGCAATCACGAGCCACGTAAGAGCGTCGACTCTCTCGTCTCCGTATAGCGAGCGACGATTATGTTGCGCGAAGATAAAAGTGAAGAGGGTAAGGAGAAATAAGAAGCGAGGGAGAGAGATTGGGCGAGGTATGGGGCGACTTTCGTCCGACGGTCCGTTTCTTTTTCATTATTCAGTGTACGTACACAACGAACTACCTCTCTGTGGCTTGAACTAGGCTTCGAAAAACACGAGCGGTGTCTCGATGCAGTCTGAAGAGAGCGAAAGAGAAAGAGAGAGAAAAGAAAGAGACAAGCAGCGAGAGAGAGAGAGAGAGAGAGAGAGAAGAAAGAGGAGAGAGAGAGAGAGAGAGAGAGAGAGAGAGAGAGAGAAAAGTTTGTCGACAATGTCGATAAGGTACGCGAGACGAGACTCTTGGAAAGGGAAGTTTCTTCATGGAAAAGTAAGTTGCCTCGCACTACGCGCGAAAGCTCTACGTGGGAGTACAAGCTGCGGTAGCAACGTATCACCTTTTTCCCCTCTATAAGGATTTTTGTTTGAGACGTGCCCCTTCTCCTTTCACACTGAGCATAGTCAGGTGTATACCGGGGGTAAATATAATTTTAAATGGCTTCCCACGTCAACGAAGAGAAACTCGAAACGAGAAATCGCGAAGATGAAAGAAAAGGGGTGGAGAAAAGCGACGAGAACGCGGTGCAACGTCGATGTAAGATTTTTTATTTATTAACGTTTTTTTGTTGTTGTTGTTGCGATTTATCGATGAAAACAAAATTGTTTATTTTTTATTCTGTGTATTAAAAATTTTCAGTTTTTAATTGATTGAAATCATAAATTTTTCGTTTCGAGATTCCGCGAAAATATTTCAATTTGGGGACAAATCGAAGTAAACGGGAATTTGTGTTTCGCGGGTGTTAATCAAATTACGAAACAATTCACAACTAATTTCGTGCGAAATTCTGAGAATGCGAGGAACGCGTGGTCGGCAAGGAGAGAAATAGTTTTCGATTGTTTTTCGTGTAATAAATTGTAGAACGAAAATACCAAGTTTTTTGCGACTGAAATATTTCGACAAGGAAAACTCGTTGTACTCAAACTGTGTGTAAGAGAGAGAGAGAGAGGGGTGGTAGATGTATTTCGAACGTACGAGAAACTTACGGTGCTAATATCGAAACTAGAGACCAATTTAACGTTTCAACGAAGAAACTCAAGGGCATTCAAAAGTTTTCGAGAACCGCAGTGGTGAGAGAGCTCTCTTCCGTTGATTTTTCGTCGAGTGCACGTGAAGCATGTTCTTTCATTTATGCACTCGAGCTTCTAGCACCCTGAAACCTAAAGAAATCTCGCGTGCTCTTTCTATTTTCTCTTTATTTTTCTTCTTATTTTCTAACTCTATAAGGCAATCGACGAATTTTTGCTTACGAAAATTTATCGATCGCTGGATTAAACAATCGTTCCTTTGACACGATCACTCGTATGCAATATCAGTCACATTTCATCATGAGAAAAATCGTTCCGAAAATAAATCGATATATTAAATTTTTGTTTACTTTTTAGCATTGTCAAAGTATTGTCCGAAGATGGTTAAGCTATATTTTTTAATTACTCGTTACGAGTATCTTATTGTTAGCTGACGACGAATTCTCTATTTACATCGCGATTATATGGAAAATAACCCGCGACTTTAATATATTTCTAACGACATATATACAAAAAAAAATGTTTCGGAGAAATCATAAGTAGTTTTCGACGTAGAATCCGAGTCGACGATAAAAAATAGTGGTTCTCGTTTAAGATTTCAAATTTGCCGACCGCCCCGCCCACAGGAAGTGCAGGGGTGGGTATAATTTAGTACCAACGGATGCCACCCTCGAAGGTATTAAAGTTTTAATTCGATACATTTTTCTGTCCGATGCATATTTTTCCGAGATATTACAGAATTCCAGGTTACATAAATCACCCTGTATATATATATATATTGGGAAATATTAGAACTCGATAGAAAACCATAAGTAGCTGGAAAAAACATAATACGATTTATTTGTATTCCAGGTGTGCTACGAACAAAAATGTATCCTGTTGTGTCAGAATGGCCAAAAACCACAGCAAAACCAAGATTCATCAATAACGAAAATCGTGCATTAAGGAGATTTATCTGGTCAACGAATTAGCAAACCGATATGGATGAAAAAATCAGAATATAGTTATCAGTATCTAAAAAGTAATCTCTCAAAATTTCAAAACCCGAGGATACCTTGTTCGTGAGAAATAAATAATAACATATTTCCTAAATTAACATGGGCCTTTATGGGTTTCACTGATTTTTTCATCTATAAACATTAAATTCACAATCATTGACAAACAGTTTTTTACGAAAATTGCAGAATTATCAAAAAAATATCTAAGGAACATTTGTAGAGTTTCATAAAATCGATCGAATACTCGTGAGATTCGTAATAAATTAATTTGTCTCGAATAATGCTGGTTTCTGTGAGGCTAAGCTTGACAGTACTCTGATCGTGGCAACGTAGGGTGTCTTCTATTGTCCGATAGCTCGATGATAAAGCGACAACGCGAGTGACAAAATTCTCGTTCTATGACAGCTGTACGGTTTATGTGATTGCGGCGTTTTCAAGCGTACTAAGCTGACTACGCTAGTCACAAACAATTTTCTTTTGACTTACTCGACACCAGATAAACCTCCTTAAGGGATAATCATAATGACTTGCGAAAGGAAGGACCTGTTACCATCGTCGTCGTTTGATTTCTTCTTCTATAAATTATAATAACAACGATCTCAATGTTTGATGAACGTACGTAATAATTACATATGCTAATAAATCCGGAATAATTTGTCAAAAATATACACCTTGTATCACCAAAAAACATAATTGTCGATGTAAGAGACGTTGAAAAAATACTAAATTTATACTTTGCCCGAAATTACGTAAAAATAGAACATAAACCTTTACACTAAATTAATCACGCCCTAAATCAAGGAACGCTTTTTTCGCGAAGAAATGCGCCCTCGTTTTATTCTTTAATGTAATCCTATCGCTGGGGGGGATTAAAATTGTATTCCTGTTTTTTCTCACATTCCAACCAGAGTGAGCGTTTAAGTCCATTAAGAAAAGTTGTTGCAAATCGACTAAAGAACAACATACTCAAAATTCAAACTGATCCTACGTAAAGTTTATCTGTTATATAATAAACAAAATCATGAAATTTGTTTCCATAAGATTGTTATAAAAAACTAATCGAAGCTTCTTTGATGTCATATAAAAATGTGTGCGAAATTTCAAAAGGCTTCATCGGCCAGAAAATCGAGATAGTCATTGTATAATATTACGATATTTAACACGGGCTCTTATGGGAGGTTACGAAAAATGACGATTTTCAAGAATAAATATCTTAATTTTCGAGTCGATAAAGACCCCTGAAATTTTACACACATCTACATATAACATTAAAGAACGTTTCTGCAAATTTTCATCGAAATCTAACGGAAACGCTGTAACGATAGGACTACCTTAAAACAAAAGTATGCGTTTAAAAAAAAAGAAAAATCAAACGATCAAATATACAAGATTTTCGGGTACAAAATGAATTAGTGAAATTTCGAGTCGATCGAATCGACACTTTTCAAGAAAACTTACTCGTTCAATTGAAAAACGTAGCCTTGAGAAAAACGCTTTTAAATCCGTTGGCCCGACGTCGAACCAAAATGTCTAAGAAAATTCAACTCGAACGACAGTCGTTTAATCATGTCGTTATAACGCGAGGATCGTATTCTCTCGTCACTCCTCGTCCTATCCGTTCGTCCGACGATCCTGTCCGCATCGTCGAAAATTCAAAACGAAAATCGACCGTTTTTCATCGCGACCGACGCCTGTATGCCTCGTATAATATAGCGAAGAGCAGTAAACACACGGTTCGGTATTTTATTATACCGAAGGATGGACGGAACACACGCGCGTCGAGGAGAGAAAGGAGAATCTAGCCTCGTAGTAAAAAAAAAAGAGCAGGACTGAGAATAAAAAAAGAAAGAATAGAGAAATAAAGAAGAGAGGAAGAGAAGAACGTCGGTACGAGGCTGCTCTCTCGGTCGATTCTCCCTGCCCGGGTGTCGCGCGCGCTATTGAAAAAGAAAGAAATATCTGGTTTGCGCTAAACGCGTTCCCTTTGATTCCGAGAGACACGATCCAGGCTATCGTTTCTCTTTCTTCCTAGTCGCGAAATGGGGAGAGAAAGAACGAGAGAGAACGAGAGAGAGAGAGAGAGAGGTGAATCAGAAAGAATGAACCGACCGGAGGAACCGAAATCTTCGAGAAGAGAGCGAGTATATAGGCCATTGTGATTTTAATTCTTATTAATGCATGGGAATTTTCTCTCTCTCTCTCTCTCTTTTTCTCTCTCTCTTTTTCTCTCTCTCTCTCGCTTTCTCTCGTTTTCGCCATCGCCGTCGGCCTTACGGCATTACCCGATACCTATTTTGTATACCGTGCTAATTCTAAATCCAGTCACCCCGGGGTGGCCTTATATTATGGACGAGGACGCTCCGAACGAGACCGTCGAGAGCAGCAGCCCTGTCGACCGGGACATCTTCAGCCGGACTTGGCGAATCTCGGCCGAGATCCTCGGAAAAGGAACGAACCTACCGAATATCGTCGTTGTCGCGATTCAAAAATCAACCTTGACGTTCGACAATTATTGTCGTCGAAATGTAAAAGATTTCGGAAAACAAATAAATAAAAAACATAACAAAAAAATAAAGAAATATAACAAATAAAAAACAAAAAAGAAACATAAACAAAACATTGTTTCGGAGAAGAAAAAAAATGAGCATCGTGAGCAAACTTGATTTTATTTCGGGAGATATAAAATAAGACTTTGGCTCGACCTCGTTTATCACCGATATTTGTTTTTTTGTTATCATTATTTTTCGACGTAAATACTGGAGAATTAATGGATCTTACATTGTGATTAGATTTAATCGACGAACGAGATTAAAGGTCTATAATTCGGTTATGTAGTAACGGAAATGGGATCGAGGATGTTGAGGCGTACGATTTGAGAGATAAGTTTATCGAGAGTGCTTACTGCGACAACGATATCGACGCACCTTTTTTATAAACGTAAGTTAGAGGCGCGCACGCGCACACGCGAGTATAAATAACACGACCTGTAATCGAAGAACGAACTGGGCGTGTAAAATCATCGAATGATTTTAAATGAGCGGTATAAATATGAGCGATATAAATATGAGCGGTATACACTTATATTAAATATAAATTCGATTTTAACGAAACGAATTTCTCTCGATCGAATTTCTTCAAAATTAAATTCGATTTTCATTAAATTTTACTTGGACGCGATTCGATTAAAAATTATTTATTTCTGATTATTTCGAACGAATTGATCGAATTCTTACGTTTCCTCGCTAAAAATTCTCTATTCGTTGATAATTTTCTGTAATTGAAAAATTAAATACAAAATAATTTTATATATTTCTATCGGTAAATATAAATATTTTTTTATACGTTGGTTAGGTGATTCAACGCGCTCAGGTTGTTCTTCCTTATTCGATGGGCTTAAGAGAATGAACTAGGCGTGTACCTATATCGTAATTTGATGAGATCAAATTTTATACATGGTGATAAAATCGACTCTTCGGTAACTTTAAAACACGCCCGGTTCGTTTTAATTTAACGACGTATTCGTCGAGTTTGAAGCCGTCTTTGAAAAATTCAATGAAAATACAATAAATACAATGAAAGACATTAATAAATGAAATATGTATTTACAAAAAGCTCACATATAATCCTCTTACTTTGTGAGTTATGGACAATTTTATGAAAAATCACGACAGGGGACTGTTTATATGAAAGAAAAAACATATTTCCATTTAATATATGCAATCAAAGTCTCTATTTTTATTTATTATAACTTTTACACTATGTATTATGTACGAATAAATCAACAATTTCTAAACAAGTAAAAACATATAACGAATTTTCTTAATTCTATAGAACACTTGTATTAAACTTATTAAAATCAACTTCTTAGTTCAACAGTCTTTCTAATTAAAATGATAACTATAAAGTCAGTCTTTATGGAGTTATAAAAGGAATACTAGAAAGAAAACACAATTACCTTGCTATCTAATCTCCCAATTAACATTTTGACTTGACATTAATACTTTTAAATATTTAACTTTTAATAGTTATAACGAGTTATAATTATATTATCTATGCCAAGCAGCTTGCAATGACATCAGTCTTATCATTGTACTTCAAGAAGTTATTAAAATTAACTTATTTCTCAAAGGCCGACAAAGGCCAATAGAAAATAAGTCGTTATTTCTACATCTAATATTTCTTCCCTCGTTTTGGGGTGCTTCTTTTTTGGGTGTCATTGTGAAGTATTATCTGCAAGAAATACAATATTTTCAATGATAATGGTCAATGCTGCGCAATATGGCAGGTTAGACTCGACGATACCTAAAAGAAAGTCCCCTGTGGCATAGAACAGTCCTCTGTCTTATAAAATAACAGGGAACCTAGCCCAGGGAACTGTTATTTTTACATAGAAAGTTTCCTAGCATAAAATCATTTTAAATATATTCAAATAGCTCTGCAACCGAACAAACTTCGTACCGATTGCATTTCGTTTCACGATATAAACGACCGCGCCAATGAATAGTGTGATTTTAACGTAATTTTCAAATTGTAACACGTAACCAAAAAAATTGAAGACAATATTTGATTACTGTTTTTTAAATTAAATTATTATTTAAAAAATATAATTGTGTTTTACAAAGATGCTTACTGTATTCTCGTATTATTTATATATTTTTTTACTCAGCCAATAATGATACTCAGTAATGATAAGATCTATTATATAAAATTTGCCATTTTGTAAAAAACTTTTGTAAAAAGTTGTGCAAATAAAACTACCTAATAATAATAAAAATATATAAAATTTGCCTAGAACAGCGATTTTTCAATTAGTAGAGAATCGCCCATATTTATTTCCGAGGGAAAAAATCGATCAATGAAAATGTTTGATAAATATTTTCTGCGAATACGGGCAATCGCCTATTTCGACGTAATCGGTTGAGAAGCAACGATAGGGGGATAAGTAAAAATACGCAACGCGTTAACCAGTGGAAAAGTCAGTGAAGCGATCGTGAGAAACATGCACGCTGCTCGTACTCTCGCTCCTTTATACAAGCCACGTTATATCGCAAAATCAAGTTGCTCCGCTTTACTCTCGATTTGTGAAATCTCGCAACGTATTCTTTGATTCATTAATGGATCCTCGATAATTATTACATCGCCCTCGATTTCTCAAATTTAATACCCAAACAAAGTTTCGCGAAACGAATATTTATTCCCGTCGTAATTATTTTAATCGCTAGAAATAAATTTCTTTTCTTCTCAACGATTTATTCTTTTTTTTCTTTTTATTTTATTTTCTAACGTCGTAACATCGATCGTCGATTAAATCAGCGTTTCGTCGAGATCAAAATTTGATTATCGACGGGAGATAAAATTCGACCTCGATGGAAACTAAATTTATCGCCGATACGTCTCCGCTTCGTATTTCGTCGACGAACGTCGTTTTCGTGAAAATTCACATTTATAATTTTTCATTGAAAAATAAAAATACGATTAAAAAAATTGTATTCGATAAGAAAATTGAAATAAATAAAAAAAACAACGATGAAACAAAAAATCTGATAAATTTCGGTCCTACGTCGAGAATCAAATTACGTAATTAATAAAAACGATCGTGCACGTTTCACTTCATCGCTCGTACGCTATTTTCACTATTTATAATTGGATTTACGGGGCGAACGACCGTATAACGAGAGGGAAAGAAAAGCATCCAGAGAATTGGAATATCGTACGAAATAAAAGTTATGGGCTCGTACCTCGACCAAGGGACCGAGGGTAACCGAAACCGAAAGAAAAAAAAAAGAAAAAAAAAAGAAAAAAATCTAGGGTGAAAGGATCTCGCGCACGATCGGCCTTGAAAAGGGCTCCCGAGAGCCCTCTCCTGCAGACCTCGAACCAGATACAGAGAAGAGCGAAAGAAAGAAAGAAAGAAAGGAAGAAAAAAAAACGAAAGAACGAAAGAGATAGAGAGAAAAAAAAATCTCTCGGAGCAGGAAGAATACGAATTATTATGACCGAGATGAGCGCTCAAAACCGAGTACGGCCACTTGACGGA
The DNA here is from genome assembly GCA_951802705.1 of Netelia virgata. NCBI lineage: Eukaryota > Metazoa > Arthropoda > Insecta > Hymenoptera > Ichneumonidae > Netelia > Netelia virgata. Next base: position 6,061,552 of record OX637864.1, on the reverse strand, counting down.
GAATAAATATTTCAATATTCGTCTCGGACACGTTAATAAACACAATATCACGAGTACGAAATATTCGAAAGGAGCATTGAAGCTCCACGAGGCGTAAAGGGCGCATGCGCGTCGAGCGTGCGACGCGAATAATTTCTGAAAGCGTTCGAGCGCCACGCTCGAACGCAGAACACATAAAAACGGCTCCCTCCCTTAAAAAAAAATATAAAAAAAAAATAAAAAAGATATTAACAATAAAAATCAAATGCAATATTCGGTCCATGATCCAAATATGACGAGAGGAATATTCAAATCTGAAGTGGAGGTCCGGTTGTCGTTCGTGCATCTTTCCCTCATCCCCCCACCCCTCTCTCGCTGCGTCTCTTCCATTACCCCTTGGTACGAAATACTGCAATGTCGATAGCAGAAACGCTTCGCATAAAAGGCAATTGGAACACGTGCAACGAGAGAAAACGCCTTCCCGAGGGCAAAACTCACTTGCATAATCGTTACGACGAATTTTGTTTCTCGGTGCGATACGCACTTGGCCGAAATATCGTTACGCGATCTCCGTTGCAATAATAATAATAATGTTAGTAATTATTATTATTATGATTATTATTATTATTATTATTATTATTATTATTATTATTATTATTATTATTATTATTATTGATGTTATTGTTATTGTTATTCTTTATTCGGAAAAATTGTGAATTTTTTTGGAAAATATCAACGTTCGTAATTAATGGAATTATTTCAATCGGAAATCTATGATTTCCATTAGAATGTATTTACGAACGAAATGTTAAGAGTTCGAGGCATTCGACGCTTAATTATTGATTGGGGAAATAAAAAAGTGCTCGAGGTTCGATTCGATTTGCATTCTTTTTTAGAATATATTTAATCAGCCGACGGGAATTTTATTTTGTTTAATAGGAGACGAATAATATAGGATTTTAGAAAAATTGTTAGATTTTTTTTTTTGGGGGTTGGTCCATTTTGTCCCCAACTTTTTTATAGACGAACGAAGGGACGAAAGGTTTTTTCGAAAGGGTTCCCGGCGAGTTTACGACTATTATAGTACGTACAATATAATACTGTGTATAGCCATGTGTCACCGTTGCGTCAAATGTTTCTCGCCCAGGACGAGTGCATAATATATTGTATATAACTATATATATATATATACATACATACATACATATATATATATATATATATATATATATATATATATATATATATATATATATATACAGTATATGTTGTACAGTTAACAGAATCGAAACGTCGAAAAGTCGCCGTACAACTTTCTCACTGACATGAGTACGGTTATGCATATTGCGATGTCTCGTGTGAAAGAACATGAGAGAGAGAGAGAGAGAGAGAGAGAGAGAGAGAGGAGAGGGCGCAAATGACGTTTTAACGACGAGGGCAAGTAGTTAAAACCCCTGCTTGTAGACCGATCCATCTCCCTCCACTCCTTTTCGCCCTAAAAATTGACTTTCTTTATCTTCTCAATTGTGACTTTTAGCCCGCAGACTCCAAATTTTGTTTGTTTATTTTCGTTTCATTTCGATCCTTGGACAAAACTTGCTGGGACAAAATTGAATATTCTAAAAATTTGTTCTCTCTTCGATATTTCTCATATTTCCTATTCTCATTATTTCTCATATTTTTTTGATAATTTATTACGCGTCTAACGAAACAAATTTTATCAATTTTGGTTAATATTCGAAATCCATCGTTAAACAAAATTTAAAAAATTTAAAAAAACATAAAGAACAAAATTAAAGAAATTCCGTGCCAAATTTTCTTTTTATAAAATTAAAAAAAAAATAAACAAGCGTCGGGAGTTCGAAAATGTCGTTTCGAACTCGTGACGAAAACAAAATAATCGACCCGAGGCGAATTAACGAGCGTGTAAAAATTGCACGAACTTGGATACGATTAGTGTTATTCGCAAACGACGTTTAAGAAAATTACGACGCAAAGTGGATTCGACGGGAAAAAAAAAGAAAAACAGAAAAAGAGAACCATTTCTCGAGATACGGTGTTTTGTTTTCCGAGCTATTGTGTTCAACGTATAATGTACTTATATTTATATGGAACATGTACTCTCCTCTCTCCGTATCGCGTGTTTGTCGCGCTCCGATTACCGTAAAACAAAGCCGAACACGACGTAGACGCACGAGCTCTGTGGGTCGTCCGCGCGCGTACGTGGTGCGCTCTCTAGCGAGGCAGCGAAGCGAGAGCTCCCCCACCCGTCACCACTCCCCACCACCGAGTCACGAACGCATGCGCATACGCGGTGTATCAGCGTCTGCGCGCGAGCTTACCGACGCTCCTCCCCCCACCATCGCTCCGCGCTAATGTTTTGGTGAAAGCCTCGAGTTACCGGTCATAAGGACGTTGATACTGGGCTAATGGGATCTGGCCTCAAAATCGGCGTATGCTTAAGAAAATAAATATATTGTATAAAAAAAAAAACGAAAAAAAGAAGAAGGAAAAAAATGAGACAACGTAGAGAAGGAAGAGCGAAGCGGAGAATTCCGAGAAACTCGTTATAGTAATCTCATCGCCGCGGCGCAATAAAATGCACCTATTAGCCGACGAGTTTTTTTACGACGAATTTTCCAAGCGCCAAAGGCAAAGTCGGAGGAAGATGTTTAAATCGACTCATCCCGTCTATGATTTACCTCGGCTCGACCGCGAATAAAAAAATACGCTCGCATTCCAACGCCCAGCAGGGAAATCGTGTCCTATAACTTATTTTTTTCCGCGATCGAGAAATCGGTGGAAATTATATTTGAAAATGAATTTACGAAAAATGACTTTGAATTAAATATTTGTTTATAGCTTGAAACAAAGTTGATATAAAAATTTTGTTTAATAAAAAAAAAGCCTAAAATAATTGTACAAAATCATAAATTCAAAGAATTAATTTAATCACTTGAATTCGATTAAATAATATAAATAATGGTTCGATTAAAAAAGAAAAGAAAAAGTCGCGATTCTCGTACAACTCATTCAACTATATATATAGTGTTCGTCGCGAAGCTCGAGTCGAGAGGGTTAATATGCGTTATGAAAAAAAAGAATAACATCGAACACGCGTCCAGTGTGCGAAAAAGGATGAGAGAGTACGTGGCGACCTTCGGTTATATTACGAGACGAGGAGAAGCTCATCGGGACTGATCGAGGCTACGACGTCGACAATATTTGTATATGAACGATGGAACTCGAAAGGAGTCGAGCGTATGGCAGTGTAGGTACTACACGACGAGTGTGAAGGAAAAAGACATAGTCGAGGGGAGAGAAAAAGAGAGATATGTAAAAAAACCTAGCACAAAAGAAAGAAAGAGAGAGAGAGAGAGAGAAAGAATGAAAGAAAGAGAGAGAGTGTCTCGAGCCACGTTGCTACGACACGATGGACGCTACTCTCCTCTGCAACAACCGAGTGCGTATGTGCTCTTTCTGTTATAACGTTTGACCGCTACGCCCGAGAATCGACGACATTGGGGCAGGCTATACTACGTTATGTTACACCCATGTCTATCCCTTTCTCTCTCTCTCTCTCTCTCTCTCTCTCTCTCTCTCTCTCTCTCTCGCTCGTCCTCGACGTATACCTATACATACGATTATAGTACTACACGTACTATAAGACCGAGCGTCGTAAAGCAGTTATTTTTTTTCTTTCTTTTTTAACTCGCGACGGTACCGACGGGACACGATGGTGAATATCAGGAGAGGGAAATGACGACGCGAAGTGAAAGACTCGCTGGATTTTTCTTCGTCGTGGAGTAGGGGTGGGGAGGATGTTTATCATCGGAGACGGGCAAGTCAAGTTGCAAGGTAGGCTAGTCGTACGCTAATCGTTGCTGCTGACACGACGCAGATGTTTTTCACACCGTAACCGATACATTGTCGCAATTTTCCTAGACGTTCAATTTATTCTTGCGAAAATAAAACGCGATTTTTATGTAATAACAAAATATATATATTCCTTCTTTATAGAGTTCTATAAAGAGTTCAATGATTATGTATTTTTTGTGCAAAATAAATTAGTATGAAAAACAGATTGTTTCGGATTTATTTATTATTTATTTTATTTATATGAATTATTCGATGCCGTAATTACCAGTTTTTATGTTGATTATTTTTTTGAATTCCTTTGTGTTCGAGTTATTGTTTTGATTTGCCTTTTGTTTCCGTCCCCGGTGGAGACTGTAATGGAAATACAGTTTTTTTTGTTTTCGTCATCCGTCGTTGATTAGTCACGTAGTTAAACCTCCAAGTGCTTCGTATGCGATAAGCGCGACGTAGATAGCGAGGATATTATCATTATCGTGGCCATTACAGATTTTCATCACGAAAAGCAGATACCTGTGCGAAACAAATTTTGCCATAGGGAATACAATCTCTCTCTCTCTCTCTCTCTCCCTCTCTCGCTCTCTCTCTCTCTCTCTCTCGCTCTCTCTCTCACACACACACACACCGGGGAAATATACATAACGAGAAGGGAATATTGAACGTATTTCCGATCGGCGAAGCTACCTGTTGTCAGTTGGGACTTGGTCTTTCGTCATGCGCCGCATATAGTGTTTCTACAAACGACACGCCGTTCCGGCATATTCTACGATTAGATCTATTCCCCATAGTATCATCGGCGTTCTCTCTCGACGTTACGAGCGCGCGAGAAATTATTTCACCGGTGTGATCGAACGTTCTCGATATTTATGAAAATGTATAATTATCATTATTACCTAAATCTTCTTTTGTTTTTTTGTTTTTATTATTTTAAAATAAAAATTCGTCAGCGAATATTTTTTATCGTGGCTATAATTATTTTTCACTTAAAACCCTTTGAAGACGGTTTTCAAAACACAGACGATATATATCGAGTACTAATCGACTCGAAAGTGTTAAGGCAGGACCAACACTGCGATGGTCGGAAAAATAGGCCTAAAAAAAGAAAAAAAATCATTCTTTTCCTCAGTATAAGATAAATTCTGAAAAAATAGCATTAAAATAACAAACATATGCTGTGATGGTCAGAAAAATAAGCCTCAAAAAAAAGAAAAAAAATCATTCTTTTCCTCAGTGTAAGATAAATTCTGAAAAAAAAACATTTGCACCGCTCGACCGCGGTACGATTGTTTTTTTGTCTCCGTGACGAAGAATACAATTCTCACTTTCGAAGGATCGAAACGTCGTGCCAACTCGAAGCAATGTTTCGTTTGTAGGAATTTTTTTCTCTCGTGTTTCTGTTTTTTTTTATTTTTTATTTTTGTTTCACGTTCTTTTCAGAGAAAGCGAAAGATAAAGAGAAAAGTACGTTAAAGGGGTATTTGCGTATCTTCATTCTGGCTATTTCACACGTCGTCGGTCTCCCGTCGGCTGCGAGAGAGTCGAAAAAAAAACTTTTGCCCCATGGTTACCATATACGTTCGATCAAACAATTCACGCGCGTCTTCGTGTGTGGGTTTTGCCTTCGAGGGATGCCTCTACGCGTGTGCGTTAAGGGGTGAAGAGAACTATGGCGAGATATAGCACACATGCACGATTAAACAACCCTCTCGCATATATAAATATAGCTATAACTATGAGTCTAATATATAGCACATGAATGTACGAATATCAAGAGAGAGAGAGAGAGAGAGAGAGAGAGAGAGAGAGAGAGAGAAAGAGAGAGAGAGACGATTTATGAATGGAACGACCGAGCACCTAGGGCTACCGATCTTCCATAATGGGAGACGCTTCATCGAACGTGAAATCTATTTCGACACGGCTCGTGAAATACGAACACGTTGGAAATATTGTCAGCTTTGATAACGAGAACGAACGATTTTCAGATCCGGCTGTAATTTTGATCGATGTAAAAAAAAATAATAATAATAAAAAAATTGACGCGACTAGTTTCGAGTAATTTTCAAAAATATAGAAAATGAATTATTACGATGGGTTTTTAAAAAAGTTTATATACGAAAAAAAGAATATTATTTCGAAGAATGTCCGGGAAAATATTGAAAAATATCGTAAAATAGGTAAAATTTTCTTTTTGTTTTTTTTAGTAAAAATAAATTTCTAGCGACGTAATTTTTGTTTTTTAACAGGACCGAAGAATTTGTGATTTGTGAAAGTTTCGTAAATAAATTACGAACGTATATTGTCGAATTTATTTTGGAAATTTATTTTGGAAATTTATTTTGAAGCGTCGTTGGTGAGACGAATATTTGAATCATCGACGTGAAATGTAATTTAAAAGAAAAAATATCGCTTCGTTCGTTGTTATTATTACTCAACGGAAATATATTCGACCGAACCTTTGTCTCGGTGTATTCGTTTTATTGTTCGTGGCGAAGAACGAGAAAGAAGCGTCGACGCGGTCCGTGTTTAACGAAAGATTGAATTCCATCGTCGAGGTTCGTCGCGTCGTTATCAACGGTGGGCGGCGAAGCCATGTTTGTTATTTGCCGAGCAGCCACGCGACTAAAACTCTCTCGGTGTTAAAACGTCCAGATACCTTCGGCTATTATCTGTAGGTACTCGCTCGTTCGGAGAAAAAAATTTTCCATCCTCCTCGTGAACGAAGATCGCCAACATTTTCAAGTAATTACAAAAACCTCGACAATCTTTTAAACAAAGAAATATTATTTAAATATTCGTAATATATATTACGTGCATATTTATCGATCGCAATATTATTGCGATATCATCGCAACGTTTATCGATGAAAACAAAAATTCCAAAATATTTTTAATCTCGAAAAAAGAAATCAAAATATTTGTAATGTCGAAAAAAAAACAAAATAAATAAAACTGAATCTTCACTAACCGCTCGAATATTCCACGCGAGAATAACAAAGTATACAAGTATACAAAAATAATAATTTGAAAAAATCAAAAAACAAACAAAAAATCTTAATTAAAATTTGCGTTTTTAAGTGTAAAAAAAAATGTTTAATAATAAAATTGCACCACCAACGTAGCTGGAAACGAAGGGTTTTCCTGGCGAAAAAATATTGACCCAGCACTCTTATCAATAATTTAACGCCCGGATTAAAATATTCTGAGTTACAAAAAAAAACAAAAAACCCAAAATAAAAATAACAGAAAAAAAAACGAATACAAACTTTCTAACAGGCGAACGAGCGTGTTATAATTCGAGTTCGTAATGCATTTCGGGACGTTTCTCGGTCCTTCCGGGACGCGATAAACGCGACGACTCTCGTTCTGAAGACGCGATCTTGGGAACGGAGTTTCCGGCGTCGAAGTGAATTTCGTGGTGAGCAACGAAATTTAACGCTCGAGGGATAAACAACCGTAGTGGCCATTACGAATTAAATTTACGGCGTTGAATTTTTTCAGATTACCCACGAGTGTTCGACGATCACGATTTTACGGTCGCGATTCGTGGAATTAACGTTCGTGGATTTTCTTTATAAAAAAAAATAATAATAAAAAATAAAAAAAATCACGACTCGCCGACGACAACAAATCTCATTGAGGTTTGTCCATAATGCAGGGTTCTGTACGGATTTTAATTAAAATCCGAGATTTCTCTCGGTTTTACGTACGTATAACCATAATCGTTGCCATTCGACGTATGGGTCGTTCCATGTCGAATCGAACAAAATTAAACGAGGCGACGATCGAGATTCGTAATCATGCATTTTTTAACAGGAAGAATCCATTGAAATATAAATATCGAAATTTTTTCGAATTTTTCTAACGGTACGTATAGTAAAAAAAAATTGTTTTATTTCCTATTTTGAAAAAAACTTCGATTTTCAAAAATCTTAAAAAATTGGAAATTGTTTTAATAAGATCCTCTCCATTTCAAGATTTACTTGATTTTTCGGATTTTGGAAAAAAAGAAGTGAATTTTTGAGAATTAAAAAAAAACGGAAAAATTGGAAAACTTGGTTTTTCGAGGGTTTATGTTCTATGAAAAATCACGATGAGGATCCGATAGTCGAGGTCGAGATTTCTGTCGAATTCGACATGGAACGACCCATAGACGTTATATATATAAATATATTCGTGCGGATGGAAGATGCAACGGGGACGCGATTCTCTCTTTCCTCGAGTTCTCCTCGCGACCTCTCCGCGAATCTAACGATCGTCGAGATTCTACCTTTTCACTTCCGAGCCTCGAGATGCTTAATTGAATCCATAATTTTTCCTCGTAATTACCGATCGCGTTTTTTTTTAAATTCTCTACTGCAAAGTTCCTGATTTTTCGTTCGTTTTTCATCCTCTCGCTGTTTTTTATAATAATATAAAGCGAAAGAGAGCCCGTTAAATCCACTCGACGGCCCGCTTCGAGCCTTGTTTAACGAATCAAAAATCTCAAAAATAATGCCATTCGAAGATCGACTTCCGGCTTTGAGCCAAAAAAAACCATAAAAAAATGTTAAAATTACAATTGAAACAAATCTAATGAATAATACAAATATCTCAACGTGACAATTTTATTTTCCAATTTTTGGATACTTTTTATTATTTTCAAAATATAAAATAATATAAGAAATATGAAAAAGAAATTGTCGCGATAGAACAATAAAAATTGACGTTCTGGTATTTCCCCAAGGTCGATGGGAACGAGTCGATTTAGGATCGATTCACGAATGAAAAATGATCGTGAACGATCGCGCGGGCGCATCCTTGAGAAATTCCAGAGACGTGTGGCGAGTTACGAAACTGTACAAATGGAAAAACGATGACGAGACGATCGTACTATCGGGCTATCGATTAAATTTTTCTTATCTTTTACATTTTATCGATTCTTATCTAAACCCACCTACGCCAATAAAACGCGTCCAACATTATCGAAATTATTTTCACGACGTGGAATTTCGCGCGTCACAAATGAAATCGGACACCCTATAATTCGCTCGATTAATTCAATTACGGGAATGGGCGAGTCGAGCGCGACAACGACGGTGAGAAAATACACGAAAGCTTCGATTCTAGTCGTTTACATGAAAAAAAAAAAAACAATTTTCTACAAAACAAAATGAAACAAAAGAAAACGAGTCAAAACTAAATTTATTTAAAATCAAATTTGCAAAAATCTAACATTTTTAAATCGCTAATTATCAAAACGAATTTTTTCCGAAGAAAATATCGTCGACGCGAGAATTTACGGAATTGCGTTTACCACGATCGAGCGGTTCCCCTCGACTATAATTAAGAACCGTTACATCGTTGTTTATCTTTTTCTTTTTTTTTATTTCGTCATTTCCCTCGGTGAAATTTTTTATTGTAGAGCAAAAATTATCCTGTCTCTGTTGTACGAGCGACGCATTCCACGATCGTTTGCAACGAAGGCCTCGGCGCTCTCGCGGTAACGTCGTGAGTCATATTCGCGAAAGAGGCGTGCGACGGCGGGACACGATGACGAAACGTATCGTAGTACAACGTATACACGGTGTACTGATTGAACGCGTACGTCCTGTCTCTCCCCCCCCTGCGCCGCTGCCCGCCCGCTCGCGCCGCTCCGCGGCGAAAATGCGCGACGCGAAAAATCTTCCGCCAAAAAAAAACTCGCGTGTCGTCGAACTTCGCATCGACTTTCGCGAAGTAAAACACACACACCACCTGTTAACTCGGGGGATTGTCACCCGAGAAACGCTGATGCTTCGATTCTGTCAACCTTTTACCGACCGACTGACCTCGATTCTGTCAATTCATTCCCAGACGCCATCTCTGCCGAGTCACGCGAAAAAAGAGAAGTCGAGGTAAAAAAAAGTAAAAATTTACGATTACGACCTATTTTGTACCGTTAACGGCCTATAGAACGATTCATTTCGACGATTACTTCGTGGCGATTATGTTTTTTTTTGCTTTCGCGTCGTTGGAAAAAGTGGATGGAAACACAGGGTCGTATGTCGAAAGTTTGGACGGGGACGATTAACGCGCGTGCGTGAGACGAAGATCGAGCAGGTATAACCTCAACTATTCGCGATACACGCGATTTGGCAACATCGCACACGGTCGTGTGTCTCGGGAAAGAAAGAATGAAGAGAAGAAAAGAAAACAACAACGCGGCAACGAAACCGGCAAGGTTAAGCGATATTACTCCAATTTCGTATGCTCATGGCTTAATTACAGAGTGTCCACGTAGGAGGCCACGTACTGTAAGGATACGAACGCCCTTCCAACCAACCCTCGCTCGAAAAAACGTGTCAATTTCGATATCGTGGCTTCGAAGAAAAAAAAATTGCCACGAGAGGTTTTCCCAACGCGAGAGCTTCGATCGTAATAAATATACTTTCCTCTCTCGTTACAAATTGCTACTGTGTGCGAGATACTAACATTACCGATATTATAGCTCATTCCGCAGCGAATACCGAATAAAGAAACTTCCCGTGAGCGCGGATGCTATCAACAGGTCCGCTACTTTACGCTGCTTATATATATATATATATATGCGTGTATATGTGTAAGCCGAGAAAAGAGTGGGGACGTTAAGAAGGCAAAAGATCCACGGTGGCTACCGCCATCCGTTGATGGTAATACACAAGCATTACACTATACCTTGTTTTCCAGGTAAGAGGCTCTCCGGCACGCGAGATTTCTCCTTGAAAAATTCACAGCTCCATGATCGTTGGTGTTTTAAAACGCTCCTCGGCTCCTCGCCACACTACCGGCTGTATACACGAGAGACGCACGCTTGATGCACCGCTGCTGCCACTTCGGTCCAACACCGCATAATACACACTTGTTTTCAAATACCGACGATCGACACTTTTCTTTTTATACTTTTTTAATAAACACGTAACGAAAGAGAAAAAAAAAAAGAACTCTCGCGAATATCACGGTTGGAACTGATATATTATTTTCCTTTAATTGGTTCACTGCGACGAAACGAGAACGAGGATTTTATCGCGAACGAATTATACACGACACGAAACTGTATTATACGGGAACGGGCCAGTGGTTATACGTATCGCGACGAAAGAACGAACAAAAAACGAACATAAACTTCACTCCGCACACGACGCACCTAACGAACGGTGCGCGTCACGATTGAGCACTGACTGGCGCGCGATCACACCGTGCTCGGGAGGTACGACTCGCGATGGGCAGGGTGAGAGGTGGGAAGAGGTTGTCAGGGGGATAGAAACCTCGCGGCAGTGTTACTCACCCCTGGTGGAACTGGAATTCGCAACACCGATATGTATCATCGCGACTCTTTCACCACGTCCAATGGATAACCACTGACATCCGTGCATTGCGCATGTGCAGGTACACCTGTATGATTACCTGCTGACCACCGAAATCGTGCATGTAGCACGTACACACGAGTTTCGTATTTTACGCGCGACAATGTCCCCCTTTCGGACAATTCTCGATGAGTATGCTCTGCGCGTATTATATTCTGCGTCTCGTGGCGCTGTGTCGTATCACAGTATTTTACGATGCATGTTCGCCACGTAGAAAACGTCCGTGCGCGTCCGTGACGATAAATTGCATGCGGCATCGTGCAGTATTGACATTACTATAGGATAAACATTGATATTTTGACTCGTGGATGGGAAATGAGAGTAATGGAATTCACGTTCGTGTTCGGATGACGATTGTGCTCCATCTTTGTTCATAATGTTTATTGTCGACAAAGTTCAACTTCGCGGCGTTGAGGACGCCAATGACGCGATGTTGATGCAGGAAAAGGGTTTTAGATTCTCACCTCTCCCTTGACTAAGGTTAGTCGTCATAGTACCCAATATGGATAACCGGGAGAGAATAATCATACTCTGTCGATTGATACGACTAATGTTGACAGTGCGAACAAATTATTTGCGAAAAAAGAGTTTTTCTTCACAAGTTTGAGCCCCGCGTAGTCTCGTTCCGTCAGGTGGAGAGGAAGTAGTCATCAAGCCGTTCGAGCTTTTCCGTCGACGTTCGAGATCGCTCGCTTGCGCATGCGCACTCGCTGTATTAACTACGCGAGTCAGTTCATGATCTGAAATACTCACGACGTGCGTCAGCTGATCAGATGTCAAGACGATCAGTATAGACATTCCATGTGTACCGAATGGATCGTCGTAGAGTGTTTCTATCAATAATGTTTGACACACTGTACAATTATAGGTGATAAAACTGTAAACAAAAAACAAACAATGGACGACGATGTGGATATTTATGGGGATTTGCCGAGTTTCGATGTGAACGAGTGCAGAGGGGTGAGTAATTTTTTTATCAAGCGAATCTTGGTGAGGTTATACTGACGAAAAGTTTCGCGGGAAGGTCATGGGCTGGCTCGTGTTTCCTGAACTTTCGAAAGTCCATAGAGGTGCATGGAAATATCTCCATATAAAAAACAACCATAAGCCGTAATAACGTTGTTGCATGGCCGACGATTTCAGTGCAAAGAGAAAACTAAAGAATTGGTAGAGTTAAGAGCCAGTTCGACGAAGGAAAAGGATGAGGAAGATTCGAAATGGAAAACGATGTACGAATCAGAGAAGGATAAAATAAAATTAGTCCTAGAAAACACTTCTACTCTAATGAAAACAGCTAGAGCGGAGATCAACAGAAAAGACAAAATCATAACGGACCTGAGACAAGAGTAAGTCACATTTCAGTCGTATTTGACGAATGTAGCTTAAAAAAAAAACAAAATCAAAAATAAAAATCCTAAAACTAAATCTATTGATAACGAACGATCCATTTTTTTTAAAGCTGCACTAAGGTTTCGGGCTAATACGCCTTCGTGTAGGACGCAATTCAATTCTGCATAAAATAAGACTTCCTTCGCACCGAAATCTCAAAGCATCTTTGAAAAAACGTGGATCGGAGTTGCGGGCCAAGAATAATTTACAAAACCCTTCGAACAATTCTCACAGGTTGGACAATTTCAAATTCAGAAGAAAGGACTACAGGCGACCCAAGGAAAGCCATGAGACAGCCAATGAAGTCGGAACAAAGAAGAACAAAGAAGAAATACCGATGGAAAGAGTGAAAACTTTTCATACCAGAAATTATCGTGAAACTTTCTGGGACAACGACGGCGAAGATCCTGAACAACAGTGGGAACCGGGCAAAGGTACTTCTACCGTATATGGCGAGAGGCTACAAAAAAAGATCTGGATAGAAGAAAAGGCAGAGAAATTACGAAAAGAAGAAGCAAAAATCGTTGCCACAGAGCCAGTACCATTTCCAAAGGTAGAAGAAAACGTGAGCATCGAAAATGTAAGGTACATCGTCAAGGTCAATCCTGATAGGATGGGAATTACCGACGATTCGAATCAAGAAAAAATCAAGTACGAACCAGCGCTTTCCGAAACGGGTAGTTTACACTCTTCCGAAGATGGCGATAAATTCGTTGATCCAAAAACTGACAGAATTATCGACGATCCCGGAAATATAACGTCTATCGAGCTGACCGAGTTAGAAAAACGACGCAGGAGAGATTTACATTTACAAAATATAAAATTCATTCAAGATTCTCGTTTTAATTCCGCACGAGCCTCTCGTCATGGCAGTAACGATCGTTCGAGTCACGAGAGTCACGATCGTTATCGTAATTCCAGAGACAGTTCGAGACACTCCGATCGAAAAAGTCGTAGACACGAAGAATCCAATGAAACTTGCGAAACGTACAGAAAACGAAGCAGATCGAATTATCGATCGCGCAGCAGAAGTCTCAAGCGTAGACGCGACGATAAAGGATGCGAGAAAAATCGGGCGAGTAAATGCAGGGAAACCGTCGATTGGTACGATAAATGGCGCGACGATGTATTAAGTAAAGGTAGACATAATTTAGAAGAATACAACAGACATTCGCACGATCGGCGAGATAAACTTGAACGTAAACCCGACGTGGAAATATCTGTAAAGAGCGAGTTGAACAATTTGAAAAGTTATGGCACAAGTCGCAAGAAAAATTCCAGATCTCGTTCGCCAGGAATTCATTCGCGATCCGGCAGCACCGGAAATACCAGAAATAAAGAAATCGATGGAAAACGATCCCGTAGTTCGAGATCTCGCGGGAGAATTCTAAATGGCGATGGAAAAAGGGAATTGGACGGGGAATCGAGTAAACAAGAGTCGAAAGATCGTAAAATTTCAAGCGAACGAAACATACGTGATGGAAAAAGCAAGAATTCTGCGTCTTCGAAAAGTAAGTTGACGAAGGATTCGATAAGTAGCGAATTGCGAGACAAAGAATCAAAGAAAATTCAAAGAGAAGAGAATTCTATAGTTTTTACGAGAAGTTCTGAAAAGGATGCAACGGTTAGTGAATTAAACTCGAAGGAAACGGAATGTTTACAAATCGAAGAGAACATTTTCGATAAGAAAGAAGAGGTATTGAACGAGGTCAACGTGGCGGCTGTGGAAACTATAGAAAAATTGCTAAATCAAGTCGAGGCCGAGGAAAAGTCTATCTTTGGGTTGAAAGATGAAACAGAAGTCTTGTTAAGCTCGGAGACGACACTGGGAAACGTGGAAATTGGCTCGAAGTCATTCCGAGAGGAGAAGATTGAAAATATCGAGAAATTTATTCAGGATTATCGCCATGACGAGAATCATTGCGATCTCTTGGGAAACAAAGAGTCCGAAGAGCTAAATAAAGCGGACAATAACTGTATGAACGAGTCGACGAGCAGCATCGTGGCTGTACTGAGCACGGATAATGAGGATGAAGATGTCATTAGAATGTTGAAAGGGAGGATAAGTGATACGAATTCGAAGAATGACGAAATTGATAACAAAATGGAAGATGTTGAAATTGATAAGGAACCGAAATCGGATGAAACTGATAAAAAACTGAAAGATGCTGTGATTAATAAGAAATCGAAAGACGTTGCGACTGTTGAGAGAACGCAAAATATTGATATCGACAACAAAAATAAAGACATTGCGATTTACGAGAAAACGAAAGATGTTTCGATCGATAAGAAATTGGACGATGCTCCGACTAATAATAAATCGGAGAATATTCCGAACGAGAAGAAATCACAAAATGTTTCAAATGACAAGAAATCGGCAAATTTTCCAATTGAGCACGAATTAGAAAATATTTCCAATGAAAACGAATCGAAAAATGTCTCGATTGAGAAAAAATTGGCAAATGTGCCAATTGAGAAGAATTCGTCAAATGTTTCGATTAACAAGAAATCAGAAAATGTCCCAATTGAGAAGAATTCGTCAAATGTGTCGATTGAAAAGAAATCGGAAAATGTCCCAATTGAGAAGAATTCGTCCAATGTTTCAATTGAGAACAAATTTGAAGACATTCTACCCGACAAGCAATTGAAAAATGTAGTTATCGACGAGGAATCGGAGCTCGTGCCTATTGATAAGAAATGGGAAAACGTTGCGATCGTTGAAAAGTTTGAAGACAAGATTTCAAAATTATCGCACCCTCTTCCACCATCGCCGCAACTTCCACCCTTGCCACAACTTCCGCCATCGCCGCAGCTTCTTCCGTTACCACCACTTCCGCTTGCACCACCGCCTATGCCTGCACCTTTATCACCGACAGAAGAAAAAACGTCCGAAATCCCAGTCGTCCGGGAAATTTGCGACAACGAACAAGACGATGGTAAACCACTGACGAAGAAATCCATCGCGAAGGAAATGAAGAAACGTCCTAGAATTCCCTGTATACCGATAATCTCGAGATACTCAAGACAGAAGCGATTATTGATATTAACAGATTCTGCAGCAAGTCACAATCTCGTGAGTTCTGAATCGTGCAAAGTCCTGACCACGATCGAGAAGGAGAAGGAAGCGATAGGAATTCTAAAAACACCAAATGGAGAGAAAAAATCACCTGAAAAACAAATAAACGCGACAAACTCTTCCAAACTGGTGGAAATTCAGCCGGAAAATGGTACGAACGAGCCAATCGAGGAAACTGAGAAGAACTCGATCTCAGAGGATCTAGTCAAAGTTCCTGATACTTTAGCCAAGCAAGTATCGTCTCGAAATATCACAAAGGTCTCGGTAACTTTATGTAAGATCGATGAGACAAAAATCGAAACTTCCTCGAATGTTGTAACGTCTACCAGTGATAAAAAATTCGAGGATGAATCACAGACAGTTCCAGCTACGATGAACAATGTCGTTCCTCAAAAAGCAACGGAAGTACTCGAGAATGGAGTAGAAAGTAGTAAATTGGAAGTCGAGTCGAGACGAACAGGTTCGAAATCGAAAAATCCGGAAAAAATCAGTTCGATTAATAAAATTGTATCTTCGGAGCGAGAAACGCGCTCGGCTTTGAAGTCGATAGCTCCCGTGGTAATCGAGAGCGGATCTTCCATTCGCAAAAAGACTTTACCCAGGGAAAAGGAGAATCAGTCGAAATCTGCGAAACAGCCAAAAACGTTGATCGTCGCGAAACGAAGAAGACCGATGCAGCTGGACGATAGTTCCACAGCGATGACTCTAGTTTCGAGCGTTCACAACGGTAACGGTGAAGTATCCTCCAAGGATAATATCGTCAAGAAGACACCGATGAAGATCGACCCTCCAAGAAAACGACGGTTGACCGACAAATAGTCAAAAATTTGTCACATCGCCTCAACTCTTTTATAAGAGTCTTCGCAACAATGATGATAATTTTGTAAACAAATCAACCACAACAAAAATCCTGACAAAATCTAAAAGGATCAAATCAGTGCCAGTTGAAAATTCTCAAAAAAAAAGAATTAAAAATATCAAACCCCGCCAGCTCTATATTTTTTCAAGCTCCTAAAGGCGGCAACATTGTAAATTAATTTTCTTTCCTATCGTGTATAAAGAACGAAACTACGTTGTACATAAACGAAAAGCAACACAGATAAATCCTTTCTTAATTATTTTGTTGTCAATTTTTTTTTTCTTTACAGACAAAACCGTTTTTCCTTTCGACAAATTTTACTCGTTGGTTTCCGTGTTGTTCGAAGCGGTTCGAAAAGCGCACGGTGTATTCAGCACGTGTAGCGTGACGTATGGAAAAGCTCTTTCTCACCACCACGACCAATAATCTCGTTGGTCGAGTCTTCCGGTAGGGGAAGGGATTGCCGCGCACACGACAGAGCTTTACGCGCATTTCGACCCCGCAACAATGCTGCTCACGGTGGTGCTTGGCACACACCAGACGGCCGCGTTACATGCCCACCTTGCCTCTATCAACTCAATAACGATTTTCCGAGGGAAGCGAGACGCTTTTCGAGCGAGCCAGGGCATAACCGCGGGGTGGTATATAACGTAATATACCCACCCAGTATACATACCTAACGTCTAAAAGCATAACTGTGGCGAGAGAGAGAGAGAGTGGTCGTGTCGTGTGTATGACGTCATATCGACCGCCGAGGGGCGAGAGAGATTCGTTCTTCTCTCTCGAAAAAGATACCTCGTTCTGTGTTGTGGGTTCCGTTTTGTCCTGTCGACGAGACTAAACATGGACGGTTGTCGCCGATAGTGAAAGAACCTCAGGGAAGAAAAAGAAACGAAAAACGTCTCACGTGTGCTCCGTTAAAAATCCGGAAGAACTTGTGTAAAGAAGAAAAAACCAAAACAATAATCAATTATGAGCATTTTCACGCTGAGACTGTAGAGAAGAGAAAGATAAATTAGGTCGACTCGCGAGTGGTCGAGCTAAGAAGAACAAAAGTGACGATTGCTATATTTCTATTTTTCTTTTGTTTAAATATTTGTCTTCGTTTTATTCGTTCACCTCGCTTATATTCCTGACTATTTCACGTACAAACTTTTCGACAAGCTCCCCGCGTCTCTCGACGGGACTGGCACGTCTCTCCCTAGCGAGAGAGGAAGCCAGGTGCGATGGGCTCGATCGTGCTCAGATCTTTGTCCGTTCTACTCGGCATTTTTTTCGTATTCGTCGGTACGATCAAAGTTACGTCCCAGCTTAGCAAGGATCTTCACAAGGATCTGGTAAGTGTTTCAAACTTTTGTTCATGTGTGTTTTTCTCTTTCTTTTCTTCTTTATAGTCGAATTTTCCTAAGAGAATTATTTGCGGTCATGGTCAAAAATTGGCCGCGCGACTTTTCTCGTTCTGACGGGGCTGATGCGCTCGGCCCTGTTACGTAAGGGGTTGCGTGCTCGCCGCGACACGGTGACACATTCGACAGATATAACGTCAGGGTATTCTTGTTATTCTGCACACCCACGCTTTCACCTTCGAAACAAACTGAAACACTAATTCGATCCGATTATTGATTTTTCACGCTACGTTCCGATTCAATTTTTCTTGTATTTTTTCATCGTGTTATCAATTTTTTCGAGACTCTTGTGTATTTTTGTGTTCTCAACTGTAAACGTTTTCGAATATTTCGTGCAGACTTCTATGAAACATTGTCCAAATCGTTTATCCATTTTTGCATTTTTTTATATTCGTACGCGATTGAGAAAATTCTATTTTCATCCCTGATAATATTATCCTTTTATTCCCCCGATGAATTCGAAATACGTCCGGAGACGATTGCGAAAATGATCTTGAACGAGAATAACGCCGGACAAAGAAGTTTTTTTTTTCGGTTCTTCCTTTCATCCTTCGATTTGCAATGGTTTTGTGATTTTCACAGTCGCGCCGAAAGTTCGTCCGCTTACTTTTCCTCGATGACGAGGGAACGAAGAAGAATAGCTTCGTTTTTCTATCCTTGGTAAATTCGATAAATTCCAAAGCTTCGTGGTCGTCGCGGATTTTCGAGGCGTTTCTATTTTCGGTGCCCATTGCCACAGTCGAACGGTGTGTGACAGCTGAGAGATTCGCGCGTGTGCCCCTGTGTTTTCTTACTTGGGCGACCGCCAATATTGTCTCTCTTGCTTTATGGCTGTTTTTCTATTTTCTTTTTCTCTTCTTCTCTCGTTGTTTATCTCACCACCGAGCGAATCTGCAATTAATCGTTTGTTATTGGATTATTTTGTAATACAAAGGTTTGTTTCTTCACAGAGAAAGGAGTATGTCAAGTACGCGAAGGTATTTCCACTCTCGGAGACACTGAATTTCAAAGTACCGAGCAAATGGTATCGACGCGTTGTCGGATCTCTAGAAATAATATGCGGTCTTGCTATGGCAACGATACCAAGTCGTAAGTCGTCGAAACATAAATTCTCTCACTTTGTCCCAAAATATAATGATCGAGTGATATTTTCTTCACCTTGTGAAAAATTCTTTCGCCAATGTTGATTTCTCGTTTTTTTTTTCAGGAAAAGTTAAGAACGCCTCGAACGCAATTTTACTCTTTCTAATGTTGATGGCCGTTTATTCCCACCACGAGCTCAACGACAAATTGGAGAGAACAGCGCCAGCCTTGGTGAGCAATTTCTGTCTTCCTTCGTGTCGAAATTACCTTGAAGAAAATGAAACGATACGATTAATTAAAAATTCGTCTTCTAACGTGATCTTGAAATTATTCGCAGGTATTTTTATTCATGCTATCGGGCAGACTGGTGATAGACTGGCAGCTTGGCCGGTACAACAATCAGGCGGTAACAGCTAACGGTGTCGACGACAAGAACAAGAAGCAAGACTGAAAAACATCGTAGACGTTGATTAAGAAAGAAACGTGGTAAAACAAAATCTGATGAAAATATCCGTTCGAACCGTTTTCGAGAATATTCTTATACTTTCGAAACTGCAGTGGCTTTCACACGTTTTACGCACAATAACGATCGTTCGTCCGATACGATGAAAAGAAAAATTGCAAAGGGACAACGTCCTCGACGCTTTGAAAAATTACACACGATCGATGATTTTGAAGTTGAGGAAGAAAATAAGAAAATTATTTATATTTGGGGGAATACCACGAGCCACTTTAATTTTTAACGAATAAACCGAATTTTGCACTATCGAGTATCACGAACAGGGTCGTGCTGACCTGTGGCTATATTCTAAATTTACCCCCCCCGGTCGTAACCATTTGGGTGGAATTGTACAAGTTTAATATTAATCGGCTCTGCCCTTTTGGCAAGCCTAACCACCGCACGCAAACACCGAAATACACGGACACAATTTAGCGGGCCATCGGATTTGTATAAGCTTCGTCAGCACAAAAGTGTATTTAAACTGCCGGTTCGAATGAAATGCCGTTATCCGTCTCGAGATTAAAAATCGACATCGATCGGTATGTATATATGCCATAGTTTACACTCATAAATTAAATGCACACATCGCTATGAGGGATTGAATTACGATATATAGAAAAAGGCGTAAAAAACAAGAAATAACGTCGTTGATGTCTCGTCGACGAGTTCGAACGAGAAACAACGACGAGTTCGAACAAACAAAACAAAAACAAAAAAACTCGCATTATTCTTATATATATGTGTACGTATTTTTAGTAAATCTTTCGTGTACAGAATCCTCGATGGGGATATCACACTTTCGACGTATCCAAGGCGACCATGAAATGTGCTGTCTTGACAATGAGAAAGAAGAAAAGAAAATAGTGTAACGGCACGTGTTAGGAGTGTTCATTTCGTAACGTAGGCATAATTAGAATTAAATCGAATTAATGCACATGTAAATATAACAAGAAAAAAAAAGAAATCCATACACATCTAGAGAGAGAAAGAGAGAGAGAGAGAGAGTGAGAAAAAGAAAAGAGGTACAGGCTCATACGATATATTTCGAGAAACGATATTGCAATTTTCGCGTTGCATTGATAATCACGATCACCTTACATTCGATTCCAACTTATTTCCCAAGTTCCCTCGAGGAAGACACTCGTTAATTTCTCCAAATCGAAACGTCGTTGTTTTAATCATCACGTTTGTAAGAATAGACTCACGCTACGTGTATACAAATACGATTGTCACTGTCGAACGATGTTCTTTCAATAAAAAAAAAAAGATAAAGAACCAAAAATGAATAAATCACCACTCGTCGTTGTCGGTGGAGGATCATTGGCGGGATAACAACACTGGTCGGATATAAAGCGTCCAAGATATCGAGGTGTCGATTTTTACTATAGCTCAACACACGATTCTAATTTACATAACAATATATTATTATTCATAAGCATCTGTGTTATAAATTTATCAGGCGTTGCGGCGTTGGCTCTCGTTTTAAATACGGCCCGAATGGACTGTGCGATATAAAAAAATACTTTACAAATCGTTGCGGCTTAGTCCCCGAGGATAATTGTATCACGGAGAACATTGCTAATGTTTAAATGCCCGAAGTTATGTCAATGCGATTTAAAAAAAGGAAATATACATTAACATGTAAAATAATGCGAGATATCTAGCTAGCTTCTTTCCGATCACCGGAGTCTTGAATTTACGAAAATTTCTCCCGTGGAAAAACCGTTTAGACGTATCGACTTATTTTGAGAAAAAGAAAAACAAATATTATGCAGACTTGCGACGTTCTTGGTTTTATCCTTAAGAATCCTGACCGGTTGTCAGAAGATGAAGCGCTTTTCGCAGATTGTCGATACAGGTCGCCATGTCGTCGTAGTTTATAGCGCTACCGGCCCACTTAATGTACTTCGACGCTTTGATGAGCTGCTCGGGATTCAACGCTACGCCTTCTGAAATTCGAGAAACAAGATTTTAGGCACAATGACATCGTGAGAATTCGGTTTTCATTTCCGTGGGAAATAAGTATGTCCAAAGATGTATAAATGGTTCATAGGGTATATTTTGAACGGCTTCAAATTTTTTAAAGTGTACAATTTTAAGTCCTTTGCTCATTCTCTGTACAAAGTTATGTCTTTGGATTTCTGACCATGGAAGAATTTTAAAAGTGAGGAAAAATGATGGTGCGACGAACAAAGTTCGTAGCGAACTATTTTTCTTTTTTTACATCAAAGATACATGAACAAAAATACATCTATTCGGATATTCTTATTTTTGCAAAATTTTGGATGATTTACCTGCGGGCGTTGCAAATTCTGTTGATACTGTTGGGCTCGTTGGTGTCGGGGCAGGATTATAAGGATTGGAATTAACCGGAGTCGGAAGGCTGGGATAAGAAGTGTTTCCGGAAGCCGGTGGAGTCGTGCTGCCCGGAACCGATGGAAATCCATAAGCGTCCGTGGCCGAGGGTGGAGTCGGTTGTCGAGGAGCTACGATCCATTATAATCGGTGATTGTTGAATGAAAACAAACGAAAAAAAATTCTGTGTGATCTAACAATGATCTATGCATTTGCGTGAGGTAACGAAGCGATGAATACTTTTTTGTTTCGGCCGCTTCAAAAAAATCTTTTTGAAAAGCACATTAAGTAGAAACATCGATCCTTTTCGAGAAAACGCGACGTCTCATTCTTCATCATCTATGAGCAAAGCGTGCTATAATTATGCGACCAATAATTAGGTGTGATTAACAAAGATATAGGCAAGAAATTATAGAACAACGTTAAATAACTAAATAGCTGTAAGGAGAAAGAATTCAGGAAATAAATGTATATGCTGCTCATGTTCGCGATGAGATGAATGAATTCTGGTGTAAATATTGGTACCTTCTGCGTCCTCATCGACAGAAGCTGGCATAGGAAGAAATGTGAGTTATTTAGAAATGATTATTAATCACGAGGAATATGCGAGAGATATTATGCTAAATATTACCTGGATCTATGCCAGGCTCTGCCGGAGCTTCATCGTCTGGTAAGGATAAACAAAGGATTTTTTATATCGGTCGATTTTTTTCAGGATTGTGTTTTAAATTGGTGTACCTTGTTCAGGGGTAGCAGATTCACCGTCCGGTTCATTAGGCGCCGCATCTTCCTGATTTTCTTCTATGAAATTATATTATCTCGTTAAGACTAGATTCGTGCCAATAAATGGAAAATATTTCTGCTAACGGGTGAACGATAAAACGAATAAACAAATAAATGGAAAAACGGTTCGCAGATAAATTATATGTTGCTGTACCTTGTTCAGGGTCGGCAGATTCACCCTCAGGTTCATTAGGCGTCGCCTCTTCCTGATTTTCTTCTATGAAATTATATTATCACGTTAAGACTAGACTCGTGTCAATAAATTGAAAATATTTCTGCTAACGGGTGTAGGAGAAAACGAATAAACAAATAAACGGAAAAATGGTTCGCGTATAAATTATCACCTTCGCCATTCTCAGCCGCGGCTTGCTCATTCTCATCTGGATTGTCGGGCTGCAATAAATCCTCTACGGAAAATATACTTTTTAATCGACTAGATCGAGTCGATTTTCTTCGATGAGCATGAACCACCATACACACGGATGTGGGAACGAGATGAATGATTCGCAAGACTAGTGGAGTACCGGACAACTATTCAGGACTTGATTATTTCTCTATCCATTAACTTTTGATTCTGGAGAAATAATCATGTCCCTTTCTAGCTCTCGCCTTACATTTTTATTCAAATCGAACATATACAAGTGTACGAGCATATAAAATATATAACAATCAATATCGCGGTTGATATTTCAGTGGACTAAAGCTTAAGCAACATCGTGGCTCGATATCTGTATGAATAGGAATGCGGACAATATTTTTCTAATCTCACATTTAATGAAAAATGTCGACTGATAAATATTTTTGTAGTCATCTAAATGGATGTAAAATTAGCAATGGTCGATAAAATATGAGCATTTTAGATTTCCTATAAAAGCATGAAGAATGTTATTATCGATAATAAACTTACCAGGTCCAGGACCAACATCAACATTGGAATTATCGTCCTCTTCCCCCTCTTCCTTCATAGGCCCAGGCACAGGAGTTTCTCCATTTTTTAAACAATTGTGAATGTAGGCCGCCTTCCATTTCGCGTACTTTCGATTCTGCGTAGCTTCCTCGGTGAGTTCTCCAAAAGTCGTTAAAACGTCGTACAGAAGGCCAGCAGTGTAAAAACTCTGTATTACGCTTTTGTTGAAATTCCCCTCGCGATCGTTTTTGTCAGCGTACAAAAAGAGCTTTAGAGCCCAATTTTCCAAATGTGCCTGAGCGGCAACTTCGTTGGTTATTGCTTCGTTATCGTGAAGTACTTTCTTAGTAGTTTCTAACCAATCCATTAACATTATGAGAAAATTTTTTTCCGCCGCTGTCTTTGTCGACAGCTTGATGCCGGTTTGAAGGGCATATAAACGGGCTGAAAAATTATTAAGGTTACAGGATGATAATGATTTTTGACCTTTAAGAGGTTATTCAACGAGAAGTGAATCATTTTTTTCGCATACCCCAATAACTGACAACCGGATCTCGTTGATCATGTTCAGAGGCGACTTTCAAGTAATGTTGTATATTTTTTAAAGGAGCTGGCACCTCAGGTAGATCTGGCCCAGGCATTTTAGCTTATTGCTATGTCGATTCACTAATTAGGACCAGAAATGCTGATAAACATTAGATTGTAGTAATAATTGCACTGAAATAACAGAGAGCAATCAAAGAAACCAACGACTCAAGGATCGGTGTATTCTGGATTACGCAGTGGTTCTAATGATAAAAATGACAGCTTCCTGTTATCGACTGTTCTCGCCTGCTCTCTACGAGCAGGCGATAAGATAGAACGGTTTCTTGTACGTTGAGATTCCTGTACACGACACTAGAGGGCGCATACTGTCGTGGAAAGAGAGCGCCAATTGCAGTGGCATTTCGTGTGCGCGTTTTGTTGTCGAATGCCGAATACGAATAACCTCAAAACATTATCTAACTAATTAATTATTAACTAACTAGTTAAGTCGAATTTCGGGTTATTCGAACGTAAAAATGGTACCTCTTGGTCCATCACCCGGTCACCAAACATCTATCAACAATTCGGCCACGACGCCAACCAGTGGAACAAAAGGAAGCTCTGCTCTCGTGCGTTTTTTTATTCCGATCGCCAGCACCTTTTAACAAAATATCACTCACGATGTCGATAAGCCGTAGACATATTTCGATATTTTTCAGAAACCAAATTACACATTAAAGTATACGCTCGCTGGACATACAAAGGCAGTATCATCCGTCAAATTTAGTCCCAATGGAGAATGGTTGGCAAGTTCGTGTAAGTAGCAACAACAAAAATCATTCTACTTCACACCCATCATGGGAGTCCCTTACGTCGTTATTGACGTTTGTATAATCGGGATATTATTCGCAGCCGCTGATAAGCTCATAAAAATCTGGGGTTCCTATGACGGAAAATTCGAGAAAACTATAGCTGGCCACAAACTTGGAATCTCGGATGTTGCATGGTCCAGCGATAGCAGACTTTTGGTCTCTGCGTCGGACGACAAAACATTAAAAATATGGGAATTGAGCTCCGTAAGCTTTCACTACCTTTATTAGACTTATTTTCGTGCTTGAAAATTCATATTATTTGCATTCGAATTACTTAACGTGATGAAAATATACAAAAAGTAAAAAAGAATCAACTATCAAAGATTTTGAATACTTAGTACTATATAAAACGATAATACGACTGAGATGATTGTTTTAAAACGTCGTTTACATGAAACTCAAACGAAATTTTCAATTTTAGGGTAAATGTTTGAAGACTCTCAAAGGACACAGTAATTATGTCTTTTGCTGCAATTTCAATCCTCAATCTAATCTCATTGTATCCGGATCCGTAAGTGCAATAAAAATATAAGATTTTCCTAAATAACTTTTGAGCGGCATTGAATGCTGGGACCTTCGATTTTCAGTTTGACGAAAGTGTCAGAATTTGGGACGTTAGATCAGGAAAATGTTTAAAAACACTACCAGCTCATTCGGATCCAGTTAGTGCGGTACATTTTAACAGAGATGGCTCTCTCATAGTGTCCAGTAGTTACGACGGTTTGTGGTAATTAAAAATTCATCGTATTTCTAACGAGTCGTACGGTTCATATAAATTCACAATAATTAACGTTCTCCAGCCGAATTTGGGACACAGCATCCGGCCAATGTCTAAAAACACTCATAGACGACGATAATCCTCCAGTATCGTTCGTCAAATTTTCACCCAATGGAAAATACATATTGGCAGCGACGCTGGACAATACGCTCAAACTGTGGGACTACAGCAAAGGCAAATGTTTGAAAACGTACACAGGACACCGTAACGAGAAATATTGCATATTCGCGAATTTCTCGGTAACAGGTGGAAAGGTAATTTGATCGAAAACCTCGTTTTTGAAATTTTCATTAAATCACGAAATTTTTGCTTGCAGTGGATCGTCTCGGGATCCGAAGACAATATGGTTTACATCTGGAATCTTCAGACAAAAGAAATCGTTCAAAAATTACAAGGACACACGGGTAAATTTTTGTTCATTTTTGTCGAATTTTTCGTTTTACTGATAAAAGAAGACAATTCGTAAAACTTCGACATTTTCTTCATTTACAGACGTAGTTCTGTGCACCACTTGTCATCCAACGGACAATATAATAGCATCGGCGGCTCTTGAGAACGATAAGACTATAAAGTTGTGGAAAAGTGACACATAGAGAATATAGTTTATACATCATTCGTTCGACTCTCGTATTCCCTGTACAAATTGCCAATGAGCTGAAAAAAAAGAAACTGATTGTATACAGCACTGACAGAATATAAAGACGCGGAGATTTTATTTTCGTACGAGCAATAAAGTCCGTCGAGTTTGTTGCAGACACAGAGACGGTATTTTAATAATTTGTGTTAGAGCTCAACGACGATAAAGCAGTGCTCGTTAATCGTTCGTGTTGGTGATGATCATAAAGGCTTGTTAAAAAAAAAAGAACTCTCGTCCACAAGTTTTCCGGATCTTCGCAGAACTTCGACTCAATAACATAAAAAAACACACACACAAAACCTACGATCAATTTGAAATAATAAAAGTTTTAATTACGACGACTTTGATTTTGTATTCCTGTCCTACCGAATTTACCTGACACGAGTAGTAAAGATTTAAACCAACGCGCCAGTCGTGTATTAACGTTTGCAAACATTTTATTATAATCGTTTTTTTCTTTTTAAAGCACAAAGTTCATTCTCCCAATTACTATTAATCTTCGCATAAATAAGAAAGCGATACATCGTGAAGTTTTTTTTGTTGTTTATACATATACTCTTGCAGCAACAAAATGTAAAGTATGCAATAATAAATTTTTAGAATTCAATCGTCCATTCGGTTTCTCGGGACGAAAAGACAAAACAAAAATGAAACGTTAATATGCTTCGGCATACTCAAGATTTTGTATCACGCTTGGAGTAGTCGAATTATCGCGATTATATTGTTGTCTTTCTCGTGCTCAAGCGAGACTTTTTAGAAGATCACTTATATACGCCGCAGGATCTAAAACAGGATCTCCGAGAAGACCTGAAAAACAAGATATCAGTCAGCGTTAGAAGAAAAAAGATAATCCACACAAGACAAAAATATTAATCTATCAGGAAAGAAAATCTCACCGACGACGTCGAAAAATTCCTCGAAATATACACATGGCAAAAGTTCGTCTCGATAAGCAGCGAGAACACGCTCGGACGCTTTGAGCATAGCCTCGTCGTTGTGCCTGATATATTCAGCCAAAATCGTTGGCCACTGATCGTCCGTCAGTACGTTCACCTTCTTCATAAACAATAAAAAAAAAGAAAAAAAAACATATTTATTTTCGTAAAATTGATTTCTTCTTACGACGAATTGTGCGAACGTACCTTGAAAAAGTTTTGATAAATGCAGTCGATAAGACCGAAGAATATCAAGGCGCTCTTGTAAACGGAATAATCCTTGACCGTGACGTCGGTCAGAGTTTTCGTAGCTGCCGAAGGCGAGACGTAACGCTGATGAGCCAATACGATTAGCCTACTCAAATATCCGAGTCTGAGTTGATTCCATCGCGTGGGTGTCAGAACGAGTAGCGATAGAGTACACTGATAAAATGGACCTTCGGCTTCGTAACAGTTTTCAAGCCAAGCGGAGGATGCCGAAGCTTCTAAATAGCTGATGAGTTGTTTCTCTTCGCGAGCAGCCGATCGAGTGCTGTACAAACAAAAATCAAAATATAATACGAGTATGACACAATCGGTTTCGTGACAAGTAGAGATTACTCACGTATTGATCACGTAAAGAGCCATGTGTACGAGATAAGGTATCATGTGCATATTAGATTGCGGACCACCGCCACCTGTGTCATCGTGAAAGTTTTTCTCCTGAGCGAATCGCAAAAGTAACAGCTTGAGATCGTGTATCGTCGATGAATACGAAATATCGCGATGGCCAGTACATTCTTGGAGATAAGTATTGTGACGCGCCAGACAACTCGCGAAAGCTGATTCCGGTACTTGAGGTCCCCATAGTGGCAAGAGTCCGTTACATTTGGTATTTGCGTTTTGTAGTGCAGCGCTTTCCCACTCGTCGCGAGCGCGTGCCAATCTCACTGCCGACATGTGACAATCGACGTGAACGACATTGAAATGCGTGACCGTCGTGTAGCCCACAGTTTTTCTCTGCTTCGTTTCGAATTCTTCGACGTTGCAGCGTTTTGTGAATGTATAAATTCCCAATACCTGTAAATAAAATTATTCGTACGAAGAATGAAATCGATATACTTATAGATTTTTGTCGTCGATGTTCGATAACTTGGTGTTTATAAACTTACCATGCTAGGCTTGAATTTATATCCTTCTCGACAGATAACACACACGAGACCGGTTTCGTCACCGAGATCCTCCATTTGCTGTAAAATCGTTCCACTGGCTGTTACTTGTCCTTTGTCGTTAGTTCTCATACCAAGCGCTCCTAATTGACGTTCGCGCATCGCCATTGCCAAACGTTTCTTCTCGCTACGCGTGTGCTGACGAGCTTTCTCGATCAACTCAGCCACTTGCTTGTTCGTGCAGAGTGCTTCTAATAAATTCTCGGCCAACGAACCAACGTGCTCATCCGATGAGACCTGCTCCAGTCTGTGAATTATACTGATGGTGACCTGCGAGACTGCCAGCTGTAAAGTAAAATGATTTTTAGAATGGAAGGATGTTAAAAATAATATTAAAAAAAAATACATTGTTCGAGAAAACAAAATTTACCTGAGTGAGCTCGTGATCGGTCGCGAGACCAGTCAGGAATCGCAAGATGTATTTCAGAGCTGGCTTCGAGATGAATTCCTTGAGCTCGTCACTGTCGGTCCGTAGTAGAGTTGGTTTTACACAAGGCGCGTGAACCTGAGAACGAAATAATTGAGTTAAGACTGCTTTAGAAATCGATAGACTTAATTTTCTCGATTCTTACCCTTATATAGTCGAAGGCGTCCTTAACGATGTTCATACCCATTATATGATCCTTGAGAGTATTGCCGATCGCATTTCTTTCGATTCCTTGAGTAAGTATACAGAAAAGCTCGAGCTTTTGCTCGTCATCGGGGGTGTGTTCAAAATCGAATTTATAAAAATTCAAAACAGGTTTGAAATAGTCGTAAAGAAGTGCCATTTTTTCCTGATTGCCGTAAGTGAGAGCCGCGACGACTCTGGCGAGATGAACGAGTACACCGTTGCTTTGTCTAACAGTAGCGGATTGGGTACAGGACAAAAGTGCCTTAACATGTTCCGGACCGCCAAGAGTTCTTGAAAATTCAAGGAAAGACTCGAGCGTTTGCGACGTAGCATTTGCCAATATAGTTTCCATTATGTCCAATAATTGTTCCGTAACTTTGCCCTGTGTGCTGTCTGGTTCTGTAGCCAGGCATCTTTGAA
The DNA here is from genome assembly GCA_951802705.1 of Netelia virgata. Taxonomy (NCBI): domain Eukaryota; kingdom Metazoa; phylum Arthropoda; class Insecta; order Hymenoptera; family Ichneumonidae; genus Netelia; species Netelia virgata. The sequence goes on along the minus strand of OX637864.1, from coordinate 6,031,989 downwards.
GAACGTCCAGTAAAACTGTAACAGCGCCGAGTTCCGGTCTGCTCAGAACTTCTTGATTCCTCTTGACTTTAACGGACAGTCTGAACAGTTTGAGCAACACTTGGAGCAACGGTCGAGCTCTGCTGACGTCCTGTATGGCTGCTAAACGATCGAGCATCACTTGAAGACCACCACATTCCGCCAGTACATTAGCCATTTTATAGACCTCCTCGTTGTTGACCTCTTGCTCGCTGTTCGCGTTCAGAGTCTCGACGAATTCTTCCGTAGCGTCACCGAGCAAACCGCGCATTCGATAAACGACTCTCATCGCCTCGCACTCGCCACCCTCGAGGACCCAGATTTTCTTGTAAACCTCCTTCACCGGAAGATCGAGACTTATGATTTTGTTGTTAACCAGGAGCTCCATACCGTTGTCGTCCTCGAGCAACGCGACGAGCTCGCAGTCCTGACATATCTTGTTCTTCACATCGCGCATCAATGGTCCCAGACCTGGTTCCAGACTGCTGTAAGGATTGCCAAGCATACGACCTTGCAAAAAGTCTTCCTGCTGTGGATCTTTCTCAAGCGTCAGGAAGAATTCACCCACGTCGTTCTCCTCGGGATATATTATCGAGCACAGCCTTTCGAAAACGAATACAGGTGTCCTTACGTCTTGTGGACTGTACTTTTGAACGGTTTCTACGCAAACGGCCATAAAAGCCTTGGTTTCTTCTTCAGTGCCCGAGGTCATTTCTTCCAATAATTCGAGCAATTTTTCCTGCGTATCGTCGATCAGCCGAGTTCGTTGAACGACCAATCTTCTCAAAGACAAATATCCGTTCAGTACAGCCCCGACGAGTCTACCCTTGTACTGTTGCTTTATATTTTCCTGTTCGAGGAACGTCGCGAGAAGTTCCGTGAGCATTTTCAACGAATAGCCCTGTGCGAGATCGCTCGTGAGCGTCGTTTCCTCGAGTCTATGGAGTTCCTCGATTTCCCGAGTCAACAAATCAGCCAGAAGAGTCATGACTCCTCGTACAGCGAGGAATTGTTTCCAAGGTGGTTGACGTATCAAGCTCTGATAAAGCGACAAAAATTCCGCGCTACTCTCCCCGGCGCTACGCAACTCTTCGAGATAGCACGTAAGCAATACGAGAACTTCCTTCTTTCGTTCGGTACCTTGGCAGAGACTCTCGACCATATTGCAGGTAACTTGTCGAGCCAGTCGCGAGACCGGATTGAAGAGCACTTCTTTGAGCCAAGCACCGTCAGCGAGTTTGAGCGGTTGTATACCTCGCAGTCGCATGCAACGATTGTGCCAACGATGTCCGTACTTCTCCATCAGATAAAGTACACGAGCTTCTTCCTTCTTCAGCGGTTTGCTAGGAGCTGGCGCCGACTTTTTCGCCGGCATACGTTGAATCCATTCGGCGTACGAATGTTTGGGATCGCTGCTCAGCCACTTGCCAACATCGATACTTACACCCTCAGGGGGTTGTATAGTCGCGAGTGTCTCTATACTCTTATCCTTGTTCTTCTTCGAAGCTGGCTGATCCGGTTTTATGAGACCCTGAAGTATTTTCAAACAGGGCAGTAATAGACTTTCCATGACGACCGGACTCTTCGAATCTTTGCAGGCCATAAGGAACAGTTGCATCACGCAACGCAGCTTCTGTTCCCAACACACATCTTCCTTTTGGACAAGCGCAGCGAGTAAAGCCATTTCGTGTCTAACTGCCATAGCGAGATCCGAAGTAGCGACTCTTCCTCGCAACGTCATCGTTACTCTGTTCATCAGCAAGGCGCAAAGTTCCTTCGTCGATTGTTGATTGTCTCTCGTTACGAGACACAACAATTGTCGCACCTCTTCTTGCACCTGAACCGTGCTTTTGCGTAAATTGTGCTCGACGAGTTCCTGGATGAGACCTTGCTTGCATAATACTTCTCGGGCCGCGGTGTTAGTCGCCAGAGCTCGCAATAGAGTCAGACAATGCTCGGTAGCCGAAGAGGCGCATCCGTAACAACGCCCTGGTGGCGGTACGATAGTTTCTTCCCTCTGTGTCTTGTCGCTCGTCGATGCTGAACCACCCGGAAGTGACGACTGAACGCTACTTCCCTGACCGCGTTGATTTCTATCGTATGCAACGAGTTCCCGACGCCAGGCCAATACACGCTGTATTATTTTGCTCAATTCCTCGAAAGAGCTCTTACACTCGCTGCAATATCTTTGGGCGAGAAGCTGTATCGCGCGATTTACTTGTGTACTACCGGAAACTTGAACACCGTCGTCGAGACCACGATCCAAACGATGCTCGGATATCTTCACCAGCAACATCTCCAATGTTGGTTTATTCGCTATGAGCGTTTTGTAAACTCTGTCCGCTTTTTCCAACGCCGAATTTATCGTTGCGACAGTTTTCTTGCGATCCTCGTCGTTCTCTATCGGATCGACGGCGCAGCAAGGACGTCCAGTCAGTGTGTAATCGAATTTAGCGTATTTGCAAAAACCACAAGCGTGACACAAGAATGGATCTTTCTCGTCGTAATTTATCGCACGACATTTGTGACACTGGAATACATTCTCGCCGCAATTTGCGCATACGCCAGGATTAGCCGGTACACTGGCCGAGCATCTTGGGCATTGAAGGGTTTCGGAGGAAGCTTGAATGTTCTCGTAAAAATCAGCGTACTCGATCATAAGATTGCAAGCGACGATCGGCAATGGGAATTCCATCTTCACCTCGGTCTGACCCTGGGCCAGTGTGATTTTCTTAGCTTTGTGCCACAACGCGGGCTTGTTCTTCAATTCAACGACTGCTTGGACCGAGCGATTGTTATAGAAAACATTTATCGATCGTACCATCTTCGTTCTCTTCAAATCACCGATGCGCAGTATAATACGACTTATCGTGTGGCTCGAGACGAGTTTGACGATCTGCGTCGTCGTTGTGAATTTCGAATCGACCTTTATCGAGGATAATTTTATCGTCGTCATTGGTACCTCGGGATTGTTGCAAACGAGACACGGCTCGCTCTCGAGATAATAACCGTCCAATTCGACGAATTGCGCGAGATTCGCGTAGAGATTCGCGTTCGGATGTCGTGCCAGTAATTGATTCTGAGCATGAAGAACGGCAACCGCTTGTTCCATGTAGGAATGCATCTTCTTGCCGGTGTGCGGAGTTTTCAATGAGAAGTAACCGAGAAGATCGACGAATTGAGCGGCTTTACGACCGTAAACGGGAAGTAGGGGCCACAAACGCCAGAGAAGATCCAAAAGTGCTTCCTGATCGGCAGGACCACAATTTTTGTATATCGCCAGTACCAACGAGTGAGCTTGCCAGCGTACATTGGTGTTGTTAGTCTCGAGTAAGAATGTTTTGATAAATTTCGTCAGTAAAGCCGGCGTGACTTGTTTCTGTATCTGTTCGACCAGTGTCACGCATTGCGCCTCCTCGAACTTAGCCTCGATATCCGAATCCTCGGACTTCTCGCGATCACGGCGCTCTTTTATATTCGCCGATGTCTTGGAATCCTTGATCCTAACGTCTTTGGACTTTGTGCTCGAGCATATGGCGCATTGGAGCAATTGAAGAACCGTAGGGCTCACGCCCTCGTCGAGAAGCGTCGAGATCGTAAGGAGATACGAGAGTACGGTAGTTTGTTTCAGGCAGAAACGCTGCCAATTGCCCGTACGACAGGTAGCAACTTCGACGCACGATTTGAGATGCTCGATGAGCTCGACGAGCGAATCGTAGGGTAAATTTATTGCGTGCGGACGCAATTGTTGGAGTGGATCGTAACCACCCGTGTTGCAACATTTTTGTACCGACTGAACGTGCGAAACGAGAGCGTGCAAGTCGCGCAATTGTCTGTATTTCTCGCGATTCCCACAGATAAATTGCAAAAGCTTGCGAACTTGACGACGAACGAACGGAGTTTGATAAAGCATCATGTACTCGCAGAGATAAAAGTACCAGGCTTGCTGATCGAAGGAAGGCTGGATCGAACTGTTCTCGGCATGTTTGTGAACCTGGTAAGTGAATCTTAGAGCCATTTCCGTCAAAAGCTGCGGATACGGCTCGAACACGTCGCTCGCATGACCCTTGACGTATTGTCGAAGGAAAAACGGCGACATATCCGGTGGCGAAGCTGTGAGATGTTCTTTAAGCAATTCTCCTCCGATCACGTTACTCGTGTCTTCCGTTGACGTTGTTTTCCAATATTCCAAAAGTGCTTTCAGCAACGTCAGACAATATTCTATCACTCCTGCCTTGCTCAATATTCCCGCTGTCGTTTGAGACACGAAATTCGGGCTGTCGGCTTGTGGCTTGGTGTTGTACTTCGACCGTGACATCAGAACACTCAACAGTCGCATTATTACCAGATGAACTTCTCTCTTGTTACTGCGTTTGCAAATTTCGCTCGTATCGGGCTTATCCATTTCCAGCTCCTTTACTAATATTTGAAGCAGACGTTCGACGCAACCACGATCTCTCTCATCCTGACCGTCCAGATCCGAGGTAAGCATCAATATAACTTGCATGAATGGGATCGACAAAACTCCAGAAACGTTTGTCAAATTTGGTATAAATTGCATTAAGCGTTCCAGAAGTAAAAGTCGCACGGAATGCAGCTTCGATGTACTCTCGGCAACTACGTCGTTCTCCTGTTCGGGTCCTTGCTCCTGTTCTGTACATTCATCCTGTTCAGTGACCTGAAGAAAAAAGAAATACAAGATACAACTTATTATTTATTTACAAATATTCCAGTTATTTTCTTCCTTCCTACTTCTTCTTGCTAAGACAGTAAATTCTTATTCCCGATACAGGAACTACAACTTACGGTAAAGGTTGTCGGTGCACCGAGTGAACTCGTCTCGGATCTAGGCGGCTGAACAGCACTGCTTGTGCCAGCCTGAGCCATCGAATCCTGTGCATTGTCGCCATAAGCGGAACTTCGCCCGGACACATTGTGCTCACCGGTTATGCTGTCGACTGCGCTACCGCCACTATCGCTTCCACCGCTCTCGCTACCTTTGCTACCAGCGCTACCACCCTGACAAAAAAATTCAAACAAAAAGCTGTTACTAACATACTAAAAAATAAGAACAAAATTTTCGTAAGAAAGTGCAATTGAATAATATCGAAAATGCGTGAAAAAAATTTCCGAATCAATGAGATTCGGAAAGAAACTCACTTGTTCGGCGGGTGATGTTCTCAGTGTACTGCCATCGGTGGCAGCGGTCGATCCTTCGTCGTCCGAACCACCAGCCGAGGCTGTCGTGTCGGAATAATGACCCGCACCTTCCTGCGCCTGATTGAAATAATCGGAACGTCATTAGTGTCTCGTGTTCTCGAAGACGAAATGCAATTTTTAGTCAAATTATGTCTTGCAAATAATTATTCATTCACTAACCGGAACTCCAGGATTCGGCACATGAGGAATTCTCTCAGCTTCCAATCCCTGATAATGAAGCAACGGTCCGGCTGGACCAGCGAGATTTCTAAGACCACGAAGATTCGCCAATTCTTGTTGAATTCCTTGTTGGAGAGCTTGGAGATCCGCGTCACCCTCTTGATCCTGTAGACTCAGAGCTATCGCTAGTTCGACCATTGCCTCGTCATCCGCATCGGCCGGTAACTCTCCACCACGGAAATGGCGAAGTTGGGGAGCTACTTCCGGTCGTAGTAAAACTTCCAGAGGATGTTGTACTCGCGCTACAGCACCGGCTTGGTTTCCATCGCCGAGAAGTACCATGGGCTCAACCGCGTCGACGTCGTATTGATGTTGATCTTCGGGTTCGCGAGGCTCTTGAGACGACGGAGCCGAAACTATCTCGAGTTTCTCTTCCGTTTCTACCGAGACACCTGGCGTACTGCAATGCGGTGGACTCGGTATGTACACTCTCCTTCTCTTGAAACGTGGTCTCAGGACTCGTATGATAGCTTGCTTCGCGCTAAAACTAACGGTTGTGTCGGACGACAATAGAAGCTGAAGATATAGCTTAGTCGCGAGTGCAGTGTTGTTGTCAACGTCGCAAGTCGTAAAAGCGTGAATAATCTCGACCATCGCGTGAATAGTCGCTTCGGTGTGAGTCAAGCCTGGAACAACCACGGGTGCCAGTGCCATGTTCTTCGGATACGCCATGTGAAGAGACCACAAAACATCCATCAGTTGAAGAACCAAATGATCGCTGGTCTCTTCGCTCGCGCGATTCGTTGAGCTAATACGATCTTTCTCAAAGACTGGAACTGCAATTTAAAAAAAACACAAGAATTATTCGTGCGATGCGACTATTAATTGTAACATAAATTACACGAAACTCACTACTGCTCTCGTCGACGGGTTTTGTCGTATGTTGTTCCGCGAATTTAGCTAGATTATGGGGTCGAACTATGGCGATGCTTCGCACTATCAACACGAGACGATAGAAATTCTCGGCGTCCATGTCGCGCGGGTCACTCAGTTCTCGCATGGCTTTCAAGGAATCGAGCACGTGGGATAGCAAAACCTGATCCTGTGAAAGTTTATAAAGCGATTATGTGATAAATTCGTTGAGGCATGTGAAAGTAAATTTATATTATCGAAGATTTACCTTATGGGAGTGATATAAGACTTTGGAACTGTGGAGCGCAGCGAGAAGCGCTGTTGTGTGCATCTGAACAGATGGTGGTGTAGGAAGTCTAAGGATACCCGACGCTACATCGATCGCTGTGTTTCGGAGAGCCGCTTTACTTTCGTCATTCGACGAGAGTGTGAAGGACGATTCCAACACTTCGAGAATACTCGATACCATTCTGGAAGAAAACGTAAATATTTTTAGCGAAAACGTAATTCGTGATAACTTACGGATGTGATCCGTGAAAGGAGGTCCAACGAATACTGGAATGCCCATAAAAAGGGTACTACTCGTATTTCGATTCATGCGTTGGAATTGTATATTTTTTTTGTTGTAAATTTGTCTATGAACGCAACGAACACATGGTTCACTATTCCTGCTCTGTTTGAGAAACGACAGAGAGTGAGAGGGAAAGGTTCGTAGGGCGCGAAAAACATTCACCATCTCTTACCTCTCGATATTGACACTGTCCTTCGTCGGTCTGATGCATTACAATGGATATAAAAGTAAATTAACAATATCGATACGGGAAACTCATACGCGAATTAAACGAGTAACATCAGCGCTCGATAAACTTTGAAAATTCGAGGATGATAACGTTTGGGAATAATCGAGGACTGTATTTCGTTAATTATGAGCGAAGAGAAAATATCAGACGATTGTTTAAATTTTGTAAAAATAAATAATGTAACTCACTTGTCGACCGACGTGAGAGGAGCCGGTGATACAAGAGCATTCTCGTTCTCGTTGTTTACCGCTGCACCAGCCGTAACTGGTGCTGGAGTCGATTGACCCGCAGCTATTTCTTCGGGTTCCTCGGGCCATCCAAATGAATCTTTAGTCTTTCCATATCTAAGGGAGAATAATAACGAAAACATTTATTCAAACTATTCAGACTTTATAGGAGAAAGATGAAACTTACACTTTGATCGAATCGACCATTATGACACCCTCGGGATCTTGCGACAGTCCGAAACTTATAGTGAGCTTTTTGTCTGCTTGTAGACTCTCTTCTCTCGTCAATGGTATGTCGAACCATCGACTGCGAGTCAAAGTTGTGCGTATGCTTCTACCGAAAACCTGCGAATCGAGAATCGCAGTTTTGAGAAATTAGTGGTCGAGCGAAAGTCATAGAAAATAAAGATATTCCATAGAGATCTTATTAATTATGGAAGTTCAAAAATGAAAACAAAAGCTATTAGTATTTCCGAAGTGCGAGGATATTTATATTCGTAGTCTGAAAAGAATTTTCAATTCTATAATATGTGCATGAAGCAATAGAATAAATTAACAACAATCGTAAGACTCACTTCGACGTAGAGCGGTGCTCTTTGTGCGTCCTGATTTCCAAGCTGAACTCTGATTCCCGTCATTACGAGCGTCGAATCGTTGTTGGTAACTTCGACGCTGAAACCGATGGCTTTGGTCGAAACGACGTACATGCTGGTCGTATTGAGACGATGTTTGATCTGTGCAACGTTGTAGATCTGGAGAAGATCGTTACCACCGAATTCCACGTCGTTCATCACCTGACAATGCTCGAAGAAATCGATCGGGAATGTTACGGAACCCGTGGGTTTTCCTGCTTTGGCTGCCTTCTTCTTTCTCGTCTGTTTCAAACCGCTCATCGTACCGATCGGTTGTACGTTGGATGACATCCAGAAGCCCGTTTGTTCCATCGCTGCCATGTAAATTCTTAAGCTCCCATCCTCGCACAACAATATCAGTGTTGTACGATGCTCAGCGTTCGAGCTCGGATGTCGAATCGCTACCATGTCCATTATCTTCGCTTTTGGCACAACCTTGATCTCCTGAATGAGCACGACGTACGGATTTATCATAAGAATCACAGGATTATTGCTAGTTTGCAAAACCGAACAGACGAGACCCGGATGATTGGCAACTTCGCTCCACTGGCAGAGCGGCTGTGGTTGGTTGTTGTTCGACTTATTCCCGTTTGATTTGTTGTTCGCGAGATTGATCATAAATACAGTCGTCAATTTGTTGTTCATGTGTTTCAACGGAGCTATGAAACTCTTGCCGCATGCATAACTGAAGAACAACAGTTGCAATGCATGAGAATAGTAAATAGAGACTCCGCCTCCACCGACTTGTCCATTGTCCTTAATCTCCGGATGGAATACTTCGAGCGTCGTCGTGACGTAGAAAGCTCCGTGTTTAGCGAGACTCGCCTCGTGCATTGCTTGACAATAAATATATCCAGCTGACGACATGAGAAGAAGATGAAAAACTCCATCTTCGGAGTGTACGAAAGTGCAATCTCTTATTTTTCCCAGCGCAACGAGGAAATAATACTGTGGACTTAGAGCGTCCTTGGCAAGATCGTAAATTTTTACGAAATCCGCGGTGACCAGAGCAAGTTGAGTCTGGGAGCCGGGCAGCCACATTGCTTTGATGATAAAATTGCCAGGTTCTCGCTGTGGATGAAGTACCAAATGATCCGAAACCGTCCCAGAACTATTGAAAGTCAGAATATGACAATCCTTGAGTCCGCACACGGCCAAGAAATCCTCGTTCCATGGATTTCCGGTTATCGAGAGTACGGTAAACGGTATCGGGGCGGAGGCCAATCTCGTCAGGGTCAACTTCCGTTTCGACGAGTCAGCTTGTTTCAGCAGAGCGCTCAGTTGCAATACAGTGATCTTTCCTTTTTCGTGCGACACGGCGAGATGCTGCCGTTTTCCATGTGGCGATGATAGACAACACATCGCCACTCGTCTTATCATGTGAGCCGATAACAATTGTCTTATAGTCTGTCCCTGATCACCAGAGTAATTCATTCTCACATTTTCGAACGCTCCCTCCTGCGATCCCAGTGTCGACAACATCAGTTGGTCCGTGTGCTCGAATTTCTTATCGAGAAAATGAAGCTGTCTCAAAGCTATCTGGGCTCGAGTGTGACAACCGACCGGTGAATTTTTTTGACACAAGACATCGACGGCAGGCACGAGAGTTCTCGTTAGTTCGACCAAAGAAGGAACCAAGCCACTCGACCACAATTGAGCGAGTACCCAATCTCGCGAACCCTCGAGCTGTTTCGCGAGCGCCGATTGTCTCGCTTTGTCTCTACCAGTTCTTTCGATCTTGTCATGAAAGTGGACAGGACTCGAGGGACGTCGACGTAATCTGCTCGTCATAGGAACCGACGCTTCAGCGCTACCCCCTACGACGCTGTAACCCTGCGCATTATTCGCTGCTTGATGCTCCGAACTTTGAGGACTTCGCTTCGTGAGAGCCTGACAAGAACCATCTTCCTTGGAGCCGCAATCGCAGAAGAAATTTCCATACTTTGCGTAAGTCACGTCGTGGCCACGATGACAAACACGGGCGCATACGGTACAAACACCGGCCCCATCGACCATGCTGCAAGTATGACAATGATACCAATGCTGATTCGTGAATTCTTTCTGCGTTATCGTGAACGTGCAGAGTTTGTTGCTCAGACTGTCTTCGTCAGAATCCTCGGCCGCGCTGTCGTCGTCGTCGTGCGCGAGCTCGTCGATCCAGTCGCTATCGTTCACGTCGTTTATCGGCGTCGCACCTTCCCAAGGTGGAGTAGTCGCGCGAACTTGAATTTGCACTTGTTGAGGACAAACTGCTGTAACGATATCGGCGATATAATTCAACACGCAACAGCCAGCCTCGATATACGAATATGGTTTTTCAAGAAGCTGCGTGTCTTTGCTCATAAATTGCTGTTTGCACAATTCAACCCAGTCGGTCGCTGCTTTGAACAATTTTACGTGACCTCGGTCGTTTCCGGCATCGGCCAATGTCGACATAACGTGCATAAGTTCGGAAAATCCTTCACCCTCGATAGTCGGTGACAAAATGTGATATCCAAGGGGTATCAGAGCTTGTAAAATAGTCACCGAAACGTCCTCGCCGAGATTGCTGTTCGCTCTGACGATATAGTTCGTGAGAGCTTTGAGAAGCTGATTGTTTTCCTGCATCGATTGTTGATCGTCGTTCGGGCTCGTTGCTTGATTGCTGCTGCCCGAATCCAGTAGCAAAGTTTGCCACTGACCCTGCTCGTTGGTCGGTTGACTATTAGAATCCTCGACTTTCTGTACTTCCTCCGAATTTCCCGCAACAGGCACCATCGCGGTAGCGGTCACGACCGTTGGTGTCGTTTGCACGTTGGTCGGTGAGATACTCGGTGAAAGGTTTCCAGCTCCAAGTACAACGTGTCTGAGCCAAAGTTGCAATTTCTCCGTCTCGACGTTCGCGAGATTCGAGACTGAACTGCAGAGACGATCGAGGGAGCCGTCGGTAGCTTTTTCAGCTGTTTTGAAAAGTTTATTGAAGAAATGAAGAACATGCGTGCTGAATTGTTGCGAAGCTTGAGGCGAAGCGATCGAGAGAAGCACCGAGACCAGAGTACGATTCGTGCTTGGCGCAAAAAATTGATCCAGAGCTTTGCAACCAACGGGTTTCTTCAGTAATTGTTCCCAATACTTGATACATTGCTTAAGAATCTTCTCGTCGACGGAAACGTGTATAGAATCTTCCGTATTAGTCGTATAATCGACTATAACGTTGTACGTATAATGAAGAACGAAAAGATGCTCGCGCAATTGGCGAGCCTCGTTCTCGGAATCGCCGATCAGCTTTCCCAGAGTCTTCGACGCCATTTCTTGAAGATAATCCGTCCTCGCGTCCATCGTCAGAGGTATCAGGATATCTATGGCCTGAGTTCTGATCTCCGAATTTTCCGGCGCGGTAATCGGTGTCACGTATTCCAACATGAAAGCAACGAGCGAGTAAAGAAGATTCTTCAATGAGGGATTTATCGAGAACGAGCCGTATTCCGAGAGTGAACTCGTATGATGATTTACCGTTGCGAGAATATAACTCTCGGCTGGTATAATATCGTTGGCGTAAGTATTCCACGGTACATGAGATACGTTTATCGCTTTCCATTTGTCGAGAACGGACCTAACGCTGTTTGGCAACAGAGTCACTATCGATGCTTCCGTTTTAAGACTCGCGCCAGCTACGCATATTATACCGTCGACAACGAGATAATCGCGAAGGGTGTATTTCCCGGTTGGTTCGGAAGATTCGTGCATCTGATAGAGAACGTTGGATCTGCACGAAGCTAAGATTGCCTCGGTCAACGACAATATATGAGGCAAAATATCGACTATCATTTTATTTGTGCTCGACGATGGAGTTTCCGGTGTCTGAGGACTTTTAGATGCCTCGATATTGTCCGTTGGGCTTTTGGATATGCTGTCATCGAGGAGAACCTGTAGTTTACCGATAACCGCGGCTAATATGCACAACGAACTGAGTTTCGGTAGGGTCGATTTTGGCATTATCTTGTCGTTAGGATTCAACTCCGGTTTCAATGTTTTGATGCAATTTTTCGCCAGTGTTACGTCGTACTTGAGGGAATTTACCGTTGACGACACGGTTTTCAAGAGATTCTCGGCGTACTGGGTGTACATTCCTTGCTTGACGAGGCAATCCTTCATCCAACCGTTGAATGTCTTGTAAGCAGCGCGAGGACCCCACACGAGAGAATGCAGCAGCATTGGACCAGCTGGGATTTCTTCACCGAGCGCTAATTTGTCCATGTACGGTGTCGAAGGTGGCAACATCAGCAAGAGCCTCCAGCATGTAGAGAAACAATACTGCGTCGCGCACAATCCCGTAAACGTTATTTTGTCCTTACCGTCGGACGTTAATTTTCTCGGGATGCTCGTCTGATTAAGGACGTTGAGAATATCGATCAAAGCGTCAACGAGAAGCGGGTATTTCATCTTATCCGGAGTCCCGAGCACGAAATTACAAGCCAAACCGTCGAGCTTCGGTGTGTCCTGATTGTTGAAATCGGTGTTTGTGAGATTGTAGAAACGCGGTTTCATCGAAAACTCGTCGGGTGGACCGAATTTACGATAATTGTCCTCGATGTCTTTCCACGGTGTGTAGATTCTCGATGCTTGCTTGTTTCCCTCTTTAGCGTCGGCTACCATACTCGTCGCCGAGAGCAAATTCCACTGTACCTGTTTGAACGAGAAACATTTAACATTATAAAAAGTCGCAATTTTTGATTCGATAATAGCATTATTTCGGGAATTTTAGTGTACGAGACTTTTACTACCACACAGTCGTCACTTTCATCCAGGTGGCCCTGTTATCTCGTCATCAGCTTTTACAGCGTTAATGTTGATTTCGCATTTAACATTTTGTTTTTCAGTACAGGGAGGAATCTCGCAAAGCAAGAATTTAAAAGGAGAAAGGAGAAGGGATAAAATATAACGGGGCACGAATGCAATCACCGTTTCGTAGTGAAAATAAAATGCGTAATAATGGAAAAAATGTCTATCAAGCCTATCAAATGCTTACTTGTTCCAGAAGCGTCGGCGGAGCGTCGTAAAGATGTTTCATCATGTATTCCAAAAGTAGCAAAAGACGCGACAAATGAAGCAATTGGGAATCTTTCATAGGCGCTTTGACGGCCTCGCTGCAACGAACCGCGCCACTCCCGGTCACCAGTAATACCGATTTCTTTTGCATCAGATTCAATGAGTGAAAGAGAAATAAAACAAGCTGAGCGTGTTCGACGTTCAAATCTATCGAAATTAGTAAAAAAAAAAAACATTAAAATCAATAAGAATATTTATCCGACATTAATTTCGAAATTAATCGAACCTTCGTTTTCCGCCTCAAACGCCAAAGGAGGATTGCACACGTTCTCCACCATCGTTGTGACGAGTCTGTGCCAAATACTGATGCACGCGGCTTCTTTCTCAAGTTGCGGTTTTAGCAGTAGAATCTAAAGAGTAACAAAGATTTTCGATCAAAATGTTCATGATTATACATTTCAAGATTTTTCTACCAATCCTCACCTGAGCCAAAACACTGAGAGTTCTGGGATAAACCTGAAGTGGCCAGGACGAAGGGCTCGTGTTTTCCGTCGACCATGGGCTAACTCCAAGATGATGAAGCAACGTATTTTGTAACGCCTCGCTTAGTGTATTTCTCGCTAGCAAATTGTGCGTGTAACGACTAAGAGCTTGCGAAAATTCGGAATACATAGCACCGAGATTAGCGCCATAAAACACAGATATTGTTCCTGAAAAAATATTCATTAAAAAAGGTATTATGTTTTAGAATGCTCGTCGATATAATGAAGACACGAGAATCTTGACAATTCGACATACCCGTTTCTGTTCTCGCGGTTTCGTGATCAAGATCCCTTATAATTGCCGCGAGTATGACCATCTGCTGCTCGACAAGACCGTTTATCACATATTCGCGTACGCAGGTGCTTCGACTGCCGATTAAATGTTGATTCATGAATTGGAATATCTGAGTCGCCAGTGAAATGTACTGAAACACAGAAGCCACAATTCCAGGATAATTTTTCGCGATCGAATGACGGTTGGGATAACAATTGATTAGAGACAAACGTACACCATGGGGTTCCCGATTGTCGGGAACTATCGTGGTAGTTGCACGCTCGGCAGTTGGCTCGTTGTTCGTCTCTTTCGTCGTATTCGTTGGCGATCCCTCTGAAGGTGACAATGTTTCTTCGAACCAGAGGCCCAAAATGGGCTCGCTGTCCTCCTCTACCGACATAACAGTTTGTTCTACATGGTGAACATACACCAGAGCGTTAGTAAAAATGGATAGAATGACGCTAATGAGTTTGTTTGTTTGTTTGTTTTACAACTTTGAAAACAAAGTGAGAGAGAAAGAGAGAGACTCCAGTTTCAACTCAGGACAAAACGGATCGTCCTCGGAAAATCTATAAATTTTTGTTACAAGCATGCGAAATAATTTTGTTTTTTAAATATGAACGACGTAAAATGATATCGCGATTTTATGCAAAATAACATGATCGATAGATGAAGACGAAATGTGATGCTGATTAATGAGTTTTTGTCTCCATTACCTTCGTCGGTGGAACTCTCGGAGTAACTCAGGAGATCCTCGTAATACGTCGTCGAGTCTGATTGACTGAGGGTATCTCCTTCCAAGGGATGTTTCTGGACTCTCTTCAAAGTACAAGCCTGTAATATTTTTAATCATTAATATTTATTTTTGTTTAAGTTTCAAGATATAGTCAGATGTGTCGACAGCGAAGAACTTCTATAGAGAGGACGAATAGTTTCCCTCCTCATCGTAAAAATTCAAGAAATCGAGCTAAATTTCATAATCATGTCACGTTTAAATTTGAAGAAAAACTTTGCAGCTACGATTTTTTCGAATTCACATAAAAATAAATTTTCTTTCCCGACATACCTTTCTGTAACTGATCGTAGCCAGATAGAATAGAAGATGATTGAGCGGCGCTGCTTGGAAAAACGTCATGGCTCGCTGCAAAGCAGTAGCAGTCGCCAGAATATCGAGAGGCGCTGCTTCAGGTGGGGACGAACGATCGCGATTAGTTTCGACGGAAACATCTTCGAGAAGAGCGCTCATAAGCGTGAGTGCGTGCGATGCAAGAGCGACGGACAAAACTCCAAAGCCTTGTTGCCTAAAAAAAATCCAAAAGAAAAGAAAAGGTCAACGTTTCGTCGCTCGATATTTCATTGCGAAATTCAGATACGTAAGAATGCTTAATAATTACACTTTCATAAGATTCACGCGAGCGGTTCCGTCGCGTGCTTTGCTCGGTGATTTTCCCTTTTCCTCTTTTCCCTTGTCTGTCGTGCTGAAACTGCTTACGGTGAGCTGAGCCTGCAAACCAGCTACCAACAGCCAAACACCGATTAAGAGATGGTTCTGCAGTATCTGTGAATATCCACAAGGTAAAATAATTAGAGTGTCTCATAATAAGAAAAAAATGATTAATGAGAAAATCCCAATTTTCAATGCCATTGGTTGTAATTTGAAACTCACGTGTCCTCCAGCACGCGTGCTATGTTTTATGATGTTGGAAACTAGTCCAAAAATTTCAAGACTTTTCTCGACAACGGTGATAGCCAACGCGTCGTATTCTTCCTCGGTGCTCTTGGTGCTTTGACCACCTTGAGCGTTTCCGGCTGTGTTCGTGCTGCATTTTGGCGATACAGCGTTCGATACCCCGACAATGCTCGAAGCTGTCGCATTGGCGATTGAACAGTACAAACAGGACATCGTGAGTCGCGATAATTTCTCGAGTTTGGCCGGTGTAAGAGGTTCGAGAATCGGTAGCGAAACAACGCTGTGAACGATATTTATGTCGTTTACAACGGAATGCAAACTGTGACGTATTATATGAGCCTCGCCATGATTCGCTGGCAGTGCGAAACCCTTTCGATTCATATAAGCTTGATATTTGCGCATGTAACGCGACAAATGAGGAAGATTCGAGCACATTCCCAGGAGTGTGTCGCCTGCGCCCATGCTTTGAAGAGTGCTTACATTGTTCGCTATGAACATCATCTGAGAAAAACGAAATAGTTTTATTAAATGCAGAATGAGTTGAATTATTCATCGATCGATTCATATCGGTCATTATTTACTTTTGTATCTGAATTGACCTCGCTTCCAGCAGCTTCGGATGTGGTCTTATTCCCGTCAGAAGCATTATCACCCACGAGTGGGTAAGAAGGTGCAAAATCTTGCAAAGGCATCGTCAGTTGTTCTAAAATCGAGCTGGACAAATCACTTCGAGCTCGCTTTGATTCTTTAATCGGTAGGGGCGGTGAATCTTTTTCCCCGGTCGACTGTGACGCCTTGACGCACGATGGTACGTTTGCATTTTTTAATATAGCTATGAGAGCAACCTCCTCCGTCGCGGTGAGAAGAGATTGACCGGTACACAGAGCTCGGATTGGCAAAAGCCATTGTTTCATAGTTAGAATTGTGGAAGTTCCCTCGGTTGGCTGCTTGCCTACCAAGTAGGTGAGCAAGACCCTGCATGATTGCCATACTGTAGGGATCTGATTCTTCGATACTGGAAAATAATCATTGGAGAAGTTTGAGTGAAATGGTCTCATCAATATATTTTATCGTAATTTATAATGAACGTTGATAATTTCCTTTTCTCATAAATAATTTTTTTTTTCTTAATTGATCGATCTAACGCCCCCTTAAAATCAATTAAATCTATAAAAAACACTGAGAAAGTCGATAAATCATTTGAAAATAATTGAAGTCTTCTTGTCGTACAACAATTGATTGCAACATCTATAGTACATCACGCATACACTGACATATACATGATGCATGTATATGTACACATATATAGAACATGTATCTAAGAATTTTTTCACAGATCTCAAGTTAATGGTAGGTCATTGAGAAACTCACGAGTATTGGCAGAACCGCTGATGTAATCCGCAGCCAGGGCCGCGAAGGATATGAAGAATGCCTCGTACTGTTCCTCGTGCGAGTTAAATTCAGCCTCGCTGCAAAATAAACGTAAGATTTCGATCGATAAAGGTCGAATTGGTTTGCTTTGGTTAAATGTCGAGCATCCATTTCTGTACTGTCACTCGAGTCGCAGGCTGATCGGCATCTGTTCTTTGTCCCATTAAAACTACAAGTTTCGTATTTGTATACAAACGTACCTCTTTATAATCGCCTTTACAAGCTCGATGAGTTCATTTTTGTTATACGAGCCGTAGGATGCTGCTAAAATTGGTTTTATTATTGACTGCCAGTCGACAGTACCACCACTCTTCGCTGCCATTTTGGAAACTGTTAAAAAAAAGTGCAATTCGTCCTCTTACAAAGCTCTCCGCAAAATGGCGATGGTGCGCTTCAATCGTTAGTGGCGCACGCGCCGCTTTAATTATCATTTAACCTTACTTTTTTTTCCACCTAAACAACTCGTACTGCGAATTTGTGAATACGCTCCGAGAAAATGCGCGACCGGTTCTTTTTATTTCTCACGCTTTTATCATAATTGCGCGCATCAAATTGAGTAAGCAATCCTTAACTTCCATTCAGACATCAGTCGCAAGCGTGAAAACTTCAAATATAATTAATAAATACATTCCGTATTATCAATACGGTTTATGAATTGGATCGAACAGCAGCAGTCTTGAATTGTTTGCTCAACGTATACTTGTCGATTTCCTCAACGTGTAATAGCAAAACGGGCACACAATTTATATCAAAGATTTCATTCTCAAACTCCTCTAGCTCGAGTGATCATCTGATAATAAAAAGTGCGAGTTGATCGCCGGTTGTACAAAATGACAGAACAATCCAATTCGGAGGGAAACGCTTATGTTTTCGTAAGTATACAAAATACAAAATATTATCAACCCTCAAACAAATCAAATCCTTTTCCTTAAACAAATTAATGTTGGCTCACGATTGAAAACTATTAAAAGAGATAGGAAGCAGTGATAATGTATAAGAACAAATATATGTTATTGAAAACCACTGCGAGCATATGACTCGCTATAATCTGCTTGTTATTTAATGCAGAAAAATTCAGTGACAAGTGACGCAATTATTTGTTTAAAACAGAACGAAGAAGATTTGCCCTATGAGGAGGAGATTCTGAGAAATCCCTACTCCGTTAAACACTGGCAGCGTTACATTGATCATTTAAAAACAACCAAGAGTGCGAATGTAAATGTAGTATTCGAACGTGCACTCAAAGAGTTGCCTGGAAGGTAAATATTAAGAATTCTCAAATCTCATGTACAACGTGATTAATAATTTATCATTATATGTCCGCAGCTATAAACTTTGGTACAATTATCTTCGTCAGAGAGTCAAACAGTTAAAAGGCCGTTGTATAACAGATCCGTTGTACGAAGACGTTAATAATGCTTTTGAAAGAGCTCTGATATTCATGCACAAAATGCCAAGAATCTGGATGGATTATTGCACCTTAATGACCGAACAATGCTATATAACACGTACCAGACAAATATTCGATCGTTCTTTGAGAGCTCTTCCGATTACTCAACATCACAGATTGTGGCCCTTGTACATTGATTTTCTCAAGAAGCATCACGTTTATGAAACCGCAGTACGAGTTTTTCGTCGATACCTCAAGGTAATTAACAAAAACAGTACGACGCATTTAAAATCATACAATTACGCACAAAGAATCTTAAATCTGATTTTCCTTACTCAACAGCTTGCACCCGAGGATACGGAAGAGTACATAGAGTATTTAATTTCAATCGGAAGATTGGACGAGGCTGCTGTGAAACTCGCACAGATCGTCAATCAAGACGATTTTATTTCCAAACATGGAAAATCGAATCATCAACTGTGGAACGAATTATGCGATTTAATATCCAAAAACCCATCGCGCATCAAGTCGCTCAATGTCGATGCAATCATACGAGGTGGTTTGAGGCGTTACACCGATCAGCTTGGTCCACTGTGGAATTCCTTAGCTGATTACTATGTTCGTAGCGGTCTCTTCGAGAGAGCGCGAGATATCTACGAGGAGGCGATACAGACGGTGACCACCGTGAGAGATTTTACCCAAGTCTTCGATGCTTACGCGCAATTCGAGGAATTGAGTCTGAGCAAGCGCATGGAAGAGGCGGCGAAAAATCCGAATCCAAGCGAAGAGGGTAAGACATTTTTCAGTCTCTGATTAATTTCTGTTAATCAAAGTATTAAAATTTTATCTCGTCTCTCGCTCATCCTGGTTTTATCTCGTTTTCAGACGATGTAGAGTTGGAACTTCGACTCGCAAGATTCGAGCATCTCATGGAGAGAAGATTGCTTTTATTGAATTCCGTTTTACTCCGACAAAATCCTCACAACGTTCAAGAATGGCACAAACGAGTTATGCTCTACGAGGGTCAATTACACGAGGTAACTGACGATTTCTAGAATCTTCTTTTACAATTTTCTTTGTCTTGTTACGATTTTCTAAATATTTGTTTGCAGATAATCAACACATATACCGAAGCTGTGCAAACCGTGCAAGCTCAGCTAGCTGTTGGAAAGCTTCATACTCTTTGGGTGGCTTTCGCGAAATTTTATGAAGAAAATGGACAAATTCCCGACGCCCGTGTCGTATTCGAAAAAGCCACTCATGTTCCGTATACGAAGGTCGATGATCTTGCGTCGGTATGGTGCGAATGGGCGGAAATGGAAATCAGACACGGGTAAGTTGATCTAAATATTCCTCGAGGTTCGAACTAATTTTCTTACCGATCGCTTATTATTCGATTTTGGAATCTCGCAGAAATTGTAAAGAGGCGCTGAAACTGATGCACCGAGCAACTGCAATGCCTTCTCGGAAAGTCGCCTATCACGACGAAACGGAAACTGTGCAAATGAGACTCTACAAGTCTCTGAAAGTATGGTCAATGTACGCCGATTTGGAGGAGAGCTTCGGGACATTCAAGACTTGTAAAGCAGTCTATGACAAAATCATCGACCTTAAAATTGCCACGCCCCAAATTATCATAAATTACGGTCTTTTCCTCGAGGAGAACAATTATTTCGAAGAAGCATTCAGAGTGAGTAGAGAGCAGAGATATGATTGGACGAATTTGTATAATTTATAAAATTATCCCTTATTTTTATTATTCAGGCCTACGAGAAAGGAATCGCTCTGTTCAAGTGGCCGAACGTTTACGATATATGGAACACGTATCTAACGAAATTTCTTGAAAGATACGGAGGAACGAAATTGGAAAGAACTCGTGATCTTTTCGAGCAGTGTCTTGAGCAATGCCCGCCTAAATACGCCAAAGGTAATTTCGAGGCGAGCCATTAAAATCAATCGTTGTGAGTGAATTTTCTCACAACTTATTTCGTATTTTTTAGCTTTGTACCTGCTTTACGCTAAATTGGAGGAGGAACATGGGCTGGCGAGACACGCGATGTCGGTGTACGAACGTGCGACGGGTGCGGTTCTCGACGAAGAGAAATTCGAGGTACGAAATTTTCACAAAATTTCGGAATCGTTAATTTCATTCTAAAAATTTGGACCTATGCATTAACTCATTTATTCGTTTCAGATGTTCAATATATACATAAAGAAAGCAGCTGACATATACGGAGTGCCGAAAACTCGTCAAATATACGAAAAAGCAATTGAAGTTTTGAACGAGGAGAATACTCGTGAGATGTGTCTGCGATTTGCCGAGATGGAGACTAAACTTGGTGAAGTCGATCGCGCAAGAGCGATTTATGCTCACTGCAGTCAGATCTGCGATCCTAGGGTAAGTTAAACGTTAAAACGCAAGATTTATTAATTTTTTCGCATTTATATTCGTGACGATAAGATTGATAATATATTTCTCAGGTTACTTCGAACTTCTGGCAAGTTTGGAAAGAATTCGAGGTACGTCACGGCAATGAGGACACCATGCGAGAAATGCTGAGAATAAAACGTAGTGTACAGGCAATGTACAATACTCAAGTCAACATGATGAGCGCTCAAATGTTGAACAGCGCAACGATTCAAGCTTCCGATCAGTCGATCGATGCCATGCGTCTGTTGGATAGTAAAGCAGCAACTCCTGCAGGTAAATACTTGTTGTTTTATCGCTGTTTATCATAGTTTTCGTAGAACGATATTAATTGATTTGCATATTTTAGATGGCGGAGGTCAAACAGGTCCGAAAGATGCGATTAAATTCGTGCGTGGTGTTACGGAAGGTGCCGGCACGGGAGAGCCGCAGGTTAATAATCCCGATGAAATCGATATCGATATGGACGACGATAATGGTGAGGACGATGAAGGCGAAGGCATCGAAGTCGAAGAAGGTGGGTGGAAAATAAACTTTACTCATCGATACATGTAAATATTAAATATCCATGAGAATTAATTTCTAATATATATTTTTTTTTCGTCAGACGTGCCTATAGAAAAGCAGATGATCCCGTCGCAAGTGTTCGGAAGTTTGAAGGTCACCGACGAAGAAACCGAAGCCGAGTGAAATAATTGTAACATAAATAGTTGATGATGAAATGAGACGGAATGAGAAAATGAAAAAAATAAATTTGTACAATATGAAAATCGCAATGAGATCATTGACTTAATTCTTCGATATATTTTTTGCCTAAAAACGTATAAGTGTTGTACTACACTTTTCGAAATAGATTAGTTCGTTTACGCTTTGTCCGAAGGGTCGCTTGCCGCTATCTGACTGTCGGGTCAGCACCGACCCGTTCAGGTTTTCGGCTGTAACTCACACGATCAAAATATTGCCTTGCCATTTTCACCAGATATTCTTAAGACCTCAAACTTAAAGAAAATGCAAAAAAAATGATTTTTTTCAAACGTCTAGGTGTATATCTCCCGTTTTAATTTAGGAATTTGAATCTTTTCTATAGAACGTAGATTCCTATCCGGCGATGGGGATCTAGGAGTTGGCGAGATGTTTGGAATAGTTGCTCATAGGTGGCGCGGTATCACTTCCGGTGGCTTTGCTACGCTAAAACCCGGCAACGCAGCAGTTTCGTGTCACGCACCTACGCCATTACACTCCTCTCTTCTTCGCTAGAAAAATTTTTTTTGGCGTCGCACGATATCGCGCGACGATTTTTTATTTTTATTTAAATTCGTCAAGACGTCGTCCGAAAGCGTGAGTACATAATAATATAATTTATACGTTGAACGTTTTTTTGTTAACACGCTGTACAAGTGGGATCTATCAAATAGGCCTGGTTGAAGCTCGCGTGGCTCCGTTGTGAGACCACGCACGCCGCGTCCGGCCGGTAGCTTTTGAGCGGGCTTCTTTTTTTTTTTTTACATATCCCAAGGCTCTTATGATATATCGTTTGATTGTGCAGATAAAGCAGTCATTGCGTACGTAAATAGCTCATTCGTTAAGCGGTAGATAATATTTATTTATCGCCGGAAGTTTGAGGTCATTTATTTTCAGTGCTAACGCTCTAGCCTACTCCGCGTCCCCCGTACGAGTATTTTTTACCCGCTACTTCCGCCAACTCATTTTCCATATCTCGTAGATATTAGAAACGATAGAATTCCTATGATTTTAAGACTGCAACATTATCTTGAGGGCCACGTAGTCTGCTGCGTTTTTCATTATATCACTCAAAAACACCTGTTATTACATAACCAATTAGTATCGGAATCAGTAATAATCATAATATGAAGTACAGTGAAGTCCCGATTATCTACACCCTGATAAACTCGGAATTCTTTGTATGAGCTAAAACTACCGACAATCATTTTTATTATGCAGTGAAATTGACCGTCATAATATCATTGCTAACTTCTTCGTGTTATTTTAGTCAGGGTTTGCTGAGAACTTTCAACGTTCCGAGACATTGTACTCTTTTTTTACTCGATTATCGTTCTCCCATTTTTCCTCTAGAAATGAAGCTAACCATACATTAAATTTTCTCTTTCCAGAAAATGGTTTCCTCGAACATGCCGGTAAGAATAATATTGTTTCTTTATTTTGTGAACGCTCTATAAAATTTTGTATCTCTCTCAATATAATTGAGAGATGTGAAATGATCGTCCTCGATGATCCAGAGCTAGAGTAAATGTAAGCTTGAACAGACACCATACTCGGTATTATAAGACTTGTATGGTCGATTTCAAAGGTACAGAAAAATAAGACATTTTCCAATCATAAATGCCCGTATATCATCTTTCCTCCAATAATCATTTAAATATATTTCCAGAGGAAAACCAAAATATTCGTAGGGCGCCTCCCAGAAAACTGCAGAAATGACGAGTTGCGTCAGTTATTTCTGCGGTTCGGCGAAGTCACAGAGTGCGACGTGATGAATCGTTATGGTTTCGTTCACATGGCGC
Organism: Netelia virgata; assembly: GCA_951802705.1. Classification (NCBI taxonomy): domain Eukaryota; kingdom Metazoa; phylum Arthropoda; class Insecta; order Hymenoptera; family Ichneumonidae; genus Netelia; species Netelia virgata. The sequence continues at coordinate 6,008,695 of OX637864.1, read as the reverse complement.
GCGAGGAGGACGCCGCGTCGGCAATAAAGGCGCTTCACAATTCGAATTTTAAGGGCGCGACGATAAACGTTGAACAGTCGACGGGAAAATCGCGTGGTGGTGGTCCGGGTGGTAGCGGTCCTCGTAGAGACGGAGATCGTCGTGCCGGGCCTATGAGAGGGGGCAGAGGTGGTCGCGATGGTGGTAGAGATGTCAGACCTGGTCCATATAACGACCGAAGAGGTTTGCATTCATTAAAATCTTTCAAATTTAACAAAGATCTTCTCAAAATTTATGAAAATTGTCATAATCGTCTGCCGACATTGATTTTAGGTGTCGTGTCGAGTGGTTACGCGGACTATGGGAGAAGCGGCGGTGGCGATTACACCAGAAACGCTTACGACACTGGATATACGGACAGTCGATCTTATGGTCAGAGCGTAGGTGGATCGTCGATGGGAGGATACTCATCAACTGCTCCAGGTGTGTTAAACATCATTGCTTCAATAATTTCCTCCTTGATACATTACCAAAATCAAAATGACCGATATTATGACAAAAGTAGTTCAGTTTTTATGAATTTTAAGTTTACACCCTGCATTCTTTTTAAGTTGCTTGATTTGCAAGAAAGCCATCCACTTGAGGAACAAAAACATAACTTGAAACATAAAATCACGGTCATTTTGCATCCGCAGTATCCCTGACTGAACAAAATAAACATAACGGACAAATTTTCTAATTTAATCAATTGACCAATGTTTAGACGGTCAATACGGATCTGTAGGTATGGGCGGTGGATACGGACCATCCGGAGGAAGCGTCGGCGGTTATGGACCCACGAGTACTGCTGATTATGGCAGAAGCTCCGATTACGGACGTTCCAGTGAGTTTGGAACGAGAAGCGACTATGGAACAACGGCTTATGGTACGAATGAAGAAAAAAAGCAAATTTATCATGCTTAAGGCAATGTGAAACTTACCTGAACGTTCCAACATTATTTTTTTAACAGATTCTCCGATTTTTCAATATATAATTATCAGTTTATGAAATACCCGGTCTACTGGAAAAAAAAAAAAATGCTATTACCGTTTCACATCGCCTTAAATATTTCTTTCGATAGTAAAAGTTGGTTTTATCGTTGAGCTCTAGACGATTTTTCAGCTCCAAGCAGCGGAATGGCCGGTGACTACAGTCGCGGTGCCCCGGGTCCGGTAGATTATGGACGTACCGACAGCTTTGGAAGTAGTCGAGCGGTCGATTACAATGCATCGAGAAACGACTACGATCGTAGCGCAGCACCGATGAGAAACGGTGGTGGTGTATCGAGCAGTGGTTACGGAACAGGATACGCAGACGTCGGATACGGGTAAGCCCAACGATCCATCGATATTCCCCATTATTCCGATTGTTAGTACTCGTTTTTTTATCATTCGCGTAGTTAATAATTCGTGAAAATGAGACTTTTTGGTTTGTCCCCAAAATTACTTGCTTCTCTCGCGAAATTCGACTAAACGAGAATCAGGGGAACGGGATAGATAAGACGGTCCCCCGTGTAATGCATTGCCTCTCTGCAATTCGACAGGCCTGTCAGCGGGGGACCAAACTACAGCACGGGGGGCCCGAGTTACAGCACCGGGCCGCAAAGTGACGCGTTTAGCAGAAGAGCCGGAAGCTCGGTAGCCAGCGGTGGATATCCACCGGTCGGTGGAGGGTAAGTTCCACCCGAGGACGGCCTAAAGTCGTTTTTTGTTTCGCGCAACTAACCAAATCGGTTTGGAACAAGGTCCTCTTTTACATACGTGGAATAATACCTGGAAATTTTGAATAACTCGAAGTTTTTCTATCAACGTCTTTCTTCGATTTTAATTTCTGTTCTCTTTTTCGCTCTTCCCAGTTTGAAAGGTGCGCGCATGTGCGAGGCTTGAATTAATGACCCAAAGCTTGCTCGTCACTTCGGAAGTTTGATTTTATTTGTAACCCTGGAATTTGTGTTCTCTGTTGCAGTTACACCGAGACTTACGACAGGGCAGATCCTTACGGACCTCCTCGCAGCAGCGGTCGGTAAGTACAGTTTGTTTTTCACTTATTATATACTATACGTGTTAAATATAAAACTTAAAGAAACAATAAAAGAAAACGCAACTACGACAGATGACTCTGTCGCGTTAGTCCCGTGATCTCACGCATGCGTCGTATCGCCAATCCGTATAACTTCGGCAAAGCTAAACAAAAAAAAAAGAAAACGTATTTTCGACGAGAGCACGCGGTGCGATGACGTAAGTATAAGGTGTAACGACTGAGAAAAAAAAAGATTTCGTTTACGATCGTTTACGTCGATATCTCTCATTCGAAAGTGTAAAACGCGTTACATCGTCCAATCTCGCGTGCGTACGAATATGCGTAAAAATGCGTCAGAGATAAAAGAAAAGACCATCGACGCTCTTCCGCGCAACGACGTTGCGCAGACGCATGCGCGTGTGTTCCTGCGATGCGTTCCTTCACTTGTCACAGCGCGTACCGTAGTTCGTTAAAGCGAGAGTGCGTCTCTCGTATCGTTCTCGCACGGTCACGACCTCGGGCTTCGAAAGAAATTTTCTGCGGATAGGAATAAAAATGCGACATACGTCCATTGGACCGTAACGAAAAGAAGAATATATCAAAAAAACGAAAAAAAAAGTACGGCGCGTATTTTCGCTGTATCAGCCACGTTATGCACCCGCACACACCAGCGTTACATCTTATACTACTTTTTATGTTTGTTGCGCAAGCCAGCGATGCAAGAGAGAGAAAAAGACAACGAACAAACAAACGAACGAACAAAAAAAAGACCAATCGAAACGACACTGACGATTAATCCAGCGATTTTTTAATTTTTTGAAATTTTAGCTTCCCAGGTCCGGCAGACGCGATGCCATCGAGGTACTAATTGCGTGTACCCGCAATGCGATCCGAATAAATAGGGACGCGCACGTTAACAGACAATGCGATCGTCGAGACGCCGGTTGTTAGAAACAGTTAAAAAAAAAAAGATAATGAAAAGTATAACAATGATAATAATGAAACGAACGAAAAAAAAAAACAGAGGAAAGAAACAAGCAAGTGCGAGAGATGGAGAGATATATCATTCGCAAAGAGGGCATAGATGGTTGTCTTATGTACCTCGCGTCGTCCTTTTCTCTTTTCCTCCGATGTAAAGCCAAACCGCGTTCGACAAGACGAATGGCTCTTCACGATCCATTATATTAAAGTACACGAGACAAAGCGTATACTCTCGGCATAACGGTCAGCTAGTTGTTCAAGGCAAACCGTGCAAACGAATGAATATTGAAGAAGAAGGAAGGAGGAAGAAGAAACGATAATTTATATTAATCAGTAAAGTTTAAGCCAACGTTAAGGTTATACGATAATAATGAGAAGACGTTTTGCAAATTGCACCTTTTTGTTTCTCGTTTGTTCTATCGACGACCAAAATTAACGAACATATTGCCCTTGGCTCCGTTTCACACACGAAAATCATTTTTATAAACTGAAATTTCGGCCTTTCTATCGTACACGTCCCCTCTCTCTCTCTATCACTCTATCATCGCACCCCCCCCCCCCCCCCCCTTCCCGCCACAAACCTTTCCCCGTTCGTTAACACCCAACAAACAAACAAAAAATGCAACAGAACAACAACGTAAAAATTACAAACAAAGAAGAAACGAGAATCGAATAATGGGAGAAGTGAAAGTGTAGGGGTTTAACGTTTTCTCTTAGGGTAGGAAAAATATGAATGAAACTAAATAAGTGCGGAGAGCGATATTCAGATTCGGAAAAAAATCACTTTCGCAGTTGTAGCGTTATTAAGAAAATGAAAAGTTTTCGAGGAATAGGATACGAAAAAAAAAAGGCAAAAAAGAATTATAAAGAACCCATTAGAATACGATTAAAACACGATGCTGTAAGATTCTTTTTTTCTACATGTAAGAACTAAAATAATGTTTTAAATGTTCATTAATAAAGCGAGGAGGACAGTGCATATGCAAAAAAATAAGCGAAATTCTTCTATATACTGTGCAGACCTTGTTTTTTTTCTTTTTTTTCTTCACTTTTTTTTAAACACGTTTTTAACACGATTATTCCATCGGTTAGATTTGCGAATAAAATACAGCGGGAAAAAAAAAGAAAATAAAGTGTGACCGGTGTGTTGGGTACGTGGCCGTTCGCGAGCGAGCATATAGTGCGTGTATAACCTCGGATGTAGGAGAGAGCGAGATTCAACAGCGACTGTACTTCACTCGTTCGTGATCTAGAGGAAACGAAACCTAGATCTTCGGTGTCCTTCCCGTGTATCCTCGCTCTATCTGTCTCATTAGCGATTGCGACGAGGTCGACGACGAGAATATTGCGAGAAAGAGAGAGAGAGAGAAAGAGAAATGATATGAAACGAAAAAGAAACGAGCGAGAAACCCGGATAGAGAGCGGAGCGTGTTCGCAATATGCGTTTGCGTACAGAGACACACAGACACACGAAGCTGGCGTGCTTTGAATAATGCGATGCCCAAAGGTATGTTTAAACAAGCGTGCGTGCGCCCAATATACATTAAAAAAAAACTAGTCGTAAACATTAGGTGCTATTCACGTGCAATAATAAGAGAGGCGTTTAACTGCGAATTGCGTATTATACATATATATTAATATATATATCCTACGGTAATTTAAAGAAAAAAATGTATCACACCCTCGTCCACTCCATGACGATTCAAAGTCAGCGAGCTGTTAACCTACCAGACGAGCCACTTTTTGCGTAGACGTGTCGAGTGTTTATTATTTTTTTTCACGATTATTAAACTCGAAAGATTTCTTATATATTGATTCTGGTTGAAGTATCCGAGTGCTAGAAAATACATATCAATGAACGTAGTTATTCATACTAATGTGTAACGAAATATGTATTTGTTGCCCCATTGACCAGTGGGCTTTCCGTTCTACGTGCAATAATTAAGATTTTTGTAATAGATCACAGCCTGGATAAGGATTATACGTTGGACAAGTTGAGATGAACTCAATACTGGATAAAGAACATGTTCTCGATGAGGCGAAAGAAAGAACGAGGACTAAAGACGGAAGTCTCGGTGTTCAAAGCGCCGGTACACCGGAACTACGGGCTGAGAAAATGGACTTCCGGAAAAACAACGGGAATGGAACGGGAGATTATTATATCTGATCTCTTCGACGAACTTTGAGGAGAATAAAGAAAATCATTCATATTACCTATTATTATAGTTTATTTTTTTGCGATCTTTTCAATCATTCACCTTCGTATAAAAAATTATGCGTTATTTATTAGCAACCTGTCAGGTTCAGTTTATCAACCGAGATGCCATTGACTCCTACGTTCATAAGTTTCACGCTTCAATAACATGGCGCTGCTGTCAGAAAGCATGGTTTTCTAACCGTTTTCTCATAGCATATATATGGCGGCTCTGTGGGCAGGGTTGCTGATGTAAGTCATACCCTCACTGCCAAACACCGGAGTAGTGTATAGGCTGATTGGGAACCCCACTAGATATATGTGTACACTAGCGAAGTCAACTTCGCATGAAACTCATCAACAGTTTGTATAGTTCACCATTGGGCCGCTCAGGTGTCGCTCTGCGGGACTAACTCTCGAGTCGTCAATTTTTACCCGAGCGTTGCGGATCTCCCTGCTCATCTGTTTTTATTTTGTACCAAACACGCTTTCGAATCGGTTGACATTCGAATTATGTATGATAATTGTTAATTAACAAAAAGCATTCTAAATTACAACAATATGAGTGAAACTTTCGAAGCCGTGATCGACGAAGTTATTATACAACCTAGCAAAATACAACCTATAATCGGTGAGTGATGCGTATCTGGTGAAAGGTTAACTTAACCGTAACATATTCCGGCACAAGCACTACGTATTTCTATTTTGAAATTTGTCTCTCTTGTGCATTGTCGTTTTGCAATTTAGTATCAGGTCAACGAAGTTCTTACGATAAATGCGTATTTAATCATTTAAAATTATTGTTAAGTTTATTCTTGTCAGTACTTTTCGTACAGATGACATCTTTGCTTTATCCGACTAGTTAGAATCTCGAATACTAATATCTCCGAATTTTATGATGTAGATGTCATCACAAATATTCTAGTTATAGTTCACAAATATTCTAGTGCCCGATTATTCATATTATTATTTTCTATTCGCTTAACTTTTATCCTCTTCTGGCAGTTAATTTTCAAAATGGAGCGCTCAAAGATGAGGAAACAAACAGAATGCAGTGCGGAGTGTATCATGATGTAAAAACAGACAAGACAATGTTAGCAATGTCGAATGGCCAGGTGGTTTATAAAGGATATCGTCCTGACTCTGAGAAAGAACTGACGTATACTATGCTGGCGATTCATAGTAAAAGAACTGGAAAAATTAGACTTATACAGGCAGAAAGATGGCAGGTAGCCCCTGTGTTAGACCGGCACGTCAATGTTAACAACGACGGGGACTATGACGACAAAATCAGCGCCCTCAACAAACAATTCGGCTCGAAAAAAGTAAAAAGAAGAACGGAACAGCACGAGAAAATGAAAATCAATATCGATTCTGTGAAAGAACAATTGGAAAAGACTGTTTCCAGTAAGATTCCCAAACTTTCGTTAATCTTTTCGTACAACAAATCAAATTCACGAATTATTGAATTTAAACATTTTTGTACACAGACGTCGAGATTGACCGAGCGGATCTGAGTATGAATGCGATAAATGAGGATGCTGCGAACGATGATAATTTGCCAGACTGTAATAGAAATGCAACGAATCCAGAAGATGTTTATAATTTGTACGACATTGTTCCAAAAGATATATTGGAGTCTTTACACGAGAAAATCGATGAAATTCTGGAACAACCCGGCGACGGGTTAGTCGAACATCCCCTTTTTTTCTGCTCGTCGAGCAAACTTGCAATTTCATTCGATACACGTTTATAATTTTTTGTGTCCCTCAGTAAATCCGACTTCTACAAAGCAACAATGAAACGTTTAACATCGGATCCCCAAATGACCAACAAAGTAGCGATGTTAGAATATATAGAGACCGTTCGAGTCTGGTTCACCGTTCCGTTCAGAGATGTGAAGAAACGGGGCTTAACAATTTATCCCTTGTCCGTGCAACTCAATAATCAGGTTTTAAACACGTACAGTATGAACGGCGCCAATGGAAGGTGAGAATGAAAATAGTTATACAAATATTTATTATCGTTTGCATTGTTTACATCTTTTTATCTTAATATTTTTATTTTCAAAGATTACGACCATCGAGCATGAAGGATAAGGGTATCATTCACTGTATGATTCTTGCTTTGATGATATGGAATTTTAAGCTCGATGTTGAACTCTTCGCGACTTTATTCGGTAATAATCGCGGGGGCGCAAAGAAATTATCCAATCTCGCGAGAATAATCGGCGCAGTTCCGGCTAAGGATAATAAAAAAATCGTCGTTCTCAAAATACCGTTGCCACCTCCATTGAACACTGTACGAATAGGCAAAAGGAGAAAATAATCGATACCCAAAGTCTTCCTCGTTTTTGAATTTTTACAATCAAAAATAATAAAAACATCTTGTGTTACTACTTGCTCGTATACGATTATTTATTCTGACTTCGTATTAGTGTAAAGGTAAAGATAAATATTATTTTAATTTGGCGTATTCTTACGTACAATCATTAAATATCGATCGATAAATGCAAAAATCTCTCGGATCTGATTCACTGTTGAGTGACTCACTACCCCCACTCTCTCCATTCCCAGAGTTCTCGTGCGCCGCGCATGCGCGCCTTACGCAGCCTCTTCCACTAAATGCTACTTCATCACGATCCCCAAGGGTGGCGCGAGCTATCAAAAAACATGGCGATGGTGAGCAGGCGTCTGCTCCAGGGTATCAGTGGGGGAATTAGATCATCGACATTCCACCAAGCTGAACGGTTCGTGGCATCTGTTGCTCCAACAACAAAAAGGAAAATGGTAAATTTACTTTATAATGTCTAATCAACACGCAATTGCTTATAAATCAATGAAAAATATTATATGTTATTAGGACGAGTATATTGTTCGATAAACAACCACGTTCATCTCATTCTTATATCTTCTTTATCTATAGAGCTAATAATCCGTTACCTGTCTTTTTAACAATTATTCGACGTATTTTTATTGTTTTCTCCAGGTGAAACTTTCGGCTGACGAGAAGAAGTCCCTTCTGGCTCCATTGCTGGAAAATCAGTGGGTTGTACAATCCGATAGAGAAGCAATTTACAAGGAATTCGTTTTCAAAAATTTCAATGAGGTATAAAGCAAGGATATGGACACGAAATTTATTGATCCAAATAAGTTCACATTTTTTAACATCATATTTTTTTCCAGGCTTTTGGGTTTATGACGAGAGTAGCCCTACAAGCTGAAAAAATGGATCATCATCCTGAATGGTTCAATGTTTACAATAAAGTTAATATTACATTAACGTCCCACGATGTTAAAGGTCTATCACAAAGAGACGTCAAGCTTGCAACATTCATTGATTCTGTAGGAAAACATTCAACACCAACATCCTAAATATATCAGCTCGATCATGACCTCTGTGGTGAAAAATAAGGTGCACATTCCTTCTTCAATTTTGTTTATTGTTCTCAAAGCCACTCCTATGGAAAAGAAATTATGAATATTTAAGGCTTTCTCGAATACGAACGTTTGATTATATCGAATAAACTTAATTTTCGTCCAACTATGTCCTTTTTATTTAGATAAGCAGCCATAAATTGTGCTTGTATTTGTCCCACCTGATTACACACATTCCTTTTCACTTACCAAGGTCGCTTGAGCTCAGATCGAAGAATAATTGAAAAAACATGTTTCTTACGTAATATTCGATCTTAATTTTGACCTCATTGAAGATTACTCATATCTCCTATGTAAATTGGGGATATTGGAGCCTGATTTTGATTCAAGAGAACTTTTTAAAATCCATTGGCATTCATGCTAAAAAAATGATACTTCCATGGAAATAAACGTGTCTTTCTGGGAAATAAAAATGCATCAGGCTCTCCGTAATGTATTTAGTACAAAAATTTAAATTTTTATTTATCGCAGTGTGTTATTACAATTATTTTGAATGTTCTCACTTTAAATTTCCTATCACATGCCACGGCCGATATCTTACCATGCACGAAAAATTCTCGACAAGAAGCTTGCAGTTTCTGGCGTATCGATAAAGATGGCGCTACGATCAATGTTCTTCTTTTGGATCACTTGTAATACTTTTCAAGCGCGCCGGTATGCAAGTATGATCGTTCAAATAAAAATCGTCAAGATATGATAAAATATAATAATTGCTGAAAATTGTATGTAAAAAAAACTGTCAAGTGTTTGTTAATCCTCTGGATGTTCATTATTCCAGTACTGTTTATCTGATAATGTTTCAATTAAAATCACCTCGTAAATCTGGAGGTTATTCGTACACTCAATCCATGTTTCGTTGTTTTGTTGATTAAAAATCACGACCATCAACCGGAATTAAAATGTTGAATCGTCAATTGGATCGTTTGAGAAAAACGATGATCATAAGATTGTTCAATACCAATGGAACGAATCAAAAAAGTTCAACAACAATACGAAAAGAATTTCTAGACTACTTTACGAGAGATCTCAATCATACGTACGTTCCTTCAAGTCCGGTTCTACCGATGAACGATCCGACTCTACCTTTCGTTAATTCAGGAATGAACCAGGTTCGTTTTTTCAAAATTTACAGCAAAGTTTCTGACATTTTATCGTATCATACAAATCCATTCAAGAACCTTGTTTTTTAGTTCAAAGGAGTATTTTTAGGTCATCACAATCCACCAGCGATCAAAGTAGCTAATTCACAAAAATGTATAAGAGTAGGTGGCAAGCACAATGATCTTGAGGCTGTAGGACTGGATACATACCATCACACATTTTTTGAGATGCTGGGAAGTTGGTCGTTTGGCGATTATTTCAAGGTAATAAAAAATATACCGTTTTTAAAAATAATATAAATATATTCCACAAGAGATTATTTATGACATCAAACGTGTCATAAATAATGATACGTACTTATATCTTAGGCAGAAGCTTGCGAATATGCCTGGAACTTGTTAACGGGGCCCTACGGCATGAAAAAAGAACATCTGTACATTAGCTATTTCGGTGGAGATAAGAAACTCGGTCTCGAAGCCGATCTCGAAACAAAAGATATCTGGCAACGTTTGGGTGTCCCGGAAGACAGACTTTTACCCTTTGGATTGCAAGATAACTTCTGGGAAATGGGCCTTAGCGGCCCGTGCGGCCCGTGTACCGAAATTCATATCGATCATACGAAACAAATAAGCAATCAATCATCTCGGGTGAATAAGGGTTATACCGATCTCACGGAACTGTGGAATTTGGTTTTTATACAATATCAGCGTCTCGAAAATGGTACGATCGTGCCATTGGATAAATGTCATGTCGATACGGGCATGGGATTTGAAAGATTGGTGGCGATTCTTCAAGGCAAAAGATCGAACTATGACACCGATCTTTTTACACCATTGTTCAAAGCGATTGAGAAACTGAGCAATTCGTCGAGGTACGAAGGTCGTTTTGGTGAGGCAGATAAGAATTCGCTCGATACTGGATATAGAATACTCGCTGATCACGCAAGAATGGTAACTGTTGCTCTCGCCGATGGAATAATTCCCGAACAGAAGTATGTTTCCTTTCCGAAGGTATAAATCCTATATTTGATATTTTTTCTTCAATTTTGCACACTATTTCAGTCATAAACTGAGGCGAGTTCTGCGTAAAGCTCTAACTATCGGCGAAGAAGTTTTTCGACGCGGTGAAATCCTTCGCGAATTGACCTATTACGTTGCCGAGAGTCTCGGCGATGTTTATCCAGAGACAAAGAAAAATCTCAACCAAGTTCAAAGGATAATCGAATACGAGAATGAGCTGAGAAAGTCATTGAAGAGTACGATCTTGGTTCAGTGGCAAAAGATGATAGAGGTTCGTCCAGCTCTTGCGGCCGTGAGCGATTTGAACGCAGCGGGTCTGGTCGCAGCTTACAATGACCTTCAAAAAAATCTCGGAGATCTGTGAGTACTCGCGAGACGAAAAAATGTTGAATCGCGATACAACATTCGAGGCTTTTCAAGATGTCTTTGCTTCACAGACGTAAAACGGGCTCCTTGACGGGCGATTTCGCTTTCAAACTCTACGACACGTATGGTTTGGGACCAGGTACGATAGCCGAGCTAGCGGCTATCGAATCTCTGTCATTCGACAGTAATGATTTTGTACATACATTGGAGGATGTAAAATTACGTTCGAAAACCGCATCTGGTCAGATGCAAAAGAATCTTGTGTCGGAATCCACGCTGCGGCAGTTGGAGATGAAGAAAGTGCCAAAGACGGACGACTCTCACAAATATCATTACGAAGTTGCAGAAAACGGCTATATATTTCCTCCAGTTAATGCGAAAATTCTGGCGTTTATTGTCGATGGTAAAATATTGTACGAATATCGTTTATCTCATTGTTACACACGAATGCAAAATTATTTTTCAATCGAATCTGTAGGAAATCTTGTTCCTGAGACGGAGCCTCTTGCGTTCGACGAGGATCAAGTTATTCTGAAAGCAACGGTGGCAAAGGGTGGTAACGTTGTAGCTGTTAGTTCGATCATCAATGCTTCGACTCAAGTCGGCATAATTGTCGACAAGACCGTATTCTACGCACCCGAGGGCGGTCAATTGTCTGATAAGGGTTTTATAAAAATAGATAGTACTATGTTCGAGGTCGAGAAGGTTTACAAGATACGTGGATACATCGTGCACGTCGGACGCTTCGTCGACGAGGATAAAAAGTCCGTAGACCGAGGAAAAGCCTTTGTATAGACAAAATTCAATTATGAAATATTTGGTCCATTTATGTAATTTTTTATTTATTTTTAGTCACACCGAAGTTGAGTTACGTGTTGGAGAGGATTGTCTCGTTGCCATCGACGGAATGCAACGTACCGCTCTTATGCGCAATCACACGTCGACGCATTTATTGAACGCGGCACTGAGAAAAGTTCTTCCCGTTATTTCACAACGGGCTAGTGCGGTGACAAAGGAAAATCTCATATTTCAATTTCACATATTTGGGGAAAACGTCGATACCGAGCACATAGTCAATTTGGAAAAATTGATAAACGATTGCATAACCATCGACGCACCGGTAACTACAAAAATTGTCGACATGACGGGATTATTGGGAGAACAAAATCTCACCCTTATTCCTGGAGAAGTTTATCCTGATACGCAAATCCGGATCATCGAGATCGACAGTGCAGATTTGAAATCGAAGTAAGATATTAGTTTATCAATTTCTAAAGCGATCGGTTTATGAAAGTTTTAAGTAGATAAAACATTTCATGTGTTGAAATCAATTAACGACGATATTAAACAATAAACAACGTTCTAGGGAAGCATGTTGTGGAACTCATGTTCACAAGACGGGCGTGCTCGAGCATTTTTGCATCCTGAACATGAAACCACAAGGAACGACGAGTCGTACGATCAAAGCGGTCGCTGGACCGTTGGCTCGACTAGCTCGTCTTGCAGGTGAATCGGCCAAGCAAGCCGTTGTTGAAATCGAGAAAGAGTTTGAAAGCGAGAACGTACAGTCGAATGTAATCATCGCAAAGTGTGAAGAAATGAAGCGTCAACTGAACGAACGTTCGGAGAAAAAATTCTCAGCCTATATCTCGACTCAGGAGTGTCTCGATCGATTGGACAAACTGCTGACAATACTACGCAAACGCGAGACCAATAGCATGAAGTAAGAAATATCTATTGATGATTCGCTTTTCCATCCCTTCGTCCGATTCGATTTTTTCTTCGTTATTTTTCAGAATCTCAATGGAAGCTGAGATGAAAAGCGTTGTTCACGCGACGACGATGCCGTTCGTCGTTCACTGCCTTCAGCCAGTAACCACCACGTTGGAGGAAGTTTCGTTGCAGAGGCTCACGAAATTATGCTCGAAAACGCCGGTATTCGTGATCGCACACACGAGCGGAAAGGTCAAAGCTCGCTGTTGCGTTCCAAAGGTGAAATTATTCTTTTATAGATCCTCCTTTTCATCTCTCCCATTTTTCGGCACAATAGATTTTTTTAAAACATTTTCCGCATCCGCAGGAAATGGTTACAAGCTCGTTCAACGCTCTTTCATGGATGAATACTATCTTGCCGATCTTCAAAGGCCAAGGAGGCGCACCAATGGGTCACGATCCAACGTTTGTTTGTAACATGAGCGTAAAACGTGTGCAAAAAAAGAAACTCGGACTTTTGGTCGAAGAAGCGATTTCCGCGGCTACGAAATTCGCCGCTAAGTACGTCGATCGGACTAAACACGAAACAAGCTGAAGATTTTTAATAAAAACAGATATATTTAACGTACCAAAGAGCGATGAAAATATACCGTTTAAAACAAAAAACGTGTTTTCTATCACGAAAAAACGTTTGTAATTATTATAACGTTCCCACAAATTCTTCATCGTTCGAAGTCGTCTTATAAATAACAAATACTAGCCTCTGCCACCGTTGCTCGGAACGAGCGCATAATGTGCATTGGATTATCTATCCGGCAATGTACAAAATCATCTGAAAGCGATGATATAATTAACTAATTGATATTTGGCTCGTGTTGTGGATTAACGTGATCCTGATAAAATTGTCTCATTGCATGCCATTGGGCTGTGTGCAACAGTACATGCTCGCGTTTACTTTTCATATAATCGACAGCTTCCGCCGGTGTCCATCCGTGTTTCTGCAAATCCAATTTCGTCAATTTTCAGTACCGTTTTTTTTCTAACTTATTCATTCTTTGTATATTTTTTGCCATCCGGCTTAATTTTCCGTTCGCTTGTAAATTATTAAGGTTTTTAGATAATTTCTTTAATCTTATTTTGAAGAAAACTTGCCTTCATAAGGTAGCAACCGACGAGCGTAGCACTACGCGTTCTTCCGGCTTTGCAGTGAACGTAAACACTCCCGGATTGCTTGTTACTCGACGTTGTCGCACTCCCGTCGAATTTGTCGATAAAATTAACGCCTTTCTGAAGTTTTTCTTGGCAAGGTGATTCGAATATGTCTGTGGTGGACAATTGAAGAAATTGCACGTTGTGCTTTGCCCATTCCTGACACGAAAGGGAACTTTGTTTGAGACAATCGTGATCGTGACGAAAATTAACAATTCGTACAATCGGTATGAGACGTTACGATACCTCACCGGTGTTGGAGAATAACTTCAATTCGTAATCCTCGTTCATCGAAACAACCGCCGCGACATTTTCTTCATCTATTAACTATGAAACAGACAAATATCTCCGATGAATTCGTCTCGTCTCTAATACAATGAAATGTAATTTGATCTTTGGTGATGTTTGACGCTCTTTCTTTGTATGTACCTTTCTAGTCATTCCTCGAAATGGCAGAGCACCAAGAATTACTGTCTCGTCCATCCGATCGTACCATCTTCTTGCCGTCACCTTCTCCATCGCCACGTTGTAGAGCAGAGTCGGATAAAACGTAACTCTCGCAAACATGCTCGCTATAAAATAATCAAATCGAACGGAAAAAATCCTTTAATTTGACACGTTTTTATTCCCGAATGAATATTATATTTTTATATTGTTTTAGTCGATGTCTGTCAAGTCCAGACACGTGCAAAATTTTTTTTAGATTTCGTCACGGTGAACACGCGGTAGGGAAACTTCAATGAGAACGGGAGAGAAAGCAACGTCGCGTGGGAGAAAGTGCGATGGAATGAGCATGGAGGGACACACAGGTAGGATATCTCCGTTATGCCGATCGAACCGAGTAAGACGAGTACGAAGTATGTTTAAGGGAGGTGGGGAGACGAAGACATGGGTAAAAGTGGGGCAGAAGATCGGTATTAACAATCTCTGCAAGGAAGAAAACGAATTGCGTGTCGTTTTTGCTCTGATAATTTTTGTATCGGGTTTTTTCTTGGGCAGTCTGCTTAGATGATCAATTTATAAAGCATCGCTTAATTCGCACTAATTTTTCATGAACCAGTTTATGGAAAGTGCAAATGATTTCCTGAACAAATGCATCGGTATTTGTTACGAAACTCCACGTTTATTATTCATATGATATAGATATTTGTATAATTACAGATAGAATATTATGTTATTAAATTGATTTTATACAGCGTTTTAAGAAACTCTACAGTTGAGAACTTCCCAGATTTGCCATTAATAAAGAAGCTATATTCTACGTGTTATCTGCATTGTCCAGCAGATCATCGTCGAGGCATACAAGGCCCATTTCACCCAGTCTGAATGCTCGCACAAAATGCTCAGCCGCTGTCTTGTAATCGGGTCTCATGATCATACGACCATCATAATTCTTGATTCTTAGACTTTTATTCAATTTCACGGCCAACAATGTGAGAACTTCGAGGATATCATCGGTAGCTCTTGGCAATCCCAGCGTCTTGACATAGGTGAATTTTTTACGTTTGTTTAGCCAGTAGAGTAGAAAATCGGCGATCGTCTCCGATCCTACGAGATGATCCTGCAGACAACTGACAGCGGCTAATTTTAAACCCGTGTGAATATCGCGAACTTGTGGCTCTAATATTCCTGGAGTATCGAGGAGATAAACTAGCGGTTTCTCATTTATCTTTATACGCGTGAGAACGGATCTCGTGATCCCAGCGACACCCCCGACCGCGGTGGCATTTCCCTTGGACAGATGCTTGTTTCTCAGTCTGTTTATTAGCGAAGATTTGCCAACGTTAGGAACTCCTATTACCATCAACGCATATTCCTCCGCTTCTGATCTGTTGTAACGATTCGATTCGCTTATCAATTTTGTGGCCAGAGGTAGAATTTGGTACATACCGGAACATTGTTGATCTTTAAAATTCGTGAACAAAACATGCTTCAGACCTGCCTGGTGGAGTTTTGCACGAATATCTTGCTCTCGGCTGCAGTCCGCCAAATCTTTCTTGTTTAGAACAAGGATGTGAGGCTTTAGACCGCTAATTGTATTTCGATATTCGGTAAAACGGCCTGTAAGTGGTACGCGCGCGTCGTGCACCTCTATGACACAATCGACGTTTTTCAAACGTTGTTGCATTTGTTGCAAACCTTTACGCATGTGTCCAGGAAACCAGTGCACCGCCTCTTTGTTTACGCAATTAAATTTTTCGCGAAAATTCGCTACTACTTTACCTCCTATGTTAGCCATCTTGTTCTTTCAAAATTCTTCTTGAATAATGTTTTCGTCTCTTGAAACGATTCGGAAAGTATCCAACGGAGACGCCCTGTAAATAACCAACAAATTCATTCGAAAAAAGTTTCTGAGTTTAATTATCATTTAATGTTTTTGGAGACTTACGTGTATCCGATGAAAAATGATGCAGGCCTAACAGTGTGTGAAATTGTTATTTTTATTGCGTGCGTTTCGAGTATTTCGTAAGCTCGAAATTCTAACCTAAGTCTCTCCGCGTTTCGCCGATAACAAAAAACAGACACGAAAACCGTGTCGTGCGCGTAAAGCGCGGGAACTCAATCACGCGTAAATCAATTTTTGACAATTAAATTTGCATTTTCGAGTCAGGTTAAGTGGCAGGGGCGTTAACAACGCAATGTTATTAATGGTCGTTTTCTATTGTTCGCAATCGATGGAACGGCATGTCATTTCATTTATTTTCGAATATTGTAAGTTTTTCGCACATATTCAAACGATTTTGCCAGGATATTCGATGTTGCTTGATACAAATACACGCCCAAATTCGTGCTCTTCTCTTGTTTCGATCCCTTTACTTTTTTCTCTCCTTTCGGTTAGGGTCTTCGCCCGAAGCGTCATACGCCAAATATAGATATAGTCGTGGAAAAGTACAACGTCCTGTAGACACGCTATGGACAAGTATAGAATTTCGGGGGAGACATCGAGTCGTTTTTTGCTTCCGTAGCAACAGAAAGCCGCAGCTGCTGTTAGAATTTTTCGTACATTTCGGTGCGTGGTACAAGTTTACAGCCGTGAAGGAAACAACGGAAACAGTAGACGCATGCAATAAAGACGAACCGTCGTTTCCTAGCCTTTTTCCTGTATGCACTTACGCGTGCAGTTTGGTCGATTATTTTGTTCCGAAAACGGTCAGCCGATTAAAAAACAGATGCCAGTCCGGTTGAACTAGACTAGAATGACCGTAATCGATTAAATTAACCGGCATATACCTATACCACCTCTGCAATAGACGTTTTTATCTTTGCATGAGAATATCGAAGGCTATTTAACCATGCCCACACACGTTCTTAACGCCCATGCACACGACAGAAAAATACGGGAGACGATTCCCTCCTTTTACCACACAGGGAGGTGAGGGAAATTTCGTCGACTCGGTAAATAACGTCATATCCACAACGGCTACTTCCATACAAGGCAGGATTTGTCGTAAACACGCGCACTCTTGATGCTGCAAATTGGAAAGCGTTTCTTATTGATTTACCTGTATATATAATGATATATAAAGGGTAACATGCATTGACATTGAAGAATACATTGCATATTTTCTGGATCACACATATATTGCTGTGTAATTCTTTTAGGATTATGTTAATAATCGGTGATGAATTTACTATAAAATACCAGCAAACGTAGTTGAGAATGACGATATCGTCCCATACTTCGAATATGTTTCTTTACAGTTTCTATACAGCTAAGGTCCCTTCCTAATTTATAAAACTAACAAATCTATTGGCAATTTATCCATCATATCCGTTTTTTCTTGAATTATAAATTGGTAAGAACATTACCGAAGCGGATAATTGATGGAATATGTATTATTACAGTAAAGCGTGTTCTATATATGTATCACGAAGGGAACTACATCTCTCCAGCGGATTACAATACTGCGCGGAGTGTTGGTGGGTACTGCGGTCTTACGTCGACCAATCAGCGAGCGAAACGATGACACGCTCGGCGAATCAGCGAGACCCTGAAAAAAAGTGATACGAGGGTATAAAACAGTGTTCCCGAGGACCGACCAAAGTAGTCGTACGACGCACGTCATTGTTCGCAGAAGCTACATTATTTGCTTCAGCTGACGATCGATTTACGTCTTTTGAAACGCTTTAAAAGAATCCCTCCAATCTCAAAATGGTAAGCGACAAGTCTTTTGAGAATTTCTATTCTTTGTACATAGATTTGTTAGTCTATCTCAATAATCGGGGTGCATTCGCCCGTAGCGTCGATGGTAGCCATGTTGGTTCTTTTTTGCAACGGTTAAATGCCGGCCGGGCACAGTCACGCCTACCCGCGTACATTATTTACGATCGACTTCGCAGACTTCCATCGTGTCCAGTATCGAAATAATTAATCCATTTTTTTCTGTTATAGCGTGAGTGTATTTCAATCCACGTTGGACAAGCTGGAGTCCAGATCGGTAATGCCTGCTGGGAGCTTTACTGCTTGGAGCATGGCATCCAGCCGGACGGTCAAATGCCATCCGACAAAACCATCGGTGGAGGCGATGATAGTTTTAACACTTTCTTCAGCGAAACCGGCGCTGGAAAGCACGTTCCTCGAGCTGTATTCATTGATCTGGAACCCACGGTAGTCGGTACGTTCGCTGTTATTTTTTTCATGCTTAATTTTTCCCTGTACATATTTCTGAGGGCCAGCTAGAAAATATATTTTTTTCCTGGGAATATTTCAGACGAAGTTCGTACCGGAACTTATCGACAGTTGTTCCACCCCGAGCAACTTATCACTGGAAAGGAAGACGCAGCTAATAACTATGCCCGAGGACACTACACTATTGGCAAGGAAATCGTCGATCTCGTATTGGACCGAATTCGCAAACTGGCCGACCAATGCACAGGACTTCAGGGCTTCCTGATTTTCCACTCTTTCGGAGGTGGTACTGGCTCAGGATTTACCTCTCTTCTCATGGAACGTCTCTCTGTCGACTATGGTAAAAAATCAAAACTGGAATTCGCCATCTATCCTGCGCCTCAGGTCTCTACCGCCGTTGTCGAACCCTACAACTCGATTCTCACTACTCACACGACTCTCGAGCATTCCGACTGCGCTTTCATGGTCGATAACGAGGCTATCTACGATATTTGCCGTCGTAACTTGGACATCGAGCGACCAACGTACACGAATCTTAACAGACTGATTGGACAGATCGTCTCCTCTATTACGGCCTCTCTTCGTTTCGACGGTGCTCTCAACGTCGATCTTACCGAGTTCCAGACCAATCTCGTGCCCTATCCTCGTATTCATTTCCCTCTCGTCACTTACGCACCGGTAATTTCGGCCGAGAAAGCTTATCATGAGCAGCTTTCCGTTGCCGAAATCACTAATGCTTGTTTCGAGCCGGCGAATCAGATGGTCAAATGCGATCCTCGTCACGGAAAGTACATGGCATGTTGCATGTTGTACAGAGGTGACGTCGTGCCCAAGGACGTGAACGCGGCTATCGCCACGATCAAGACCAAGCGCACGATTCAATTCGTCGACTGGTGTCCTACCGGCTTCAAGGTCGGTATCAACTACCAGCCACCGACTGTTGTGCCAGGAGGCGATCTTGCCAAGGTACAACGTGCCGTATGCATGTTGTCCAACACCACTGCGATCGCCGAGGCATGGGCTCGTCTTGATCACAAGTTCGACCTCATGTACGCCAAGCGCGCTTTCGTTCACTGGTACGTGGGTGAGGGTATGGAGGAAGGTGAATTCTCCGAGGCTCGTGAGGATCTCGCGGCTCTCGAGAAGGACTACGAAGAGGTCGGCATGGACTCTGCAGAGGGCGAGGGCGAAGGTGCCGAGGAGTATTAAATTGTTGGAAAGAATAAACATCAAAATTTCGTCGCTCTCCATCGAAAACACTATTGTGATCTCGCCTTATACATTTTTTTTTCTACGATTGTTGTTATAATTTCTTAAATTGAAACTAGCTACGCACGCTCAGATTAAAAGAGATCAAAGGAAAATCTGACGATGGAATAAATACATAAATCACTGCAACCTCGCTATTACTGAACCTCTTACTGAATTATTCCACCTACCCTCACAATAGTATTGTGTACGTCGATATCTTCATACACACACACATATATATATATATAGATATATATATATGTATGTATGCATAAAGCCTCTACAGTCCAATGTATATATCTTCTACAGTATCTCATGTACGGTAGAATTTATATACAGTGGACTGGACTGTACGTCTCTATTCATGCGATGAATTTCGATTTAATAATCGGGCACATAATGTGGGTAGTACAGTAGCTTATATGGTATAAGCCTGGTCAACCCAAACGTGCATGGTATAAAGTAGCGATCGATAAGCTTTCGGTGAAGCGGATCGGAGCAATACTAAATGCAACGTAGCAAGTCTAGCAGCAACTACAGCAACATAGTCAGCTTCACTGTAATTTATGCGGTATTTTTCAGTCTAACGAGCGCGACGTACCGGAAATTAGACGAATAATTACGAGAGCAAGACGTGAATATTTCCAAGAACATTGACCGTTGTTTTTCTCCTTCGATAGAAGAACAAGCGACTAAATAAATTTACACGTTGCTCCACATAATTTGTCTTTATGAAAAAGGAACTATTTTACGTGTACGCGAGTACCGCGAGAACAATCTTTCCTACGCGTACGGACGCTTGTGCGTGCTACGGTCAAATCGAGTGCCCAATCCGAGAAGACGCGACGATGGTCTCCGCGAATCAGCGCAGCCTTGAGACCTCGTCTACCGAGGCTATAAAGATCACGGATTCGGGAGGCAGCGCAGCAGTCGTAGGGGTTTCACCAGAGACAGCACACGTATCCTGATCGAGTTCGTTCGCAGACGCTACATCACCGGCTTCTGCTGACGATATATATCGTACTTTCAATCTCAATTCAAGTGTTACCTGTAAACTCTACACGATCTAAACATGGTGAGTAATCCTTTATTATCCAACGTATTCGCCTAAAAATAAAAATTCAAACATCGTTTTTGTCCCATTCAATCTGCCCGAATTTTCGAGAGAGAAAGCCAACAATATCGACTGACGTGATACCCGGCCATCTTTGTAACGGTCCAATGTGCCGGTCGCACCCTTTTCCGTAATGAGTCCTCGGCGATTGACTCATCGTCTACTCCGTACAAGGGCATATATAAACGCGACCGAGCTTATCGATTTTTGCTGACTTTCCTCCATGGCCGTCGACGCCCTTATGCATTTCACAAACCCCGGCGACTCGCTCGACAATCGAACTCCCATAGAACTTCCAATGTTACAATGAGCTCATGATCTATAGCGTCTAGTTTGCAACCGGCTTTCTTCTTTTTTTTTTTTTTTCTTTTTCTTGCATTCTCAAGGGGAAACGAATGCCCATAGTTGGCGTTGTTGCCAAGGCAACTTCTTTCCAAATCGATTTACCCAAAAGGTGTCGTTGCTTCATGGCGTGACTGAATTCCATTTCGTGACGATATCTTAGTTAGATATACATTAAACATGTACCTTTGAATACATTGCAGGCTTTTTAAAAATTTAACTACCGAGGCGTGTAATTAGATTAAATACAGTTAATTAAACAAATTAAAATCAGGGATGGGCCATTCCTTGGATGGTCAATTGAATATTCTTTTTTAACAAAATAATGAGAAATTACTTCGAAATAAGTATAATTCAATGGGGGAAATGATTTTTGGTAAAACTTTTTTTCAAATATATTCATCCATATTGGATTTTTTGGGTCGATAATTTGTCAAAAAAAATTATTTTTACTTGATTATTCCCAAAACGTGATGAATCATATTTTCTAAACAATGGGGAAACAATTTCCAAGTATTTAGTGATTTTTTAATTATTTTGTTGTAGCGTGAGTGTATCTCAATCCACGTTGGACAAGCCGGAGTCCAGATCGGTAATGCCTGCTGGGAGCTTTATTGCTTGGAGCATGGCATCCAGCCGGACGGTCAGATGCCGTCTGACAAGACCATGGGTGGTGGAGACGACAGTTTCAACACCTTCTTCAGCGAGACTGGAGCGGGAAAGCACGTTCCGCGTGCCGTTTTTATCGACTTGGAGCCAACTGTAGTCGGTACGTTTCGTTTCATCGACAGAAAAAAAGGCGTCACCTCTTTTCCAAGAGCCATGACTAATTCTCTAAATATTGATTTTAGATGAGGTTCGTACCGGCACGTACCGTCAGCTTTTCCATCCCGAACAGCTTATCACCGGCAAGGAGGACGCTGCTAACAACTACGCTCGCGGTCACTACACCATCGGCAAGGAAATCGTCGATGTCGTACTCGACAGAATTCGCAAACTCGCTGATCAATGCACAGGACTTCAGGGTTTCCTGATCTTCCACTCTTTCGGTGGTGGTACTGGATCAGGCTTTACCTCCCTCCTCATGGAACGTCTCTCTGTCGACTACGGCAAAAAATCGAAACTGGAATTCGCCATCTACCCCGCCCCTCAGGTCTCCACCGCCGTTGTCGAACCCTACAACTCGATTCTCACTACTCACACGACTCTCGAGCATTCCGACTGCGCTTTCATGGTCGATAACGAGGCTATCTACGATATTTGCCGTCGCAACTTGGACATCGAGCGACCAACGTACACAAATCTCAACAGACTGATTGGACAGATCGTCTCGTCTATCACGGCCTCTCTTCGTTTCGACGGTGCTCTCAACGTCGATCTTACCGAGTTCCAGACCAATCTCGTGCCCTATCCTCGTATTCATTTCCCTCTCGTCACTTATGCTCCGGTAATCTCAGCCGAGAAGGCATATCACGAGCAGCTCTCCGTTGGCGAGATCACCAACGCTTGTTTCGAGCCAGCGAACCAGATGGTCAAGTGCGATCCTCGTCACGGAAAGTACATGGCTTGCTGTATGTTGTACAGAGGTGACGTCGTGCCAAAGGACGTGAACGCGGCTATCGCCACGATCAAGACCAAGCGCACGATTCAATTCGTCGACTGGTGTCCTACCGGTTTCAAGGTCGGTATCAACTACCAGCCACCGACCGTCGTGCCAGGAGGCGATCTTGCCAAGGTACAGCGTGCCGTATGCATGTTGTCCAACACCACTGCGATCGCCGAGGCATGGGCTCGTCTTGATCACAAGTTCGACCTCATGTACGCCAAACGCGCTTTCGTCCACTGGTATGTGGGTGAGGGTATGGAGGAAGGTGAATTCTCCGAGGCTCGCGAGGATCTCGCGGCTCTCGAGAAGGACTACGAAGAGGTTGGCAGTGACTCTGCTGATGGCGAGGGCGAAGGTGCCGAAGAGTATTAAACGAGCCTCTCGAAAACCCCATCGAGTGCCCAAAACTTCGTCTTTTTTTTACCTCTACTATTTTGTTACGAACAACATTTCCACGAAACATATTTGTATGAACCAAAACCTTTCTTTTCTTCTAATCTCGATGGAAGATAAATAAAACCTGAAAATAACATTGATCGGCTTGTCCAGAATAAATGTAGACCTCGTCCTTTATTTTATTATCGTTTTTTTTACACCTGTTATATTAAGCTTTTACATTCGCTGTTCCAAATAATACAAGCAGTAGCTACACATCAATGGCAGTTACCTAGACAGGATTTTAGGTGTGACAAACCTCGAGTTTTGGCAAAATACGAAATTTTGGCGTATCGCATTCGCCGTTTCGCTTGCCTTTGGTATGTACACCAGATGTCGCTAACGTTTCACCTCCCTCACCCCGCCGAAAGGAAACTGGTCAACGCAAACGGAGTACAGACAGATCTTTCCTGAAGATTCCAGAAAGTGTCTCGTTCCGGACACGAGACCGCTGTCCGATTTCGTTTGTGGTTGTCTAAGTGGCTCGCCTGCAATTGTCGAATAAGCTTGCGGGGAGTCGTTCGTGGCTATTTACAACCGAACGCATTACTCTCAATCGTACTAAACAAAGCGCTGTCGGGAACGTGGTCTGCTGTATTTTATTATCAACTAGCATTGCATTGAAACACGCTATTTACATTCGAAGAATACATTTTCCATCGAATACTTCGAGGTTGACAGTATCGAAGGTAAGTTCAATTGACAAGTTCGTTCGTGCGCTATCACAATTTTATTCAGAATAGTTGCTCGGCGTGGTTACTTTGTGAGTATAAATACGTTTACACGTTACCGGGTTTGCAGGTTATGTTACGCATAGAGCACTTTTCTTTGATTCCAAAAATGTTTACTCATCCACTACGTAATTTTTTCAAGAATTCTTGACGAGCTTGACCGAACTATGAATTTACCCGTATGTTGCAGGGAGATAACTTTAATTTTCTCATTGATACTTTTGGCTCTTGAACGTAATTGCAATGGCTAAATGGGGAGAAGGTGATCCACGTTGGATCGTTGAGGAGAGACCTGATGCCACCAACGTTAATAATTGGCACTGGTAATTGTAATTGAAGTTACTGCACTCGATTATCGAGAAAGAAAATTGTCTCGTCATCGTTATTAATCAACTTTACCTTCACAGGACTGAAAAGAATGCTTGCGCTTGGTCGCAGGAGAAAATTAAGGAGCTTTTCAAGAATTTGAAGATCGAGAAAGACGGAAGTGAGTTCAAGCTTAACATTTTTCCGACAGACGTACCAGGCAACCTTTAATAACGTACCGTACATGTTTCAGCTTCCTGTACTGTGTTGGAGGTCGAGAAATGTGAAGGTGAAGCGGTAGTTAATAACAGAAAGGGAAAGCTAATTTTTTTCTATGAATGGTCAATCGTACTAACCTGGATCTCGGACGAGGACAAGGATATAGAGGGAAAGATTAATATTCCGAATCTTTCCGAGGAAAACAACATTTCGGAAATTGATGTGAGTGCACATTTAAAAAGAAAGGAAAAAAGTATCCCTAACACAGGACGAGTGAATATCAAAAAACGTTGTTTTCAGATCGAGATTACTCTTAAAAATAGTACGGAAGATGGAGAAAATACTAAACATTTTCTGCACACCCAAGGAAAAAACGCCATTAGAGATACGTTAGAAAAATATATAGCTGCTCTAAAAAAAGGTATAGGCATGACCTTTTAGTTGTCTCTCATTCGGTATTTTAGCATATAATATTCGGGGATCCTAATAAGTTTTCGAGTTTCTATTTGACAGAATTCTCGAAAGGAATGATCCTTCCGAAGAAAGATGACGTTAAAGAAAATGTGACAAACATCAAGTCCAGCATCAACGTGAAGGATATTATGAATACCACTGTAACACCAGTGAGTAATACGAACGTAGGACACAAAATTGCAACGACGACGGTCAAGCAACAGCAAAAGTTTCAATGCCGAGCCCAAGAATTTTACAATGTCTTTACGACTGTCGAGGTAATTATTGCATATTCTTTTTTTATTCAGCTCAATAATAGAAATACAATTATTCATAACATAATTTCCTATAAACGTCAGATGGTACAAGCATTTACAAGAGGGCCGGTGAAAATAGAGCCAAAAAAAGATGGAAAATTTGAACTTTTTGGTGGAAACATACATGGCACGTTCGTCGAGCTGTCGCCCACCAAGATAGTTCAGAGTTGGCGAAGCAAGCTTTGGCCAGCGGGACATTTTAGCGTAGTAACCATCGACATTAGCGAAAAGAACGATCACACAGAGGTCAACGTTACGCAAACAGGGGTCCCAACAGTGTACGTAAACTCATGAGTTGCAAAGTACCGCACGGACATTTGTCGATGTAAATTCAAACATTTCTTTTCTCTATTTCAGTGAGGAGGAAACAACAAAAGAGAACTGGGAAAGGTACTACTGGGACGCTATAAAACGTACTTTCGGCTTTGGTTACTTCATGTGATCGAAGATCTTGTCGCTGTTACGTATTTATTTATTGATAAGTAGAACAACAATTGTGGCTCGTTCACGTATTAAAAACGTGATTGAGTTAACAAGCCCAATTTCCTCATCGGAAGTAACGAGCAATTGGAAGAGAAATCTTTGTTTTATTTGGTTTCTTTTTTACGGATACTGACAATTTCCGTTCGTTCATTTCTCTACAGAAATTGGTAAATATTCAGAATCATGATTAAACATAATCGTACACGACGAGACTTCGCATTATCATCATGTACCGCAATAAAAGAGCATCGATTGCACCAAAAACGATCAATAAAGCGCATCCGGTATTGCAAAACGATTTTTTAATTCGTCAATATTAGTGAACACCTTACGCAATTTCTTTTTGTGAAAAATGTGTATTGTAATTTTTGTTAGAATGAATAGTTTACGCATTGCAGTTTGTAGAACATTCAACCTACGCCCTCTAGTGGAAATTAATTGAACGGCAATGCTACAGAAATTCGAGTACCGACGGTCGATACATGCAGATTTTTCTAATCTCACTTCGACAGATTTCCGCTAGATGGCGGACCAGTCGAATTCAAACGGTGAAGTTTCGTCTGACCTATATAGATTGATCTACTAGCTTCGCAAAGCTCCCAGCGGCCGATCACGTACACTCGTACGCGTTCCTTAGGATAGGATATCGCTGCACTTCGAAGTCGTCCATCTTCCCTACCTTCATCCTTCGTATCGTATGTCATACGTAAATAGGAGCATCTCCTTTTCGAAATCTCGAGAACGTCGAGTCTGTCTCGATGAGCAGGTAAAAATTGTTCTCACCAACTGACCGAAAAAGCGCCGCGTGAATGAGGGCCATAATGACATTACATCTTACGTTCATAGAATGGTGGTAAGAAAGAGTCGGATCGCCGGGCCTATTGTTACGAGAGAATCGCGGTAAGGCGCAACGCAAGGGTATATAAAAGCTCGCGGAGCTCGATAGATTACTTTTTCTTATCTTTTGGCCCAGCGCTGCTCGAGACAATCAACGCTCTACCGATCTAATCGGATTATATGTTATTATCGTGACTCTCGAGCGCTGTTCGCGCCACCTAGCGGGCCATATCGCTTACATACCGTGCCCACCACCCGATCCAAGATAGAATCTGTGCCGATTCTCGTATTTCGAGTACCAGCGATTAGAAAAGTTGTGTGTAAATAAATATGAAGTGAGTTTGCACGGTGCAAATCGAGTTGGAACGTAATCCGTATGTACCTTGATACACTGTATAGAATCCACCCGTGCGATTTGTGGTCCTTATCGCAAGCACGACGAACTTTATTCATATATATATATAGCAAGTCTTTGATATTCTCTCGTTATCACAGCGAGCCATCTCCCGTGTTTCTCGTTTGCGCACGCAATAACAGATAGCGAGATCGAAGGCTCGGTAACAATGTTCCTGTTTTTCCGGAAGGAAACGATTTCCTTTTTTTTTTTTGTTACCGCGGAACATAGCAAGGAAACGACAAAGACGGAGAGAAAGAGAGAAAAAGTGGAAACGAGAGAAAATCGATGGGAAGAGCTCTAGCAGTCAGAATTTCCGGGGTCAGGGAGTCCTGTAACACAGAGAGCGAGAGAGTGAGAGAGAGACAGAGAGAGACACAGAGAAAGAGAGAGAGAGAGGGAGAGAGAGAGAGTGAGAGAGAGCGAGGATGAGAGAGGAGTGGCAAGGGTGGGCGGATGATGTTTGTCTCGCGCTCTATCCGAGTACAGCTGCACTAGGGATGGGGAGGACCCCCAGTGCGAGTGTACCCTCTCTAGTACCACATACAACGGACGCCATGTATATATAGCTACGGCGTTTGGAAGTATTGATATGGCAAGGACCTCGGGCGTCCTCCTTTTCTGCCCTATATCCTTGATCCGAATCCCGGGATATGTACTACGTATATACCCTACGTATATAGCCAATTATAAAGTACGAATAGTACGATAATAGTATATATATATATATATATACATATACATATATACAATACATATATATATATATACATATATATATATATATAGACAGCATGCAAGCCATTCTATACATACACGTACATGCATACATATATCGTATTATCGATAGGAGGATCCTCTCGCTCTCTTTGGCACGTGCTCGTCCGGGAAAAGAGGTCGTAGCACTGGCGAAAAAATAGTGGAGAGCAAATTGAAGGAGGTGTAGCACAATATATCAAACGCCAACCAAGTTTGTATCGGAGTTTTGCATCTCCCTGAAAACTGGATCGGAGCATATATACACACACACACACACACACATATGTGTACATATGTATATTTGATAGAGATGAGCCAGTGCATGTGATATACGTATCCACGTATAGGCGTTATTATTATTATTATTATTATTAATACTACGTATAAAATACTACGAGTAAGAGACGCCAAGTCGAATCGCGAGAAGGGTGAAGAAAAATTGTAGAGAGAAGAATAAGAGGGAGAGATCGACACGGGCGGGCGCATGAATGGGTAGTGGCCAGGGGGAGTTTTAGCTCTCTCGGACTACTCGCAGAGAAAGAGAGAGAGAGAAAGAAAGAGACATCGAGGCTTAATATCCGTGACGAGAGAGAGAGAGAAGCAGAGCGACAAGTGAAGTTATTACGTATATCTATATATGTATGTGCCTGTGTGTATATATGTATAGAAGGGAGAGCAGATGAAGGCAGAGCACCGAGAGAGACTGCACGAGTGCGCGCGCCTTCGAAAATCAAAATCAATGTAGTCGGCTCTTGGTGTGTTCTCTTCTCGTGCTTCTTCTCTCGCTCTCCGTCTCCCTCTCTCTCTCACTCTGTTTCACTCTCCCGCGGTTCTAGTAGTCAGCGGTGGTGGCTCTCGCGCTCACGGCTCTCGCGCGGCGGTTCGCTACGATTGCCCACGCCCTAGTCCATCGCGGTCTCGCTCCGCCACTCGTACTACATCCTCGCGGCTCGTAGGAGAGAGCGACTTCTCTTGGCTCCGGACGAGCGAGAAGAACCCCCGCGCGAGTCCTTACGAGCGAGAATCGCGCGCGATAACAACGTCTCGCAACGTTTCTTATTTTCATTGCGTTACGATCGTACGGATATAAAACGGGTATCGCGACTATCGTTAAAAATACTCGTCGGGTGTTGCTGCTGCTGCTCCTGCTGTTGTTGTCGTTGTTGTTGTTGTTGTTGTTGTTGTTGATGTTGTTGTCGTGCCGATCGACCTTCGTCGCGGGTTTCGACATAGATTTTTTTTGCACTCGTTTCGTCGTTTGCACCAACGAAGCGCTCGTCACGAAATAAATTGCGAAAAAATCGCCAAGGATCTTCGTCTCTCGAGTGTTTTTTCATCGTTCGTACGCCCTCTTGTGTAATACAATCGAAAAAAAAACATTATACACGAAGATTTTTTATCTCGTTATTATAATAATTTCTCTCTCGCGTACAATGAATAAGACGAATAAAACACGAGAATAAACTCGAAACGTGTGAAAACGTGTGCAAAAAATGGAATAAAGGTGTGCTTCGGCGAAAGCTACCGTCGGACAAACGTGAGCGAGAGCGAGAGAGAAGAAGCGCGAGCACACGAAGTTCGCGCTTCGACGAACCGGGTGTGTCTGCCTCGAGGTGAAGTGCGGGTCCTGTGTCCAACACAAAACGCGCTAAAGAAAAACGTGCAGGGGAGTAACAGAACGAGAGAGCAAGGGAGAGAAAGAGATTGTACGTGGGAAAGACAGAGGGTAGCACAGAGCACACGAAAGAGAGGGTTAGTGTGTGCCAAGACTCGGTGTCCGTTGCGCTCTCGTGCTCGCTATAAGGATTGATGCTGTAGCGGCCAGAAAAGAAAAGCGCGACGAGAGAACAAGACAGAGATAGAGAGAGGCAGGCGGGCGGTCGCGCATAAATCCAGGGGATGTGTACCGTTCGAGTCCACGTCTCGATTCAACGAACCGTCGACGATCTTCGCGACGAGTTTCACGGGTGAGGTTAAACACGGTGCAACGACGAAACTGCGAGTGTGAAAGAGAAAGTGAGGAGCTCTATAACGTAATCGAGCCAACCACCATTAGTTCAAAAAGTAACCAGAAAAACATAAAAAAACGAAAAACCCGAGATATCCGTTGAACGATGCGAGAGCGTGTGGTCAACGTGCGCTCCGTGACGTTTCGCTCGGTTCGCTAAAATCGCGGTGTAACGAGAGGCCGATATAAAACACAATACCGGTCGCTTTTCTTTTATTTCCCTAATTTCACTGTTCCCCCTCCCCTCAACCAACTACGAGCCGCCCCCTCCACCGCCGAATAATGCGCGCGTGTTAAATGAAACGACGAGATTTACGACATGAAGATTCGGGATTGTCTCCATACTGACGAACTATGGCTTTATATAACTGATGCTTAAAATCTTTCGACCGTCTCGCGCGAGTACCTAACCTCGTTAAAAAAACAAACGAAAACGCACAAGCGTCGTATAAAGATAACGAATGAGATTTTCGACAACAATGTTACAACGTACCAGTGGACAGTGTACGACCACAAATGGTACGGGCACCTTCACGCACAGGGTGACCAGGGGCAGTATCATCGTCGCCGCGACAGATATATGCATCAAGGGGAGCAGTAGCAGCGGTGTCAGCGACGACGACGACAACAACAGCAGTAGCGGCAGCAGCGTGGATACGTTCGGTTCGAGAGAAGAACTCTTTAGCGAGAGATGTAACGTAGATAGCCGTTGAGTGTTTTTATTACGTGTGTGGCGTGTGTGTCTCATTGTTATTATTTATTTCAATCCCCTCTCCTCACCCAAAACATAATTATCACGTTCACTGCGTTCGTTTTAAATTCGTCCCAACGTCCCTTCGTTTATTATTCATTATTATTGTTATCGTCATTATTTTTCATTCGATCCTTATGAGATTTTTTTAGGTTAAGGATTCAATGCTAAAAATTATCTAGATATTCGAAATGTTCGAGCTGACAAGACGCGATACTTTGCGTTATTCTTTATATAATATGTTTATTCACTTATTTCGTTTTATATATTTTTACGATTTATAGGTTATGAGTCGTCGGTTTCGAACGACTAATTTTTAAAATACCTTCGCACCAAATTGTACATTATTTAATCGATGTTGTTCGATTCGAGCGATATTTATATATTTTCGTCGACGTTTCTTTTTTTTCAGCTCGTATATGTGTTTGTATTATTGTCGTTAGTCGAGACCGAGCCCGCTAGGGGGCGGACTCGGTGCGTTGATTTTGTGACCCGATGTAAAAATTTCTTTACGACTACTTTAACGAACCCAGCATTATTTTAACGTTGACAAAAATCTTAGTTATCGATGATTCGTTAATTTATGGTTTTTTTTTCTTTCTTTTCGCTGTTTAGCACACTTTTAGGATCGACTCGTCGTGCATTCGCGACAACCCTTCGCCATTAATTGTAACAGCGACGAGCGCTTCGAAAACGCGATCCGCATTTTCTCTGGCACTGAGCAACCAATCGCGTTAAAATTTTGAGGGTGTCTAGAGAATTATGGCAAAAAGCGCCTAAGAGCTTTTGTTTTCCAAAATTTTGAAAACAGTGTTACAGGCGACGAGCGATTCGAAAACGCGATCCGTACTTTCTCCGGGACTGAGCAACCGAGCGCGTTATAATTTTGAGGGAATTAGGGCAACAATTTTGGAAAATAAAAATTCTTAGTCACTCGTTGCCATGATTCTCTAGATACCTTCAAAATTTTAACGCGATCGGTTGCTCAGTGCCAGAGAAAATGCGGATCGCGTTTTCGAAGTGCTCGTCGTCTCTGTTACATTATTTTCAAAACTTCGAAAAAAAAATACCAAGAACCACTTTTTGCCATCGTTCTCTGTGTAGCAGCCAATTTTTGACCTGATCGGTTGTTTAGTGCTCGTATGATTGCTGATCAAATTTTCGAAGTGCACGTCGCCTGTAGCACTGACTCTTAACGCCTACCAGCATTATCGTCATTCGCACAAAGTACAATGTAACAAGCTCGCACGAGCACTCACGTCCTTCGATGACCCCGAGATACGTATCTCGCGACTACGATCCTAACGTCGGAACGACGGTAGTGCCTTACCTCCCCTATCGTCACTCGTACGAGGGCAAACCAACGGATTAAAAATTGTCAATAAATACGAACAAAAAAAATCTCACATTCTCTTGAAAATAAAAACACCTCCGACCTGAATTCTTACATTTAAAATTGTTAGGTTATAAACGATAAATATTATTTATTTTTTCAATTGAATCAAATTATATTCACAAAAAAAAAATAGATCTGTCGACCTCGATTCGCGGATGAATATCCCGGCAGTAGGAGCTTTTCGAGAAACGACTTTTTATCGGTAGTTCTTTTTTTTTACCTTTGTGCGCGACCCTTGTCTCTACCTCGGAGACGAAAAAAGATATTTTATTTTAGCGTAGACAATCGAGGATCGTGCACGAGATTCGTGGACGATGGGTACGAGCTCTTTCACAATCGTTTATCCTTTTTTTGCAATTATTATTATTATTATTATCATGATGACGATATATTTTTTATTTTATTTATTATTTCAAAGGCGAGCGATTTTTTTCTCTCCTTCATTTTTCACGTCTCTCCGCTTCTCTTATTTATATAGGCACTTTGCCGCGGATCTAACCAGCCGGTAATTGGTTCAGTGGCACAAGTGATTCAGTTAACGGAGAGCCGCGGCCTCCGCCAGGATGAATTTTGCACCGTTTCGACATTTTTTTTCTTCTTTTTCCTTTTTCCACCGTGCACACAGCGCCCTATATACGTATATATTTATTTTCAGACGCGTCCGAATTCTATATTTTAACGTGATTTTTTTTTTTTTAAATAGAATATAGTTTTTTTTCTTTCTTTCAATTCTTCCTTCGCGACAGACACGATCTCGCCCTCCTTGTTTTGCTTTTTCCTCTATAATTTTTTTATATATATCTCGCATCCTTTTCCCGTCTCCGCAGTATTATTTCTTCAATGTTTTATATATTTATTTTTAGTTGGCAAAGTAAGGCGTGACGGGTGGCGCGCTTCGAGCTCGAGGTAATCATTATTTTATCGTCACTAATACACACATACATGCAACAAACAACAACAATAACGACACAATAATAATAATAATAATAATCGGTACACTTCTCCCTTATTTTTATCCTTTTGTCTTGTTTCTTTTTTTCTCTCTCTCTCTCTCCCTCTCTTTTTAATAAACTTTATGCACGAGATAATATTGTTCACCCTGTTGAGCAACAATACGCTGCCGTAGAAGCGATTTTTTTCTTTATTATAATTTATTTGTGCATTCACACGCTATACGATGTACACACGCGTTACCCTCGACTATTCACATGTATACACGTGTATGCTTGAACGCTCTATGTATATATATATATATATATACATGTACATATATATGTGCGTGTATGTGTATCTAGATTGGAAAACTGTTATGTAGACGTGCCTCGTTAGTCCGTTATTTTTAATTATTTATCACACGTTTCATTAGGCACGCGCTGTATAGTAAATTATTATTATTATATATATGTATATATAAATGTATATATATAAATAGTATGATAAAAGTGACGAGGATGAATATTTGGAATATTAGCGGATATCGTACAGCTTCGCACACACAAACACCCAGAGGGCCCACCCTCGCTCGTCCGTTACCCTCGAATCTCCTCAGCATCTCGAATATCCCCAATTATACGATCGTCATTGATTTATTTATTCGTTACTTACTTTTATTTATTTTGATTATTATTATTATTATTGATTATTTTGAAATCCACTTTATTATTATTATTATTAATATTTGTACGTGTGTATTAGAATATATCTTATCATCTAAAATCCTTAAAAGAAAGACAATGATAAAAAAAAAGAATCAAGGGGCCAGAAAGCAAACACCCATGGGAATGTTGATTAAATCGTTGATAAATAATAATTCCGTATTAAAACACGTTAAAATGATATTTAAAAAGAAAAACGAAGTATCGACGTATCTAAACGACATGTAAAAACAAAAGAGAGAAAACCAAACAAACAGACAAACAAAAAACAATGGCTGCATAATTAGGCGAAGATGATTAGCGATCGTGTGAAATATTCGTTGCGGTGATGTTTAATGCAATGTAACGTCGCTTCGTTTTTTTCATGTACGTACGCTCACTGTGGTATTATATAATCTTATATATATAAATATATATATATAGATGGGTGTGTATATATATATATTTCTCTATCTATCTTTTCCATTCCAATTTCACGCCCTTCTCTGCCTTCTCTCTCTATCTCCCTTTATCACTGAATTTCTGAGAAGAATTAACGCACGCCAACTTTCATTTTGTAAAATAAAATAACATATAAGAACAATTTTCAGTGACTCGATTTGATTTAATTTTGAAACAAAGATTGGATATTTTAGTTTTCGTGGTACAAAATTGAATCGATGAGAAATTTTGGCACGATACATTTTTTTGTAAATATTTCATTTTTCCATCGACGGGAATACTCCCTTCATCCCTTTTTTTAATTTCATCCCCTCTCTCTCTCTCTCTCTCTCGCGCTCTCTCTCTCTCCCCCTCTCTCTCTCTAACTCAATTTTCCTCTATACCGAGAAAATTAAATATTAAATCGAAAAACTCATCACTTAACAACTCTTCGTGTGATTTTTCGTTCGTATATTTTCAGGTATCGAGAATGCGATGCTCGTTTAAACGACGCAACGGTGGTGTCACGTCGTGTCGTAAAAAAACCGCAGGAGGATCGTGCGAGGGCCGTGAAAGAAACAGGAGGAGAGATGAATTATCGCGGTGGCGAGTCGAAGTCGTCGTGTGGAAAGGCAATATCTGAGGCTCGAAGATCATCGTCGTCGTCGTCGAGGTATTGCGAAACGAGGAGAACGACGATTGCATCTTTATCGCGTACGTGGCTTCGTCGTCGGCAATAAAAGCTTCATCATCATCGGTATAGAAAATTTGCCATGCTCGATAACGGGACAGCTTCGTTACTGAGTACGTGTTTACGCATTTAATTTACTTTTTCTACCCAGCATTAATTTCATTTTGTTTTTCACAATTTTTCTTTTACAAAATCCAAAATTATTCGTTTCATCAGAAAATTCGTTCACATTTTTTTCTCATCTCCCCCAAGTTTCCATCGTCCCGAGTCTCGGTCTCGTGGATTCGCCACGTGCCTCGGCTTTCGACGATAATACAAGCGAAACCAAACCTTACGTTGCAGCGTGACTCAACGTTTCTACGTTTTTCTTCTCTTTTTTTTTTTTTTTTATCTTCACATTTTTTCCTCTCTCTCCTCGTCGTTTTGATTTTCTTTTTGTTCGTTATTTCGGAGGATCTTGAAACGAAATCGCGTAGGAGAAGAAATGAATATTGTACGAGGCGGAGAAAAAGGTGGATTCGAGGAGAAGGAGGATGAATAGACGAGAGAGAGAGAGAGAGAGAGCGTAGGGAAAGGAATATTATCCGGTGACGAGAAGGGCCTCGTAAGAGGGACGACGAGAGAAAGAAGCTGCAAACTCACGCGGATCGATGACCGATTATGAATCGAGGAATCTCATCGACAAGGACGACGACGACGAGAGGACGATGACGAGCAACGAGAGAGACGAGCGACGAAGGACGGACGGACGACTATCATTCCTCCGATAATAACAGACGGACGTTACTAATGACAGAGCTCCCGAAGTAGTTACCAGGGTGTCCTGGCTCGTGGTGGCTCGAGGAGGGGTATATAAACGTGACGACGAGCGAACGAAACGAGCAGGAGGTAGAGATAGAGAGAGATAGAGAAAGATAGAGAAAGATAGATAGATAGAGAGAGAGAGAGAGAGAAAACGAGTAAGAGCTTCGAGGTATACTCGCTCCAATTAGACTTAACAGGATTCGTTTAGCGCCTCGAGAACTCCGGATCTTTCGCGTCGGGGAGCCAATGAAAATCTAGACTGGCTGACAAATTGCCACTGGTGTGCATTATCGCATAGCTCGGATTTCTTACTTCATTCCTGATCTCGGTTTTTTTTACTCTTTAGACCAAAAAAAAGAAGAAAAAAAAACAAAAGAAAGAAGAGGAATAACTCGACCTGGGAATCTTTTCCTTCTCCTCGGCACTCGCGTTAATTGCTCTCGCGTCTCGAAGAACGAACAGAATTTAGTCAGCTTGCCACGTTCAATTTTGGATCAACACAAGTTTTTTTTGTTTTGTTATTTTTTACGAGACTTATTATCTTTGAGAATTAAATATTTTATTTGTAGAAGCGAAAATTAAGAAACCTTGGGTGAGGAAAGATTCCTCGACGATGGTTTGTCAAACAATGTCGAGTTGAGAAAATTAGATAAATCGATCGGGTTTGTTCGGCGAGCGATTTTCTCGATGATTTTTCTGTTCTTTGAAGAAAGTGGAACGAAGCTTGATCGAACGTGTGCCACACCTTTATCGTAAAGCAGGGAATAAAACGTAAACTCTTGGCGTGTTCCAGATTAAGAAAACAGGAGTAGAGCGAGTAAATAATCTCGAGTTTTGCGCGACTTTCGTTCGTGACTTTGAATTTCGTTCGAACGTGGTTGAAGCAACGGGTAGGACGTAAAAACACTGAGAGAGAGAGAGAGAGAGAGAGATTTTGGCATCGTTCGTTGGATAAAAGTAAAAATCAAGGATAGCTCGTCGAAGAGGTCGTCCTTTTTCCACGAACGTTCTCCGCTCGAGACGATCCAACGGGGTCGAAGGAGGACGTCCCATGAATTTCCAGGGTCATTCGCTCTTATCTCGCCCTCTAGCTTCCTCCTTCGATACTTTTCCATCCTCTCCCATCGAGAATCAAGTAACGCTCGCATCAAATTCTTTTCGCTCGAATCTCGACGATTTTATCGAGCTCACCGTGGCGAATTGTTTAACCGTAATTCTCTCAATTACAATTCGATGATTCGTTGATCGATCAAAATAATTTCCATCTCTGTTTATGTTCGCAGAAATAAAGCTTTTCGTTCCCTCCAAAATCGAGACGATATCAAACGACCTCTTCATCTGTTTTTTTTTCTTCCGAAGGAAAAGCTGCCGAAGACTTTTACTACTTGTCGAGCTATTTGTAACGAGGCGAGACTAGAAAGAGAACAAGAGAGAGCAAGAGAGAGGACCCTGAAATCCAGTTCTTTTGGCACGGTTTCAAGAAATGAAAAGTCGTCGAGCTCTCGCAGTGATACGATTTGTAACTTTTCACCCAGGTTTTTTGAGACAAATCGGCTTGTCTGGCTACGAGTCTCGCCAGAACGAGAGTGAAAGAGAGAGTGCGAAAAAACGAAGAATGATTTTTCTCATCGAGACAATTCTTTTTGATACTTTTTCTCGATAACGTGAGAAAAAGAGGAAGACTCAATGGCTACCTTAGTGCGTTCGATGCGTTTGGTTTACCTCCATTTTGAGAAGTAAAAGCCTTTACGCACCGACTCACCACCGGCAAACGACGGCCTTATGTTCATTCTCGACTCAGCGAGCAGCAGGTGGGGAAATTCATTCCAAGCCTTGGGTAGATATACATATATCTACGTGGGTTACACGTAGCTCGGACCTTAACGCCCGGGGCCTCGTCTTCTGATCATTGGCTGATCATTCGCCGGGGCCGTCACTGCCACTCCTCCTCTCGCTCTCTCACCAAACGAGATTTACACTCGGGAACCACTCGGCATTCTCTCGCTTCCTTCTTCCTCGAGGCGTTTTTTTTCGTTTCTCTTTTCTCTCTCTCTCTCTCTCTCTCTCTCTGGCTCGTTTCGTACACTCGCACGTGGCGCCAATTTTTTTCTTATCTTCCTGTAGTAGTAACGAGCGTGTTTACTACGCCATTCAAAAAACAATTTTTACCACAGCTTCGAGTTTTCATAATGAAACTTAGGGAAAGGTGGTACAAAATGATCCCACTTAGGGAAAACAGCTGTAAAACGAGTGTACGCAGCTTTTTCTTAAATTAAAAATATTCAAGGGGTGGCTATTCGATCGAACTACAAATTTAGTAAGCGTTGAATCGCATTAGTTATTAAGAATAATTTTTATTAATGTTTTCGTGAAAGTCTACCGAGGGATCGTTTTCTAAATTCCGGTGTCCAAAATTATCCCTCGGGTGCGGGTAAAATGATCAGGGGATCATTTTACCCCACTATTCAAAATTCAAGCAAGAAATAAAACATTCGATGCTAGTTTTTGGTAGTTTTATTGTAGATTCCGTCTAGGCAACAAATTTAAACAACTCTGTCTTAATAATCATACAGTATATTCTTAATTCTCGTAAATCTCTATAACAGCAATAACATTTTTATAGTATTATTGATGGTTCTGAACAGAATCTTAACAACAACACTCTCTTTTTAATTAGTATCATTGGCTTAACAGCCTTAATTATTGAAAAAGTAAATATAAATAAACTTAACTGAACAAGATTGGAAGTAGGTAGGCAGGGGGTAAAATGATCCTGGGATCATTTTGCCGACCCTATAAAGGGATCGTTTTGCCCCAAATGCCTTATTAACGAAAAACATCAAAACATAATCCACGTTTTTCGAATACTGTGACAAAGGACGGTTAATTCTATTGCTAATTGGTAACGGAAACTGAGACAAACACACCTATCACATAATATGTACGTCGACTAAAGCTACATAATGTCAAATAATGGTTTACCTTAGATCGAGCACAGTAATTTTCAATATTTTGTGATAAAAACTTTCCCACTTTCAACGACGCCACGACACTCACAGAGATTGTACGACTCGGCCGTAGAAGCACGAAATTCACTTAAAATATCCTAGATGACGATATGAAG
Organism: Netelia virgata; assembly: GCA_951802705.1. Classification (NCBI taxonomy): domain Eukaryota; kingdom Metazoa; phylum Arthropoda; class Insecta; order Hymenoptera; family Ichneumonidae; genus Netelia; species Netelia virgata. Next base: position 5,969,911 of record OX637864.1, on the reverse strand, counting down.
TCTGTAAAACAGCCGGGGATCGTTTTACCCCGAGGGATTATTTTGTACCACCTTCCCCTACTCTGGTTCGAAAAACTTCTTTTCTCGTTTTTCCTCTATTAAAGATTAGTATATTCTTTGAAATATTTTCGTTGAACAGAAAAGTCGTTTCATTATTAAATAAATGTTTATAACATTGTAAATATTGTTTATGTCGCAGGATCGATGTTTGCGGCAACAGAGGCAAACGTCGTGGGATGTAGTTGACGTTGCTCGTGTTTCGTGAGAAAGTCGCGAGAGCGAGAGAAAGAGGGAGAGCACAGAGGATCGACGAGAGATTGAGAAGAAGAAAGAACGAAGAAACATAGAGGAGTTTCCCGACGAGGTAGTTGGGACAACCGCGTCGGAAGGCTCGAAGGATTCGCGGCCGTGCGCGAGAGAACGCTCGGTTGCGAGAAAGGATTGCATGTGTGCCCGTAACGAGGATAAGAAGAAGAAGAAGAAGAAGAAGAAGAGGAGGAAGAAGAGGAGAACGCGCGAGCGAATAACTCGTGAAGGAGGCGAAGATTCGTGAATTCGGGGTTGAAGAAGAAAGGAAAAGGCTCGAGTTGGGAGAGCGAGGCGAAGAAGTGGTTGAGGATCCAAGAGGCGAAATGAACGTAACACCGGTCGCGCCGGTCGCTGATAGCTGCAACGGATCGGACGGCTCGTCGACACCAGCGAATTACGCCATATGGGAGAAAGTCTTGATATGCACATTCGCTATTGGCCTGTCTCTCGTAACCGTAATAGGCAACAGCATGGTCATGATATCCTTCAAAATCGACAAACAGCTGCAGACAATATCGAATCATTTTCTATTCAGTTTGGCGGTCGCCGATTTCGCTATTGGCGCTATATCGATGCCGTTATTTACGGTATACACGGTACTCGGTTATTGGCCACTGGGTGCTCACGTATGCGACACTTGGCTCGCCCTCGATTATCTCGCCAGTAACGCCTCTGTACTCAATCTACTGATCATCAGTTTCGATCGTTATTTCTCGGTAACGAGACCTCTTACTTATCGTGCCAAGAGAAGTCCCAACAAAGCTGGCATCATGATCGGTGAGATATTCATAAATGTAACCAATTAGCAAGCAAATTAAATCCCATCTGTAACAAAATATTTATATCAGTTCATTTATTTTTTGTTTTATTTACAAGAATTCGTTCGAATTCATTTTTCTTTCAAATATAGACATGGTTTTTTTTTCTTCAGATATTAGTTACATTGCTGCAGACTCGGTAGATGATCGTGATGAAAGTTTCAGTATTTGAAAGCATGGAGAAAAAAGAAGAAAAAAAACAACGTTCCATTGTTGCATTTTTCCACCTATGCCTGCATGCAACCTCTTTAGCTTCGGACTCGTATAAACGTACGCGCATGAAGATTAAAATATAGCCTCGTAACTTCCGGTCGCGATGCCCAGTCCTCTGGTCGATTGCTGTCGCGCACTCCAATGATTCCGGAACAAAACGCGCGAGGGCGCGGGGGAGGGGGGAGCGACGCTTACTCTGTGTGACACAGCGAACCGGCTGCCGGGCACTTTACGTAACAAATCGTAATTACGCGACTCTCTTGCATGTCTCTCTCTCTCTCTCTCTCGTTCGTAGAGAATTGTACAAATAGTAATAAGCATATCGCGTGTACTAGAACCAGTGGACTTTCGTCTTTGACGATGTTACCGAGACGAATTATGCTAGGGGCGATTCGAGATGTGTGCTTGCCCATAAAAAGTCATTTGAAAAAGGTGCAAATTGTAAATGAAAGAAGGTTGTGTTCGCGATCGTTTGAAGTCTGAAAGTTTTTGAATAATCGGGTTCATAGTTACGAAACTTGATAAACTTGAAAATGATTCTACGATTTCAAATAGCTTTTCTCAACTTTCTATATAATTTCAAAGTCACGTGTTTCATAACCTCGTTTCGCACATGATTAATGGAAAGTACGCGCATAACCTCGAAATTGCATGAAAAACAATTGCATTGAATTCCTTTAAATTGGATAAACGCAATGAATCCTAACTCAAAGAGAATAGCTCGGAATCTTCGTTGTCCCGTGTACGTATAATCTCCCTTTGTTTGCGCATAATATTACCGTGAAAAGTTTAAAGGGAAAAGCTGTCGAGCATACTTTGACAGTGGATATCAAAGCGCTAGGCCTAGAGAAAAGCAGCTCTCCCCTCCTCTCCATTGCCGCGACTGTAGTACCAACTTTCGCCGCGTAAGCGTGTTCTTTCCGACGTGTGTCTATATAGCGGAAAAGACGACTGTAGTCTGACTGAAACGGGGATGAACTACTGAGGATGAGAAAAGCCGCGCGGTAACGTTTCGTATAGATACATTAAAACCGATGTCCTGTATTTACATAAAGTCACAGCATAGCTTTATATATACACATGTATAAGTCTGACACACTGCTCATCCAAACCGCTCTCGTGTGTTTATCTTGACTTTAAATATAGGCATGCAATACTCTCTGACACCTGTTGCAAATATAAAGGGGTATAGGTTATGGCACATGTACATCGGCCAAGCTTTGCCTGGAACAAATATATATGTATACATATAACCTCACGTCTACTTCTACTCTGATGCACTCGGTTCTCTCGGGGGGGAGAGAGAGAGAAAGAGCTTCTATGTATATCGAATTATCGACATATACGAGAAACGATGACAATGAGGCGCGTGCTACTTTGCAAAACCCGTAGAGGAAGGGAGAGGGAGAGCGTGAGAGCGAAGCTCTTTGCCATGCGACACTACGCTCTGTTAGGCGCAATCTTCTCTTTTATACAGTGCAAAATGGCGTGTGTATCGAGGATTCGCCGAGTAAACTTTTGCCACAGAAACGAGGGAGAGGAATATACGAAGGGGGATAGTCTCTTCGTCAAGGTCGAGGTCGCCGGACGTACGCGATGGGAATACAACCACGATCGCTCCCTTACAATTTCTCGAGAAATAGAGAAAGAGTAGTCGTGCTCGTTATAGATACGTGCCACGTGTTTAGAAATGTGCGATAATAGACGAATAATACGTAGTAATGGTATTTTACAACGGGCGACGATAATAGCCGTTCTCATATTGTTTGGTATTCCTTCTCAACCGTGGTTATTTTATTAAGGTTATCCATACGTTATTTGGCTGCTAATAATTTCAACGTCGTTGAAATATCTGTTATTATTAATACTCGATTGCTTAATCAACGCTTCTATTAATATTCGTCTGTTCGACCTATATCGCTATTAATATTTAATTATGGAATCCAGATTGATATTAATAAGTACCTACGTTCGAATTATCAACAATGAAACGTTGTGCAAAAATCCCAGACGTCTAGTGTACGAATAGACCGCCCCATAGATCTATTTCGTTACTTTTAGTTTTTTATTCATTTTATTTATTTATCATTGTATTGTTGATAATTTACAGCTTGCGCCTGGGGTGTATCGGTACTCCTGTGGCCACCCTGGATCTACGCCTGGCCTTACATCGAAGGCAAGAGAACAGTGCCCGAGAACGAGTGTTACATTCAATTCATCGAGACGAATCACTACATCACATTTGTCACCGCAATCGCAGCTTTTTACGTGCCTGTTACGGTCATGTGTTTTCTCTACTGGCGTATATGGCGTGAAACCGAGAAACGCAAAAAGGATCTGAAGAATCTTCAAGAGACCAAAGAAGGCACGAGCAGGCGCAGCAATTCTAGGTACATCTTAACGTTGTAAAGAAATTTTCGCACGGTTTCTCAATGATCCTTGCTTTATTACCCTGACGAATTCGTTTTACAGTCGGAGCGACGAGGTCTTGGATGCCGAGGGTTCGAAACGACCTCGTAGCCAATCGAGCACGGGCGATATTAATTCCACTTATCTCACAGCGTCTCGAGGCTGCATCGATTCGCAGTATCCGGATTACACAAATGTAAGTCCAAGACGATAATTACCTAGGGACAAATCAGCTCTAACTTTGACGAATTAAATAAACGTGTCTTAAATCTTATTTTTTATCAATGTTTTTTTCTATCTTCGCAGAAGAACAGACCGCTGTCGTGGAACTCGTTGAAGATGTGGTGCGTGGCGTGGTGGCACAGTGGAAGAGAGGACGACGACGACGACGACGAGAGAGAAGGTACGGAGATAATTAGCAAAACGGCTCACAGTTACGACGAAACGTTAACGCCACTGTCGGTCGAGACGCCTTTCACGAGCGAGCAGCAACAGGACGCGATCAGCAGGAGTCAAACGAGCGGTGAATTAGCCATAAGGAATATTCCCACGGATTCGGTAATTTAAAAATGTATCTTTAATTTAACCGAAGATAATTTCGTTTCGTCATAATTGCCTTGGACTATAAATCTACGATTATTTCAGGTATACACGATCGTGATAAGATTGCCGGTGACCGAAGCACCGAGTATAACGATGTATCACGAGGATCTGATGATCGACGGAAGTGTACCGGACGAGGATAGAATGTCGTCGCGTCCTGACGGTTCTCTCAAATCGCCGCGGTCCAACGAATTGAGACGTCCTTCGCAGGTGCGCGACATAAGAATCCCCCTGAACGCTAATACGATACCGTCGAAGAATCCTACGAGCGGTGCCGACAAACTCATTATGCTCACCAAACCACAACCGGTTAAAAAGAAAAAACGCACGCAAGAGAAAAAAGCGGCGAAAACGTTGTCGGCGATATTGGCGGCTTTCGTAATAACTTGGACGCCATACAATATTCTCGTATTACTGAAGCCACTTACGAAAGCTTGCGTCGTAACGATACCCCAAGAATTATGGTCATTTTTCTACTATCTTTGCTACATTAACAGCACGGTTAATCCCGTATGTTACGCTCTGTGTAACGCGACCTTTCGTCGCACGTACGTGAGAATTCTCAAGTGCAAATGGCACAGTAGAAATCGTAACGCGAACAGGGGTTATTGCCCACAGTGAACGAAAACGTTCCATCGACTCGAAACGAAAGGGCTGTTCCCAACTGTCGATGTGAGGGAAAGGTTCGAATCGTTTCGTGGATATAACGGAGAAAAATTAATGTTTTTCTTAAGAATCGCCCAGATGCCAAGCGCGTCGACGAGCTCGAGCGTTGCTCGTTAGATTTTTTGTCCTCGGATAAAAATTAAGCGGCGATGGCACTTCGAGGATTCGAGCGATTCGCTCGTAACGACGTGATCATCTTTTTTTCTATACGATCACACTCTTTTGATCCTCCTATACCCTCCCCGATTCTCGCTTGTAACGAAAAGGGGTGAGTTTATTCGCTCTTGAGGACGAAAGGGGGTGAAGAGAGAGGGAGGATGATTTTACGAAGGTTTCCACGCGTGCGACATTGCTCGGCGTTCGTCGTAAACGCGATCGTCGAGTTTTTGCGTAACGAGGCGAGATATGAGATTACTGCCATAAAAACAAAAATAAAAGAAACAAGAAAAAATTTAATAGACGCGCACGAGCTAAGAGAATCGTAAGCTCGATGAGAGACAAAGTGGGCAATTGGATGAGATATCGGAGGATAATCTCGTAACTAGCGAGAAATAGATGTTTGAGAGTTTTGAGCCAAAGATTGTAAGACGCGAGTCAATGTTCGCACAGTGCGAAGCTCGCGCGAAGCCAAATGGGATAGTGAGAAGGAAGAAATCCTACGGTAATTAGTTTATACGGTGAGAGGGTGGCGAGAGAGCAAACAAAAAAGAAACGTTACTGAGATTTTTCCTGCGTGAAGGCTGTCGAGTAAGATTTACAAAAAAAAAACGTCCCCAGACCGGAGACGAAACTTAACTGTACATTGTAAGCCCGTAGCGAGTGATATAAACGAAAACACACACACATACACACACAAAATTGTAAATGAATGTTTTTAAATGTAAAAGATACCTACGGCGAGGGGAGAATTTGTGTCGCGACGAAAACGACGAGTTTGTAGAATAATTTAAATTAGGGAAAAAAAAACAAAAAGTATGGAAAAAATCGTCTCGGTGGACGAGTGGGAATTTGAACGTAAGAGTTAATCAATATCGAGACTGTAACAACGATAAATTTTGAAAACCAAAAAAACCGGGGCAGGTACCATATTCGACGGGAAAAAGAAAAGAAAAACAAAGAAACAAGATGAAAACCACATACAAAATCGATTGCTTCCATACTGAATGACATTCTAATAATACGTGCCAAACAAAGCTTTAAACAAAACACAACAAAAAAAACAAACAAACGAAAAACACAAAAAAAAGAATGTAAAGATTTTCAACGAGATGGAAGGTAATTCAGGTGGCACGTACGAGAGAGTGAGAGAGAGCGAGAGTTTTTGGCTGAGAGCAATACGATATTGGTTAGCGAGATTAAGAATCAAGATGGAAGATTTGTTGAGCCGGTTTGTGGAGGAGAATGCTTTAAGGGTTTTTTCATTCCCCCCATACCCCATCTTCCCCCTCTATCCCTCAACTCGTACGAAGTAAATGTTTAATCGAATGCAAAAATGAAACAAAAACAAAAAAAAAGAAGAAAACCCTCGGGTAGTACGAAAAGGTTGTGCGGTAATTTAAGACAAATTGTTTCGGGAAACGGGATGCAAGGCAGAGAAAAAAAAACAGAAGTACGAGAACGTCGACGTTCGACGAAGAAAATTTTATGTGTCCCTCTATCGGTACTCGTCGGGTCGACGCGACGATCTCGCTTCGACGTGTTTTATTGTATAAAAAAACAAAAAAAATCTAAAAAAAAGTGAGATTCGAGCGCGTTCGCGAATTCCCGTTGACGATTCCCGAAGGCTAGGGCGTTCTGCGACCTGCCCGTAGACTAAATATGTTCTTCAATTAGTAAGAAAACAAACAAAAATTTAAAAAATGTACCCGGAAAGCAGAATTGTGTCGAAAAAGAAAAAAAACTGAAGAACTTTTTTAGAGCAGGAATTGTCGCGAAACGCCAAAAACGACATTTTTTTAGGATTATATAAGCGCGAGCGAGCGAACGCGCTCGCACGCGAATACAAAACCAAAAAATTACTATCGTAACAAAAAACCAAAAAACAAAAAAAAACTAAGAGGAAGATGAAAGAAGAGAGAACGTGCTCTCGCACGTGCGCGCTCTGCCCGCCAAACATTCCACGCACAAAAAAGACGCGCATACGATGTGATAAAGAGCATCGCGGCTGTCTCGACCCTTCGTCCTTTTTGTTTTCTTGTGCATGATTCACACCGCGAGAAAATGCTCGAAGGAAATGATCATGAGAATCATAAGAACGAAGCGAACACGCCGAGCTCGCTCGAAATAACAAAACAACAACAAACTGACACAACGTATGACGTGCGACTTTTTTTAAACGTAGCTAATATATTGTAAACACCGATGTACTCAGTCTATGTTTATATACGTGTTTTATATTAATGAAAACTAAAAAAAAAAACGAAAAAAAAACAAACCAAAGAAATACGAGACAAAATGATAAAACGAGACTTGGACCGTGATGGGAATGAGGTTAGGTTCGAATCGAGTGATGGAGGAGGAAAAGGGATAGAGAGCGCAAGATTCGAAAGAACCTCAAATACTGGTAATATGCCGGGATCGAACGATATACGAGTCTTTATATCTAAATAAAGTTCAACGGATTGTTTAGACGAGGAAAAGAACATAATCAAATAACGTTCGCGTATCGGTGGGAGTTTCGGTCGACTACTTTTCTGCGTTCGAGAAACGTCCGCGAGAGGGCCACGTTGTACGAACGGCGCTAGTGGTGCCCGAGTCGGAAATGAGACGCGATATTCGATGGCGAGTCGAACCGCATTTTTTCCGTTTCTTCCTCCCGCGACGAATTTTCGAAATCGCGAACGATCGTATCGAGTCTTTATCGAGATTTGGCCAAGACGACACACGAACAATACACGGACACGCACACAGAGACGAAACACGAGGGAAAAAGAAGAAAAAAAAAGAAAACTGTTTTTTACTCTACTGTAATTAATGCCAAGTTACGAGGATGACGATAATAAATGCTTTTTTCGACGAGTCACAAACTCGTGAAGAAACGTGAGCATTATTGTTTCATCATTGCTTCCCATCGTGATTAATTTTCCAGCCGACTCGACGTCCGATCGAAAAGTCCGAGGTTCGAGGGAAACAAAAATAAAACTTAAAACGAAGAAGAAATAACGCCATCTATCTTCTTCAAGGCACGCGATTGTTTTGCTCATTTTATTATTTTTTTTTTTTTCTTCTCTTTACTAACTATTTTAACAACGTTTCTTATAATCTGTCCTAAAGATTTGTCTAACTAAGGATAGAATTCGCAGGAACGCGGTCCGTGGCACTGGAAATTATTTCTCGCGAATAACGGCTCTGGTTTCTTCCCTTCTTTCTTCCCGTACAAATTTTCCTCAATCTTTCGTGGCGTCCGTGTGATTTTTTCTCTTGGGCAACTGAAGGGTCATCGGTGTCCCGGGACTGTTATCCTGCGTCTGATTACCGGTTTTCTTTGTTTCCTGATGATCGACGGACGTATTATTCCGACAAACGCTGACTTTCGACGTTGGAACGTGTTGTTCACCGGTTGACCATTCGAAATTGAAAACAGGAACTTCCGGATGGAGATCCGAGTCGGGAGTATCAGCAGGTGTCGTAGGGGTTGTTATGTAAGGACTGAGATCTTGATGAACGACGTCCGGAACTCGTTGCAGGGTGTCCGACCATACCGGAGGACTGGAAGAACTCCAATGATGCTCTATGCTCGTTTCGTTTCCCTCCATAATATTGAGACTCGATCCCTGTTGTTTCAAGCTCAGATGCTGATGGGGCTGATGATGATGATGATGATGATGGTGATGATTTCTTCTTTGTGACGAGTGCAACGTCATTCTCGATTCCACGCAGGTATCCCCAGTTCCGGTGTAACCACCGTCGAGATCGACTATATTGTACTTGTTTATCGGCGTATCGTTCGCACTGTACTGGCCACCCTGACTGTAATGTATTATACTAGTTTTTCCTCGATAATTCGGCAACGGTGAAACACTCTCTCGTATCTGCTGCTGCTGCTGTTGTTGTTGTTGTTGTTGTTGGCTCTCGTGATGATGGACCTGCTGTTGGTGGTGGTGTTGCTGCTGATGCTGAGGATGTTGTTGTTGTTGTTGATGATGATGATGATGATGATAATGCTTCGGGCTATAACTCAACGAATGCGTAAGCTGATAAAACGTTTTCGTATTCTCGTGCTCTGTACTGTTTATCGACATGTCAACCGGCTCAATCTCCTCGTGACTCTGTCTAGCTATTTTTCCACCGTTATTGGGAACGTAATCAACGGATTCGCTGCTTACGTCGTTGCGATGATGATGATGATGATGATGTTGTTGTTGTTGTTGTTGTTGTTGTTGGTGGTGGTGCTGTTGCTGTTGCGACAATTGAGGATTGTGGGTATGATGATGACGTGGCTCATCGTGACTACTGTAAGACGGCGATGACTCGTCCGTCTCGTGTGCCATTAGACCAACCGAACGTACGTTGTAATCCTGATTCGTGTAAGGATTGTTGCTTATTGGATTTTGCTGTTGTGTCTGGGACGTAGGACACAGGCCGTAAGTGAATTTTGCTTGGGCGGAGTACTGATACAGCCATGAACTTGAACGCATCACCTCGGCCTCTTTGTCGCTGAAACGAGAATTACGTTGGTATTTTGTTTCTATATCTTTTCATTGCGAACAATTATTCTCGTTTGTATGTTTGTTTTTTGTTTACGACGATGATTCGTTCTTTCGTTCGTTTAACGTTCTTACCTCAATACTTGATTGGTGCAAACGATAATGGGATGTTGGCACTCCTCCGAGGTTTCCTTGACCTGAAGAACGCAGTGAATCCAAAACCATCGTCCGGATCGGTTTTGCAGCCTCAGGAGTGCCGTGCTCGTTCGCTCTTGATCGGATTGTATGACCGTCTGATGCTTGCAGTAAGCTGTCCTTATGCACTCCCAGTGCAAGAGATTGTACCAGGATACGCCGACGAGCTCGGATCTCGTGTATTCCAAATGGCTCTCGGCTCTGTGAAAACGAAAAAAAAGAACAAAAAAAAACGTGTAAGAGCAAAGGTAAACGATGCATACTTTTAGATACGAGTAGGAGGGGAAGAGGGAAGAAGAAGAAGAAGAAGGTTTCTTTCGTATTTACGAATTCAAGAAAATTTTCTCACGTTTTGTCGATATGAAGATACTTCATGTCCATCGAGTGGATCGTCGTGAATATATTAGTCGCTCCTTGCACGACGCTCTCCCGAGTTTCCGGCAGTACGACCGGAGTACAGGAAGCGAGGAAAACGGATTCGTTGCGATTGCAGAGCGGCACGAACGGCAAGTAATGTCCCTCGACGAGAACGACCTGGGGAAATGAGAAATTATTCCCCTCCCGTTACCAGACGAATCGAGGATATCCGTCGTTGTTGGCAAGTTCGATTCGATCGAAGCGGGAAATGAGAGGTAAGCCTATCTCGTTCCAATAATAATGATAATTGTACGAGATACGCGATTTTATAAAAAAAAAATACCTTTTGATCGCCAAAACGCAATTGTCGTCGTGAATTTCTCGACACGTTTATGCGACAGAGAAACAATCTTCTCTCGTTCGGCATCGAGCTATTTCTCGCCAATTGATTTTGCACTACCATATGATCCTGTTTGTCTATAACGTCGTAAACGCTATCACCGTGTATCAACAAATCCTCCTAGAAATAAAATTGTTCAATTTTTGTTAATTTGACAAAAATATTCAATTCTCTTTTTTCATTTTTCTTTACCATTGAGTGACCGAGGTATTCGGCAGCGTTCTCCGATATGTACAAGAGTTTGCCCTGTTGGGTCATCATCATTATGAAACCAGACATGGCCTGTAAAAATCATATGTAAAATGATAATAATTTTCTTTCAACGATTTTGACCATCGTCGAAAGTTAGTTACGACGAACGTTTGATTATAATTTACATAAACCATCGAAGATATTTAGACAAATTTGAAAATATTTACATTTTATTCTACATTTTTGGAATTTTATAAAAACTGGCCAATGACCTTGAAATTTTGTAAATTTTTATAATGGACGATATCGTTCAAATTTTCATGCGATCTAACTTTCGAACGAGTGATAAATTAAGATAAAATAATTACTTTCGAGAATCCTATATTAGGGGTCGGTATATTCGCAGAATCCGCCGGGTTGCTCTTCAGGGCTGAAACACACACGAAAGATCATGAGACCCCCTCCTCTTTTCATCAAGCCGGAACACCCAAAATTCGTGAAGAATTTACATGCTCGAAAAAAAATCGGGTAGCTGAGGATTTTTTTTTGTGCTTTTTCCTTTTCGAGACTCTTCGCCAACGTTGGTGGTTGGTACCAAGAGCGATCGAGAGATAGATGCGGGCGAAGAGTGAGAGAGAGTGAGAGTGTGTGTGTGTGTGAGAGAGAGAGAGAGAGAGAGAGAGAGAGAGAGAGAGAGAGAGAGAAAACAAGAAGGAAAAAGAAGTGAGGGATCATTCTGCATCCTTTTTTTTGGTGCACTCCCGGTACACTGCAGCGAAACACACACACACACAAACCCAAAGACATATATACATATACGTTGTATAAGGCCGATAACGTTCTCGCGGGGTTCTCGGGATTTTCTCGAAGAATGCATCTCGCCGTGTTTGTGGGCCCCCCTTGAGAAGAGGAGATCCCTCTCTCTCTCTCTCTCTCTCTATCCCTCTCGCTGTCTTTCTCTCACCCGTTTCAAAGTTCTCTCGACTGTGGGTCCTATAAAGACGATATACATATACACGTGGCTTTCGTACACGAGAGGGTTATGCCCGCACGGGGGCGTACGGGAGAAGGAAAAGGATAAAGAGGCGCGCAAAAGAAGCATCCGAGAAAGGGACTAGCGAAACCTGGTGAGTAGTGGGGGAAGCGACAGCAGTGCTCCCCCGCGAGAAAACGCCGTGTGGCTTTGCGAGCACACACGGATCGGCTAGTCCGACGTACAGCAGTGTACAGTGCTGCCCTCCCCCACCTTTCGGAACGCGACGCGAGGAATGGTGGTGGTGGAGGCGGTGGTGGGGGGAGGGGAGAGAATGATTCGCGTAGGGGGAGTATGGGTTACAGGAGCGTGAGAGTGTTGTTGCAGAGGCCGAGAGGTCAGCGGATCACCCGGAACTCGCGCTTAGACTCTCCGGCTCTTGGCTCTCGAGGAGAGGCTTGAACGTTGGGGCCTCTCTTGGTGTGCGCTCTCGCCGTGTGCTCTCCTGTTGCGGTTGCTGCCGATGCAACGGGAGAGCAACTCTACCGAGAGATGTATCCTTCCTTTTGCGCTCCTTCGGCTCTCTTCCATGCACAACGTTTCGCGATATGTATATAGGTACACGTTGCCTCTATCTCTCTGGTTATACATACATATGTATGTATATTTAGAACTATAGATGTGTCTGTGGGTTTATGGTGTGTATACGTTCAATTACAATACGAAACTTATGCCGGATCCAGATCGAAGCGCGGAAGCGGAGCATCGGTCAAAAACTAGACGATAGGTACGTGGCACATCTTGGATGAATAATTTTTTTCATGGTTTTGTTGAATATTGACAAAGCGCGGGAAAATCGAAAAAATTAAAAAAAACGAAATAGGTATTGTACGTGGTGAAACATGATTGTATTGTATATCGGTGAGCTCTCTGCTGCTGGTATATATGTATATATATATATATATATATATATATATATATATATATATATATATATATATATATATGTATTTATATATACATTATTGTTTGCGTGTACTAGACGTTGAACTTGTTGAACTCGCGACGGAGAGAAGGCGGCCCACGGTTGCCGGGAGGTCCCCGAGCTTCGAATCTCTCATTCTCCCTCGGTCATCTTTTTCTCCGTCCCTCTCTCTTTCCGTCTTATTCTCTCTCTCTCGCTCTTTATATTCTCCAGCAAGACCAGCAGTGGAATGCCTGTAATTTCAAAGTACAAGCCGAGAGAGAAACGGACGGGACTGCAGCAGCTCATACCGCGATTCTATATACATATAGATAGACGTATATATATATATATATGTATCTTGCCAATTCTGTTAGAGGACAGAGAGAGGTACGACGCTGGAGATGACGACGATGATTCTCCGCCGCCGCGAGAAACCGACCGGAGGCTGATGCAAACAACGTAGAGACCAGTTGAGAACATTTTTTAGAGAGATGACAAAAGGTTAGGTATTAAAGAGCAGCGGGAATGAAAATCCTCGTCAAGTGGCTGCGAAGTGCTGTCCAGAATACTTTAGGAAATAAGGGCTGAAAATGCTTTAAAAAGGCTCTCTCGAAGTGTGCTACGAACAGTGAGAGGTAAGCGTGTCTGAAGACTGGCAGACGGATTTCAAACCTCGCGAGTGACACTTCTCGGTCACTCGTACTGTATGCATATATATGCATGTAAATACATTTGATATACATATATATATATATATATAAGCATACTGATCTGTGGCATAATTGCGTACTCTTGTAACTGTTGGGGGTACTTGCACCTAGAGGGAGAGAGAAAGAGAGAAAATGAAAAGAGAGTGAGAGAACTCAGCGGCATCACAGGAGCTGAGGCACACCCGCCCACTCGTGCTGATGTGCTGCGCTCGAGTGAAAAGTGGAGGACGCTTCGCGGTCTCTCGTGGCACTCTCTGTCTCTCTCTCTCTCGCTTGCTGATGTTCTCGGCGCGCGCGGGGCAACCGCGCGCTGATTGAGGAAAAGAAGAAAAGAAAGACGAAATACAAGAGAAAAAAAACAAAACACAATAAAAAGAGCGGGAAAGGTGGCGACAGTCACTCGCGCCGCACAGCAAGTGCTCCGTGCGGAAGGGGTGCAAAGTGCCTACCGGTAGATGGCACTCGCGCGCCTATCCCTTTTTGCCCGGTTATTATTCCAGTATTTACGTTTTAATGCGAAATGTGAAAAGTTTCCGACGCGAATTTGACGTAGTCGGAGATCTGCGCATGCGCGTCACATTCTATCCCCTCTTCGTTGCTACGATTTTTACAGTAGTAAGTACGTAACTCTCATACAGATATATTCCTCGAGTATAATAATGATGACAAATGTGACATTGGGCACACAGTGACGTACGGACTTAATACTCGGCCAGTAATATAGAAAACTACGATTCGACAGGTGGTTAACGTAGGAAAAACAAAAATATTCATCCGTATGGGAGAAGAGTGAACAAGTGGTCGATCTTACCTTGCTGAAAATAGTTGGCTTTACGAAGGAAAACGCAGACCAATGCCATAAGCTGTAGCTGCGACAGTCTCTGTCTCGTCGACGGTGGCAAAGGCAATAGGTCACGTAAGTTTGCTATTTCGGCGTTTATCAGGTCCCTTCGTAATTTGCTCGCACCTTTGGTTGATTTGCTCGCATCTATCCTTGAAGCACACATGGGGTGAACAATTATTCACTCGGATTTTTTTTTTTTTTTTTTCATATCACACAAACAACAATGACGATCCTTCTCTTTTTATTTTTCTCGCTACAATCACATTTCTCTATTATAAAAAAAAACGCAGGTTCGTCGTTTATACATTCGCGCACTTCGCGGCACAGACTGATGGAAAATACGTATGCGATCGCAATATGGGATGCGATATGCGATATTTACGTTGTTGTTTTTTCTAAGACACAAAACGACGATTTTGGAAGTCATCTTGCTCGGCGCCGGTCGAGCGTCGGAATAACGCGGGAAGTTGACGCGTCGGCTCTCACCACGTCGCTCATACTTTTCAACACGTCAAATAATATACATGTATATCGCGAGCGAGCACAACTTACCGATTGAACATATTTTGATGACACCGGGTGGGACATTAGCGATCGATGGACGAACAGGAAAGTGCGGTGGTTGTACATCCGGGTAGGCAGGTTCTCGCGAAACTGCAGCTGCAATCTAACATCCGGGTCATAACGCGCTACTAACACTGAACACGTGGATACTGTTGGCCGCGCGGCAGAGAGCTCCTCTCTCTCTCTCTCTCTCTCTCTCTCTCTCTCTCTCTCTCTCTTCTCCTCCGCTCCCCCTGTGTGTGCCTTGTACCTTTTATCCTACCTCCACTCTCCCACTACGCTGTACCGGCGTTCGACCGGCGTTCTCCTGCCTCTCTCTATCTCGGCTCTCTCATTTTTCTCCTCCTCTGCCTCTTCTCCTTCTTCTTCTTCTTCTTCTTCTTCTTCTTCTTCTTCTTCTTCTTCGTCTTCTTCTTCTTCTTCTTCTTCGTCTTCTTCGCGTTCTTCTTCTTCTTCGGCTCTCGAGGAACAAGCGTCTTCTTCGACTCCTTATTCTCCTATCGTTTTCCTTCGTCTCCTTCTCGTATAGTTTTCTCGGTAGAATCTACTATACATATACTCCCCCGCGCTCTCGTACTTTTGCCCCTTACCGATCCACCGCCCACGATTCCATCGGTCTCTTACCAAATATGTGTATATATGTATGTATGTTTCGATACACTTGTATATATCTATAGCTACTTCGTTCTCCTGTTTTTCTTGCTATTACGAGTACCGTAAGTACCGATATAACCTTTCTTTCTCTCTCCGCGAGCTCCGTGGCTTACCCTTTCACTCGCGCTCTCCCTTGGTTTTGCTATTTTATCCTCGTCCCGTTCTCGGCACTCTTCGCTCTTCTTTATCCCACTGTCTTTCTTGTATCACCGAAACCCTCACGTGAATTTCATACTACTGGTACTAATACCACTACTACCACTCTATACTACTATTACTAATACTCCTTGCTTATACTCCCGCGTTTCTTCAACCTTACCCTTTCACTCGATGCATTCTATTTTTCGCTATCTCTCCGTCTTCCCTGCCGCTCGACGCAGCTCCCCCTCTCTCTCTATCTCTATAGACATATGTATATACGTATCTCATTTTCATCTCTCTCTCTCTCTCGATCTATCTCTCTCCGTCTCTCTAGCCCGTACACCCCTTGGTGCGCGCGAGCTCTCTCTCCCTCTTTCTATCTCTCCCGCAGTTCGTCGTCGAGACTATGGGATCTTTCCTCTTGGTCATCTAACGCTCACTCGCGAGTCGCGAGCCGTTCCGTTCGCGTCGCGTTGCTTCGATGGGTCTTTCCAATATTGCCTAAGCACACGGAGGTACTTCGTTGACTCTTCGACTACTCGAGCATTAATTTTCATTTTAGTCCTCGAGGTGCCAAGATTGTTATCTAACAGTAGGATTATTTACTTTTTTTTTAGCCTTTTCGGTTTATGAATGATGCAGTAGGGGTACATTGTTTTCAATAACGCATGGTAAAATTGTCGTTTAAGTTTCCAGAGCGCACGACTTACTACTGGTTTCGTGCCAGGAACTATAGAATGCTGTCAATGTGCGACTGCTTATATGAGTCATTTTCTTTGCTTAATCATTATGTCATATTATATAGCATTTTATTTTAATCGGCAAATATGACTAGGAGCGTCCCGGTCGTCAACACACAATTTTTATAATTCTTTGACCAATAGTCTTCGGTCTGGATTAACTACTTGCTTTTTGGTATCGAACCGGAAGGTTATAAGCCTTCCGTAAACTGGCAATTTCGAGACTATCTGCTAATATTTTGCTCGGAATAAAAAACGCTCGCATCTCCTATTACGATGTAGATAAAGTAGCAACGATAATACGTTTAAAGTATGCTTGCGTGAATCGGTGCGCTTGTTTCACCCTGAAAGACTACCGCAACTAAGTACATCACAAATTATATGCGTTTCGCGTCAGTGCCATTTTTCACGGCCAAGCTTTTATTGTGTCTGCTCGTTCACGGGTCGCTTCTACTTGCGCTCGACTCCCGTCGTAAGGATGTCTGACTGATCGATCGAGTACTCGGTTGTTATAACAGGAATCCGTAATATGCCAAAATATTCGACTCGGTAGACAGATAGCGCCATCTCCCGGTATACCGTTCAATTATTATCATTATCGTGGCGCCACTCAACCCTCGTGTCTCCGTGGTCATTTTTTTTGTGCCTCGCTTCGTTTCTCTTCATTTTCGCCAGGCGGCGCGCGAGAATTTTTCCTTTTCCTTCCATGATGGCGGTGAGTGTACGTCTGTTACTCGCAAGATTGTTAACTAAATCCATCGATATTTCAAGAATCCCGTGCTAAAGGAATAAACGAACATTGTTGCGTGATAGATTACTTTAAACACAATATTATCGTTACAATCGTAACGCACTTTGGCGCTACTTAACATCGAAATTATCCTCGTGAAATGACAGTTGTAAACGCGCTCGTTCCGTGGCCTACACGCTTGTTATTTCGACCTCGGCGTGGATAAAATTTCTCAACTCATAACCTCATTTCCTCGGATTACCGAGAACGTGGTTAACCACATATGATTGTGATATTAAACAATATTTGACGTTGTTGCAGGACGCTAAGCCGGCCCCCGTGAAGAAAACCTCGAAGAAGGTAGAAAAAGTCAGGAAAGAGCCTAAGGATGCGTCGAAAAATGTGATGCGCGAAGTTCGCATTCGCAAACTGTGCCTGAACATTTGCGTCGGTGAGTCTGGTGATAGGCTGACTCGTGCAGCCAAAGTGTTGGAACAATTGACCGGACAACAGCCCGTCTTCTCCAAGGCTCGTTACACCGTTCGTTCCTTCGGTATCCGTCGTAACGAAAAGATCGCTGTACATTGTACCGTTCGTGGCGCCAAGGCCGAGGAGATTCTCGAACGTGGTCTCAAAGTAAGAAATCGTCGAAAATAATTTCTCAAGTTGATCAAGAAATGTGCTGCCTCGTAAAAAATGTACAATTTTTAACAATTTTCATTATCTTAGGTTCGTGAGTACGAGTTGCGCAAGGAGAATTTCTCTGGAACCGGAAACTTTGGTTTCGGTATTCAGGAACACATTGATTTGGGAATCAAGTACGATCCCAGCATCGGTATCTATGGTCTCGACTTCTACGTTGTTCTTGGACGACCTGGTTAGTATATTCGTAATACAAAATATCGATACTTCGATAACGGCACTTTAACTGGTATCATAGAGGTTTTCTCGACTAGACAACTTCTAGAGTTCCTACAGGAACACATGTGCCAAATAAAAAACTTCTTATTTGCAACTCACGCCCACTTCTTTTTACTGGGTGTGTTACTTAATGGAAGTGACATTCTTTTTGTTGAAACAAATTTATAAAGTTACCGTTTGGTTTATCCGGCAATTTTTCTATTTTGTTTTTCTTTGTTCCAGGCTTCAACGTTGCCCACAGAAGGAGAAAAACTGGTGTGGTTGGCTTCCAGCACAGGCTTACCAAAGAAGACGCCATGAAGTGGTTCCAACAGAAATACGACGGTATTATCCTCGCCGGCAAGAAGTAATCTACTCATTATGTATTTTACTATTGACATTAAATAAAATAACGAAAAAAACAAAAAAAAACAATACAAAATAGGACATGTAATTTACTTAAAATTTTTATGACATTGCTTTATTTCACAAGATTTATAATCGTGCTACATTGCCGTCGTTGATAGCAGCCACGACGGATACATGAGTCGTTTTTGATAAAAAAAAATATATAGCTACAAGAGCTTTTTTCAAGTTTACTAGTAAATATGTGCAGGCCGAAATTAAATTCTCAATGAGCTTCTCAAACGAGCTCCGAATTATTCAGGCTTCGATCACAACGAAGCCTTCGCACGAAGATTTTTAATGAGTGAATTCTAACTATCCGTGCGCGCAAAGAAGACTCAATTTTATTGAGGATTTTTTTTTTGTTTCTGGGCAAAAAAAAATCTGGAATATCCGTAGTCTACGTATAATCTTAAATTCATCGAGGGGTCGCGAGTGCGACGTCTCGCATTTACGTGCCAGGGTGCATATAATTCAACAATTTTTTTTCTTCATACTTTATAACGGCAATAGTGCGACGGATAACGAATTGTACTTACAATACGGAGCTAACGAGTTCCTTTTTTTATTCAATTGGACGTTCCGCAAAAAAAAACAAAAAGAATGGGCAATTATACGATACGTAGCGAGAGTAATCGTTAATTGTCAAAGGCAAGATATTTCCCTCAGTCTCCTTAGTATTTCTTTTTTTTTTTTTTCGTTTTTTTTTTACCCTATCCGGACGACGTATCACCCACAGGCTTTGATAAAGTTTATACACATTTGCGAATCACATATAGTATGTATAACAATGTACAATATATATAAATAATATATTAATAAGTCTGGGGAAAAGGGGGAGGATAATGAATATCAGGGAGGCGAGTTAGGTCATTCGATGACCTTGAACTTTTGGTAACGCGATATATAATCCGAATTGTCCTGTCGTGGGACGGGACACCACGGAATATCAAATATTCTTTGGCGATTTTTCCCAAAATCGTTTTTTTCTTTTTTCTTTAATACTATGCAATAGGAACTAAAGCGGCAACGCGGATGCACATAACGTTTTATCAATCGGATGGGACGGCGTTAGCGAGAAAACGTGCTCGATCGAAACTTTCCTTACTTTCCGATACGAATCGTCCGGGATCTCAAGAACGCAGAGTTGAATCCCAAAACCATAATGAATAATCGCGTTTTTCTTAAATATTACCATTTTTCGTTTTTTTCTTCTGTTTTTTTTTTAATCTAGTAATATTGATAATACTGCCAGCTAGCCCGTAGGAGGCAGGATATAGTTACAAACGCTTTGACGGTGCTGAGCGTCGATCCTTGGTAAATGCGTAACGAGGTTGTGTTTGGGATTTTGATGTGGTGAAAAAAATAAGGATAGAATGTGTGTTTGTAGAAAAGGTATTTGCATTCGAGACGGTTCTTAGACCGTCTCGGCCGTATATAAAAATGTCACACACTAAAAAAGTGTTTGAATCGTCAGATTTTTGGCTGTTGAACGAAAAATTATTTTTTCGGACGTGTTTCTGCCAGTGTAAGCCTCAGCACCGCTTCACGTGGAAAAAGAGGCAAGATGGATTTCTTTTCTCTTTAGTATCTCTTGATTTTCTTGATATAATCGTTCGTTTGATCAATTTTCAGGCCTCGATTAAACTTTCGATTATTTCCTCGTCGAACCGTAGATTTTGTCAATGTTGAGCTTCTCGTTGTCGGTAAAGCCGAGTATACTTTCTATAGCGTTGAGATGACCGTGATGATTCTCCTTGTCCGTAAGAAAATAATAAATGGCCGATTTGAGAAATTGTAGAGTGATCTCGGGATCCAGAGCGCCTTGACGATTTCGAGATTCCACGATTCTTCGATACATCGCCTGTCATGAGAGAAAAACAGAAATATTGAGGATAACGTTAGTTAAATACACATGATAAGATTTTGAGAGGAGAGAGCGCCGTGAAGACACGGCAACATCGATCACTATGAACCGTGCAATAGTTCTTATCTACTCGCATACCTCGAACGAGATATAGAAAAATTTTATTGTCGATACGAACAATGATCTAATTAAACATAGGCGATGCTTCTTCGCTTCGTTAAAAGCGCGTGCAATGGAACAAAACTTACAGATGAAAAAGGAACAAAGAGGCTGTTTCTTCCAAGTGCTCCGGACACTGCCCGTCTAAAGAGTACAACGATGTTGTATCGTTGTACGATGAAAAAGAAAATGATCTCTAGGAAGATATTTTTGGTGCTCGAGATTTAATACTTAAAGAATCGTGAGCATGCGAGACTCTCGTTGGGACGAAGCCGAAGAAAAGTGAATGATGAAATCTGCCCCGTTCGATGAAGCAAAACGTGCTGAAAGCCCGAACTCTCTCGACTATGGAACAAAAACTAGAAAAAGCAAACGTGGTACATGTTGGGGACAATTTTATTCTAGTGCTCGTGCAAGTAGAGTCGCGTTTCTAATGAATGGGAGTCGTTGACGATGCAACGAATAAACGAGGAGGGATAGACAAACGGAGTCGATAAAATAAATATCAATAGGGAGAAGAGAGAGATACAGATACGACAATGACGATTAAAATTTCGCGATGGCAGTCTTTGAGCAGGAAATACAGACCTTACGTGTGGCAAGGACCCAGAGAGAAACAGCCTCCTGAGCGCTTAATAAACAGTGGCTACGATCGGCTGAAATGTGAAGTTCGGGCAAGTAGCTTGTACCCTGGAATGTAAGCGACGACAAAAAAAAAACAGTGGTACATCGTTAGTAATTCGGATTACGGATAAACGGAGCGAGATTGGGAATAGAGATATGGGTGATAGAGAAATTACATACGGAACGATCGCGATAAAACATCCCGCATAACAAATAATCTTGCAACAATCTTATTATATCTTCTTCGTTGAATATTTTTTCTGTAGGTAACATAGTAAGCGAGAATCTTTGTTTATGGGGATATTTTATTGCGACGATATTTCGACATGTAATGAAAATTACGGGCAGCGAAGACAAGAATAAAAACAAAAGGCTGGTTGATGATACAAAGCCGGGCGAAAGACGTGAAACACAGTGGAAGGAAATTATTCGTGGGAAGAGTATTATACGCGGCGTGTGAAGACAAGCGAATTAACAATGGAAAGATCGGTAGAGTGGCGGGTGAGATTAGTCCGGCGATTTTATTCCTGCGTGTTGTTGTGCTAGATCGCCCGCAGCCCAAACAAAGGAAACGAAATAACGTTTTTTATAGCCTAAATTGAGAAAAAAAAGTATCGGTGGTGCTTTCTGACCGTGTGTCTTTGTGAATGACCTATTAAAAAACAAAACCCTACTGAGAAAAAAGTCTTAAAAAAAAAACCAAACCAATCAGTAAATAAAAGTCTCGGGTATTATCGAGGCAAGTTACGAAGTTTACCTTCACGTTGTCCAATTCTGCTTTTGTCACGTTAAGCTGCTGGAGTACTTCGGCCATTGTGACTTTCGGAGGGGTTTGATTGGCCTGCTCGTAGATCTGAAGAAGCACGAGAATATTAATAAAAATCGGTGGAACAAAAAAACCGAAGCTCGACGTTCATTGAAAATGAAAAAGAAAAACGTGTCAAGAGAGCGACGTTTGTCCCTTTCTGCTTACTTACCGCATCAGCTTGCTCGATTCGAGCCGCTTCTTGACCCTTGGCGTACATCTTGAGATACATCTGCTTGTTTCTCTCCTCCTGCTCGTCGAATATCGCCTTTTGCTCGGCGAGTTCTGTCCTCGTGCTCTCGAGCTCGGTCTCGAGTTCGCGAGTTTTCGCCTCGGCCGCATCCATGGACGGACGTATTTCGCAATAGCGAGTGTTCAATTCGGAGAATTGATTAAGCAAACTTTCGACCTTGTCGTTATGCTTTTCCTTCAATTCTTGTACCTCGTCAATGTGTCTCCTTTGCATCTCGAGGATTCTCTGTTCGTAATGATCGACTAATTTTCTACGATCGTCGCTGCTAAGCTGACTTTCCTCGACCAAGCTTGAAAAATTAGTCAACGTCGTTGTCGTCGTCGTCGCCGTTGTCGTGACGATCGCGTCAGGATTCGCCTCGAGGTTATTGCTCGTCGTACAAGATACTTTTTCAACCCCATCGACAACGGCTCGCTCGTTTCCCAATAATACAACCGAATCCTTCGAGTGCACCGACTCGTCGTCGAAATGACCCGAGTCTGCGAGAGAAGCTGGCAATTCGCCCGTTACACGTTTCTCCGGCGTCGCCGGGCTTCTTACGGTCGACGACTCAAAACCGCTCTCGTCGGGTAATTCTTTACACGGTGAATCTGGCGAAAATGGATTTGCCTCGCGAACCGTCAACGCGTCGCTGCTATCCGTCCGATCGTCAGGGCTGTTCAACGAGGCTTTGTACAGTCTCAGTTCAACAACCTCCTTCGTCAGTCTGAATATCTCACGATCCTTATCCTCGATCGCCTTTCGTGCCTCAGCCAGCAAATTCTAGAAAAATGATTTACTTGTTACAAAAAATATAATCAAAAAAATTATATTAAAACTAAACAATTACATTCGAATCAAACGTTCACCTGGAATTTTCTGACTTGTCGAGCAGCTCGTTGCGTCGGTGTAAGATATTGTTCGCTATCTCCATTGTGATTCGAGCAATGTACAACGTATTTTCGGGATCTTCCCGACCACGTTGTCCCATTGAGAGCGAAGTGTGCGTGATCGCATGCACTCGCGGTGCTGCACGCGCTCCCGAAACTCTTGACGCTCTCCGCATCACTGTCGTCCACCTGCTGCATCGAGCCCGTGTAATTCGTGCCTGAGGCCGCGTGTAGTGGACGCGGCCTCGCCGGAGTCAGTGACAGACTCTGAAAAAATAAAGAAAAAAAATAAAGACACATGTCAAATCCAATAAAACTCACGGTACGACGATGTAGAGGTAGAGAGATAGAAAATAGCGTAACGAGCTTTTCATATAAGTACACACGATGCATATATAACTATAGGGGTATAGTTCAACCGCGAGAGAAGTCTGACAAAGTCGTTGAATCCAACGTAACTGTCGTACGTCACGCATCCTGAATGCATGGAACACTTCTCGACCGCGATGCAAATTTATCCTACGTTTTCGAACATCGATCCTGACTATAATACTTTCTTACGATTATACAGTGAAATACGAGGAGTGTTGCACGTCGATCGATACAATCTCGCTGATTAAAAATTCTAATCGCTACGAATGCTATAACGTCGCTCTCTGAGTTATCAATACTTTGTGGTATCAATTCGAAACTATTAAATAAATTAACGAATAAATGTAGACAAAATTGTAATCGAGTTAAACTCGTGATTCGAACTATTTAACTATTTTTAACATAACAATTTGTTCGACTTAATTGAAAAATTTGAAGAATTTTCTAAACTCGTGACATAACGAAATTAAAAAATGGCACGGAATTGCCATTTTCGTTAAAAACGTTTAAAAACATTTCGTATACAATTTTTCAATCTTATCAACTAAAGAACGACAATATTTATTCCCAGATTAAAACTCAACGAGCTGGAAACTTAGAAATATTAATCTCCTGGCGAAGTTTCTCGTTGGATATTTCGTCGAGCCAACAGCTGTGCGAACTTCGGACGGAAGAAACTTAGCGAGAGGTCAAGAAATCGTGAAACGTTTCTTCGACTGACGACTCGATGGATAAACTCACCGACGGACAACTTCTCGAGGTTCTTCCACCTGGTGGATCGACGTAACGACGCGGACTCGACATTCGAACGTGCGAGTCTCGTCGAGGCGAATTCCATCAAGACCGGATAAGCTGTTTCTCTCCCACCGTCCTCGTTTATACCACGCGAATTTTTTCCTTCAGCTTCTTCTTTCCTGAATGATTACTCTCAATAAGAGAGCAAACTATGAAAATATTTTCGGGCCAAATTGTTGGTCTCGAGATGAAGTTGAACGTATCCGAGTTGGAGCAGTGGACACTGGAGACTACGGGCCTTGCGTAAACACTGACGAACGTTTCGGGGATCGTTGTGTAGTAGAAATAGTAGAGATAGCGGAGAAGCGGTTTGATGTTAACTCGAGGGTGGAGGAACGTACGAACTACTATATAGAGATAGTGGATGAAAAGATTCGCGGGGGTGAAACGAGGGTAGAGGTGGCACGATGGAGAATCGCAGGGGAGAAACGAATGTGCGCCGACGCGCGGCCACCAGTTTTGCGAAAGGTCAGGGAGCTCTCCCTTCGCCACGACACAATCCCTCTCTTCCTCTCCCTCGAGCCTTCTTCCCTCTTACGAAATCCTTGGATATTTTCTCCCCTCCTTCTTCTATCCTTGTCCTCTCTTCTTCTCTGTTCGAGGATGTGTTACTTTCTTCGTCGAAGAATCAGTGAAGATTTCTGCGAACCTGGAGCGAAACGATGACGATGAATTCTTCTGTAATTTCCTCTTTTATTCGATATAGGTGGGTTTCGCTCTTCTTGATGATGATAACTCGTAGCAATTAGCTGAAAAATTAATTCGTTATTTTCTCATGAACAGCGTGAATCCAGGTTTTTTAAATTGGACAAATTTTCATTTGAAGAATAACAATTTTCTCAAATCTCTGTCCAGGGTTGGACTTTAAGGAAATTTTTTATTTTGCATACCGTTTCTTTTTTTGTTGAGCTTATGGCTTATTGAGATTTTAGCCGATTCGATACTCTCGGATTAATCCAATCATTAGAAATGTCTTGAGAAGCTAAACACCATTGAACAAAAAATACTTAGTCGTAGAAAAAGTATTTTCTTCTTTGTCATAGAAAAATCTTCTTTATCGTAGAAAAGTCTTTTTATTTGTCGCAGACAAATCTTCTTTCATCTAGAAATTCTTCTTTAAATCGTACATTATTTTCTTCGATTCATCGAGACGGAAATGAAAAGCCCAGTCGTCGTCGTCGTCGCTGCAACAGGTCTTCCGTTTTTGATTCTCCCTACTCTCCATCGATTCTCTTCTTTTTCTTCTCGCCGGGACTTTTCGTTGGACAAACGTCGGTAACACGTAAAGCAGTTACAGCTTGCATACTTCATTCTCGTACGAGCGTGAGGCACTCGGCGTTTACGTTTACTCGTCACGCGAAGCCCCACGGGGGTTGAGAAGGCTCGATGTTGGCCGAAGCGAATCATAATTAGACCTCTTGGCGGAACAACCGTACTGGACGGAACCGACGATCCCTCTTCGTGTATGTCACGGTAGACTTTTCGTGATAGCACTTGGAGCTTGCGAATACGCGTAGCGTGGAATTACGATTTATTATAGGCCTGGCCCACGTGTCTAGTACAAGGTAACGTCACGGGCAAAGAAAATTGTCGGTGATTAAAAACAATGAGAGACTGGGGTCCACGCGTGGCATTAACGAAAATTTAATATACGTTTCGTTCTCTCATTATCTCGTTTTGTCCTCCTGAAATATTTATTTTAACAACGATTATTCACTGGGCAAATTTTGCAAAAATTACTGGGAATTTTTGGAAAATGTTGGAATATTTATTGGAAAACTTGGAAAATTTAGTGAGAAAATCCTGGAAAATTTTATTGGCAAATATTGGAAAGTTTACTGGGGGATCTTGAAATATTTACTGGAAAAGCTTGGAAAAATTACTGAGCTATCTTGGAAAATTGACTGGGGAAAAGTTGGAACATTTTCTGGGAATATATTGGAACATTTGGAAAACTTGGAAAAATTTACTAGGAAATCTTGGAAAATTTACTAGGAAAAGTTGGTAAATTTACTGGAAAAACTTGCAAATTTTCCATCAGGTCACTGTTAAATTCGAAACGACGTTGCTTATTTTCATTGGTATAATAACGCTAGCGAAGAAAATTTCTCCTAGACAATTGATACTTTTCGCACCAATGAAATTTTTCTCTTAATGTATCACATTAATTCTGAACTACTTAGAATCGAGACAATACTATACAATTATAGATTACAATATTAGACCACGACTTAATTTAATAATGCGGCTCTCCCTTTTTTCATCGTAATTAAACTCATATCTGTAATAGCATGGTGATAATAACGGTGATGAAAAATACAGAAAGAAATTACTCTAATTTTCCTTTAAAAATGTATCTTTAATCTTCGTAATAAAAATTAAACAATTTGAATAATTTGCAAAATATAATTTATCCCAAAGTCTTCCAAATATTGAACCAAAGTATATTCTCTATTATTATTTTTAATAATAAAAAAAAAAAATAGAAAGAAACTACTCTCATTTTCCTTAAAAAAAGAATCTTTCAATCTTTCCAATAAAAATTAACCAATTACAAGCATTTGCAAAAAATATAATATTCATTCTCAATTCATTCTAAACATTTGATCAAACAATATTCTCCATTATTTCTCAAAAACGAAATATTTTCCAGACAAAAAGTAAATCCAACCCTTCGAAGAAAAATTTAAGAACAACCCTAAGAATTCATGGCGTAAGAAAAGCTGCAGTACTCTCTCTCTCTCTCTCTCTCTCTCTCAAAAAAAAAAAACAGACACCATGACAAAAGAAAACGAAGGAACAAAAAAACTCACAAACGAGCGATGACGATGCGAGTCGATCCCATTCTCCGTGATGACTGAAAATTCTTCAGCGATCTGTTGATGATTTTGTTGCTGTTGATGCTGCTGCTGCTTGAAATGATAGCCGTGACGTTGTTGTTGATGATGTTGGTGGAGAGTCGTGGAAGCCGAACTGTGGCGCAGATTCGGTATCGCGACCCGTTCGCCTCGTACGCGCATGCTCGCGGACCTGCGCAGTGAGGTCGGCGATGGTCGGGGAATGCGCGAATCTCCCGCCGGTGAAATTGGCCCCATCGACGTTGACATTGTCGTCGTGGACGTCGCGGTCGTCGTCGGAGATCCGTTGTTCCCGTTCGAATTCGGTGAGAGGACGTGCGGCGTGCCCGGGAACGGTCTTTGCGAGGCGACGCTCGTCGGGGATGTCGTCGGTGCTCTCATTCCTGGATGCATCGTCGATAACGTGTGAAGACTTCTCTCGCTTCCGTGACGCGCCATACGATTTGTCCAGCTCATTCCTCGTTCCTGATCAAAAGTACAAGAAACAAAAGAAACAGAACAGTGAATTAATTTTTTTCCCATTATTTTCGAGCACTTTATAATAATTTTTATATCTCTACGCACTTGTTCGTCTTTCAATAAATAATTCTCGCTTTCTTATAGAAAACCTTTCTTTTTTTTGTGAAAGAAATTTATTTCGATGTTAAAAATATTAGTAATTAATTATAAATTATATTAAGCGATAAATTAGTATTTATTTATTAATTAGTTTATTCGCACGTTGCAACAGTTAATGAACGATTTATTCGGGCAACGTAGACGTGGTTGGAATCGTGCGAAACTTGATTTCCCGCAAGGTGGAAATCAATCCGATAAGTATGGCGGTTGTTCGAATTGGATTTTGGAACGAATAAAAAACATTGTGTTTTTTACATTTCTATTGACATAATTAAAAATGGTTACGCAAGTACGCGAGAACTCGGTAACGAGTCTCGTCCGGCCAATCGACTAATCTCGCATCGCGCGGTGCATTGCAAAACGCAGCTTAATGCGGAATAATAAAGCCGTAATTCCATCCACGAGTGACCAAAGCCTTGATTATCAATTGAAATCTCTTCATTCGCACTCTAATCGTTTGACCTTCTTAAAAAAATATATATATATATTTACCAACGTATGCAAATGTGCAAAGTTTTTCTAAATATTTTATTGGAACGTTTATTTGGATTTAAACAAAATTTATCGTATATTTTTTCTACTCTGGCTGTTTCCTTCAACGAGTTTTGCAAATTTATCAATGTTCGACGCGCATAATCAATCTTGTAAATACAATCGACGACCCTGATCGGAAATATTGCACGAATAACAAACCGAGTGCGCGCGTCGATGCTGCCAACAGAACACGACCGTTACACTCGCGCACGTTTTCTTCGCGATAGCATCGGCGATATATTATACGTTTAACTATTGTCTATATATACACCCGTTGTTTCGCATAATAGGCCTGAACAGGTTCGTTGCTCTTGACAAGCGATCCTCGACTTCCTGTTTTCTGGATAATCGTCGAGATATAAC
Organism: Netelia virgata; assembly: GCA_951802705.1. Lineage (NCBI taxonomy): Eukaryota > Metazoa > Arthropoda > Insecta > Hymenoptera > Ichneumonidae > Netelia > Netelia virgata. The sequence goes on along the minus strand of OX637864.1, from coordinate 5,941,358 downwards.
GGAAGCACTCCTACGTTCCGTTATTATAGTACAGGGGTAAAAATCTAGGCAGTCGTCTCTCTGACGATCCACGCGCATGTTCCTCGCTACCATTTTTTGTCCGCGTTGGATTAACTCTTGGCAATCTCGTATCATTGTTTCACCTGAATCGCGTAGATTTATGAATTTCTTTATCGTTCATTATTGTCTGAATATATCAAAGCTAGAAATATTCTAGCACTTGTGAAAAAACTACTGAGTTTATTTGATGAGTTTTTTGAGGTTATGTACGAACGAATATTTTAAAAATTATCGAAATTTGATCAATTACGGACGTATCATCGTCGGATAAAATGTTTCAAAAATTATGCTTCTATCATTTTGTATTTTTTATTTCTTTATTTAACTCTAGTTACAGATGCCGGCGGGTTATCTTACAATTTCTTTATCTCAGATCGCAATACGAGTCACTAAATACATAAATGTCCCTATCTCGTCCCATTTCAATTTTTATTTTCCCTTTTTTCGCTAGCGTATTTCACGCTTTCAAATATAATCGAATATCGTCTCGAGCAAATAAGAGACACGATCGATTTACAAAAACGTCCGATAATGCGTGATCGATATGTTTGATAAAAGTATCGATAAACGCGCGAGATACTTTAATCGTACGACTCGGTCGTACGAAAAATTCACTTTCTTTTTATTCGAGTCTTATCTTATTGTGGTTGCACCCGAATGTTCGTTTCCTCAAAAGAGTTTGTATCTAGCATATTTTTTATTATCTTACACACCCCAAGATTATCTATTTTGTAAAATTGGGAAAGTTTTTCTAACGAGAGTAATTTTAATTACATTTCGAAAAAAACGATGCATTTTTATTTCTCAGTGTTTTTCCTACCTTCTTATTCCTATCTCTATTACACCGATACGTCAGTTTTTCCAGCATAAAGCGACTACCGGAAGCCGCAGCTATAGGGTCGAGGACATATCGATTGGCGAAGCGGGTGCCGCACATGGTCAAGCCTAGGTCAGTCCTCGAGTCGTTATTCGCAGGCAAGACACTGGGTGCCGATGTTTGAAAAATATTCTCGCGACAACGGGTCGATGATATTGCATCGTACGCTTGAGCGGTAACCGAAGTGTCGAGTCGCAACAGTTTCCTGTAATTTTTATTTATCTGTTTTGCTTCCAAGGAAATGCATAAAACTTTCTCGTACAGGGAAACAAACGTGACGAGTCGGTCGCGCTTTTTTTCGTCGACTCTACGAGAGTCGATAAAATCACAGAGTCGACTTTCACTCACCAAAGCATTCTTCATTAAATAAATAAAAAAATACAGAAAACAAAATGGCGGTAAAACCGAGGTTGAACGAATTTCATTACTTTCTGGATTTCGCTTCGTATTAAAATTACCAAGTCTATAATTTGATCTAATATCTAATCGTATTTCCTTCAAGCTTCCTCCCGCTGTGGTGAAAGTGAACGTACGCACGATTCCGTCGACGCTGTATTTGCATCATAATCCGCGAAGAACGCGAGTTAACGCGATAATAATCCGTTTTAAGAAAATCTGATTAATCCGTTCACTGCTCCGATTCGTTGCAGTACACGGCACACAGCCTTCACTCGTCGTGGAGACATCAGAGAGGACAGAGACAGAACCTTTCCTCTATCGGGAATAGAGAAATATCGATCGGGTAATTTCACCGTGTTCTATTTTCAGAACTCTGCAACCATCCGACAAGAACATTTCACGTATCGCTTGCATGCATCATTCACCTCGATCCTGTTTTTGCGAAGTAAAAGAAGTTTTCGCGAAAATATTTATTCAGCTTTTAGCTCTAACGTAAAATGCATTTTTCAGCGAATGGGGAAATCGTCCAACATCCGATCTCGATAGAAGGAAAATCCTCGCTTCGATGTAACAAATTTTTGTAAAGCTCGAATGTCTGTTTTCTACGTTTCCATATAACCCATAATTTTCTACGAAATCCTAACAGAGATGCCGGGCTCACAGTTTTATTTATAAACCAGACCTAGATCTTTCTTACGATAATTTCATGTATTCGTAAACATTATTAATGTAACAGATGTCAGTACTAAAAGAACTGAGAACGAAGAAAAAAAACAGTCAAGTCACTGTCAAGTGATGTGCCACGCGGCCTTTATCACGTTCGAATCGAAACAAAGCTCTACACAATACATATAGATACACGTCTGAATTACTTATAAAGCTTGGGGTGTAAGGAGTTCGAAGGGCCCTCGAGATTCGCTTACCTAGGGCAGCACGTGACGGCGATTTATCCAACACTCAAGCAACGATCATTTCTTTTTTTCAATAACACACGCGTTTCGAAGTGTCTCGAGCTTTCTGTTGTATTCTGCACTGTCCAAACTGCTTCGATGCAGTAAACGGAGAAACATACGTAAAAAATCAGAGCAAGGACTCTAGCACAAACGTCAGCAACATAACGAGTAAACGCACGACAACGCGACCCGACGCGACTGCTTACGAAGCTTTCACAGCCATTCGGCGTACAGTGAGCCGGAGCGAGTGGCGTAACTGGCGATTGAAAAAAAAATTCCCCTCTTGAGAGTTTTGTAACGCTTGATAATACGGACGCGAAAGTCTCATGATGTTATGGTCAGTGAAAAGTGTACAGTGGCGACATCTGGCGGATGGCAAGAAACCAATTTTGTCCATCGGCCGATTATGGAAGAAACTTTCAATACCGCTTGAAGATAAATAAAGTCTGAAGAAAATGGATAAAACTTCGAAAACATCAATAATTTTGCGTTTGTTTTACAATTTTCATGTACATAATGTAAAAATAAACGATTTATTTATTAGAATTGATTACTAGAAATGAATTTTTAATTACTAATATTATTTTATTTTATTCGAGTTCAGAGACATTTTTATTGGTGTGTTGGTGCTACGAATGTTATATTTTTTAAATTCTCCCATTAGTTGAATGTCAACATACACTCCTTTTCATTCTTACACTTCAGTGTTTCAATTTTTTAATTCGTCAATCAAATCCAATAATTCCTCTCTCTTCGTTCTAACAATACTTTTGACACCATCGAATTTGCATTTACGAATTTCATCAACTTTGCCGATATGTCGGATAATTATATCAGTGAGACAAAGAGCGAATAAACCACAGTCGTATCCATTCTCCTGTTGAGGACAGTGTGTCTCTTCAACAAAATGCTTCTCGCCTTGATCAGATAGATAGTCCATGATGCTTTTTGCTAAAGTTGCTGCTGCTTGTTTGTTCGTTCCTCGGCAAGAATCTAAGTGAAAGGCCGATTTCTCCTTTTTCGAGAATACAAGCAAACTCCAGTGTGAACCACCTGCGGCATCTCTGCTATCACAATTATTCACAGGAAGTATAACATATGCGTATTCTTCAGCATTCAGAGGCCCAAGAAAAGCGGAATAGTCGCTAGAGTCTGTGAGCTTTAGGAGTTGGGTCAATTCTGGGCTGACGAAAAGAATCTTTTTTGTGTTTTCTGGTGAATCGTCGAGTTTGTGCTGGAGATACTCAAAGTAAAATCCTATTATAGCATCGTTCAGCCAGTAAGGCCCGCGTAGTAAATCTACATCGTGATTTCGCAGTAAACAGTCGTGATAACTCAGCACCACCTTCTCTTTCTGATTGTTCACTTTTGATGTCATACTCACGGGAACAATTGCTTTAACAAATCAGAAAGCATTCAGGCAGTAATTATTAATTATGGTTTAATTATCTCATTGTACACTTATGTGATTGTAATTAAGATGTTTCAAAAAATTCATGGTCTTTCAAATTTTTAACCTGTGCACAGTGTTTATAAGGAAAATAATATGGTTATTGTCCCTAGCGGTAATTATAGTAATTTTCGACCGGCAACTTTCCGCGTATACTGTTAGATGACTCTGCGTTTACTTGTTAGTTTCCGGCCCTTCAAAAGCCACCATATCTCAACCATTCCCTAAAACCTACAATTTTTTACTGACCTGTATCGCCCCGCATTTCTAAATTTGTTTAGACTTTTTCTAAGTCAGTCGCAAGTCATCCAAAGTGAATTGCGATACTCCCGTAATTTTGGGCTGGTCTTTTTAGTGCTTTTGACTACTTCGTATGGCGCCATCTCTCAAAAATATGATAAACTAATCCAACCAAAAAGTTCTCCATTGTACCGTTTTGATGAAAGTGTAATGTAGCCGCGTTAGCTGTACATATCTCGCACTTTTTCGTTACGAGTCGAGCCTTTCGAAAATATACAAAAATTATATTATCACATAATACATCTAACGAGGATTTGGTTTAACAATGAAGCACCAGTAATTTCGAGTGCAATGAAGTCTTTTGGCCGTGAGTTCTGCCGGGCTAGTGCAATTTCAGCAGAGCTCTCAGCCACTCGTGTGTCTGTGCCCCTCGTTTCAGGGCTTTGCTTATGTCCTCAATCGATAAAAAATGCGTACTGGTCTGGACATGGTTAAGATTGACAAAGCAAGAAAGCTTCCGCTTTCGAAATTTATGAAAAAAGAATAGAATGCAATCTGCATTGAAATGAGAAATCGTACGTTAACTTGTACTTTACCCTCTTGAAGAGTACGAAAAGTTTCCCCCAATGGAAAGACCAAATTATTTTGAAACTGAAAGCAAATGAACTCATCAAGAAAAAGCTTACAAAAGGTACGTTAAACACTTGTCTGTTTTCAAATATTTTTCCATAGGATTTATTTCGTCAATGATTATTTAGTAAAAGGTTTGAGATTGCTCAAAACGCGTTTCTAAAAGATCAATGAAAGTAGCCATTTTTCATCGTCCTTCTCAGAATTTTCATTTGAGTTACTGATAATTCCTATTTCCTACGATACACGAAAAACATGCTCATAACGAAAAAAAAAATTGGAAAAACCGGAATACCTCGAGCAATGGCTTCCGTTTCGTTAGAGCAGACACTATTCGAACAATCTTCCAGGATTGCCGAATACTAAAAATTCGTCTGCGCCGCTTTCATGATTTTTTGTTCGTAAGTTTTGCAAACTCTTTGATGTCAAAAGAATTATGAGACTATGCTTAAAAAAATGAACAACACTTTACATATTGGCACAACCATAGTTACGAGTAAAATTTTTTTTTCCAGGCGGCGATACTATCGCCCTTAACATCTTGGAGAAAAATGTATGTAGTTTCTTATAGACGCGGTACATATACGTACCTGTATTAAAAAACAGTCAATTTATTTGTCATCATATTTTTTGTTTTTACAGATTGCAGTTATAGACTACTCGATGGTCGCAGCGATTTATTAACAACTTGTAGATACATGCTGGGGCATAAATGTGAGCGCAACTACCGGAGTAGTAGACATTCTGAGAAATTCAGCCTGGAAAATCATTCGTGACATTCCATGCTTGTACTTTCGTCCATGCTCGTACACTCTTTAAACACGAACACTGTGTAAAAATATTCCATCGAACTGTCCTTCAGTATTTCATGTATTTGCTAAATTTGTATATATATATATATATATATATAATTTTGTTTAAATAAAAACAAATTTCACCCATGGAATCAGGTGCGTTCGAGTGTGCTTGCAATTATTCGTGTATTCTTGCCATATCGGCAAAAACAAATCGTCTAATTATACTATCTATCTACGTACTATTATGCGCTATTACATCAGTAATAAGATTGCAATTATTGTTGAGAATATCGATCTCGTTACGAGGCTCGTTACATATAAATCACATAATTTGCGTGCGTGACCTCGAATGTTTATTCTCGTTTTGCTGTCTCTTGAGATTTGGGTTTTGCGCAATTAAAAATTATTTACAACTCGAATGAAATTACAAAATACACGATTGGTGTAAACACGACGAAACCAGAAGACATGCTCCGTCTTATCGCTGTACGATTCTCGTTAAATACATTTCACAGTAAAGTATCTGCCCAAAATTCTCACTAATACGGGGGTGGCTGATGCTGATAGGGATGCTGAGGTGGTTGGTTTAAATGTCGCTGAAGATGAGCGACGAGTTGTGGCGTTGGTTGTTGACCGCCGGTAGCTCCCTGTTGCTGCTGTTGCTGCGCTTGTTGAGCCTGTTGCTGAACTTGTTGTTGCTGCGCCTGTTGCTGCATTGCGAGCATCTGTTGTCTCATTCTTTGTTGATTTATCGCTTGCTGAAATTATATGAACACAACATCGTGAATTAAAAAACGTGCAAATTCCCATTGGTCCAATTGGCTTCATCATTAATTTTTTCATTTTGTCCCTATTTCTCTTAAAACAAAAAAAAATAGAGAGATTCTCGTATTTGTGTCAGGTTTCCATCTTACCTGTTGAAACTGTTGATTGGGTTGTAGGCCAACGCCAGCTGCACCGACATTTCCAACTCCGACAGCTCCTGGCTTACCCCCTGTTTGTCTATAAGGGGGTGCAGGTTGATTCTGGACTCCAGCGCCCATCGATCCCATAGTATTCATCGTAACATTGGGTGCTTGAAGATACGGAGGTCGTGCGGCGCCGGGTTGCATTCTCTGTTGTTGCATATACTCCTGTCCTCTCTGCGCTCCCATCATCTGCTGTTGATTCTGGAACATGATACTCTGTTGTTGCTGCGGCGTCATCATTCCTTGTTGTTGTTGCTGCGCGGCCTGCTGTTGTTGTTGTTGTTGCTGTTGTTGCTGTTGCTGCTGCTGTTGCTGTTGCAAAATTTGCTGCTGCTGCGCCTGCTGAACTTGTACCTGGGTCTGCTGCTGTTGTTGTTGTACTTGTTGCTGTTGTTGTTGTTGCTGTTGCACTTGCTGCTGCTGCTGCGCCGCTTGCTGTTGCTGCGGTATCATCTGCTGACCGCCGTAACCCGCATAATTTTGATTCATCCCCTGCTGCATTCCCGGATACATCGCCTGCTGTTGTTGCTGAGGTGGAAACATTCCTTGCGGCGGACTTATCCCCGGCGCGCCATGAGTTGCTCGCAGTTGCTGACGTATGAATTGGCGTTGCATTCCTGGAAAAGCACCAGGACCTGCGACCGGCGGAGGGTTCGGTTGTTGTTGACTCCCGATGAACTGATTCGTTGGCAGTCTCATACGCAGCATATTTGATAATGCCTGTTTAGACTGATTATTCATCCCCGGACGTTCGTAACGAGGCGCACCAACCGGTGTCGGTGGTAATTGTTGACCGTAACCGTATTGCTGGGGCGGTGTGTGTCCCTGTTGATTCGGATACCACTGCTGCTGCGGTTGCGGCGCTTGACCGGTGAACATTCCAGCCTGCTGAGCAACTTGAGCCTGTGGCTGCTGTTGTTGCGGTTGTTGCTGCTGAGCTTGCTGAGGAATTTGCTGGGTCTGTTGCTGTTGCTGCGGAGTCCCGTAGGGAATTTGCTGCATTGGGGTGGGTGCTTGTTGCTGTTGGAAAATGAAAGAAATATTGAGCTAAGTTGTTAAGGAGTAAAGACTGAAATTCTAAATTTAAAGAACCGCTGGTTTGAGAACATTCTTTGATATGCATTGTGTCTTCATAAAATTGAGTCGATACTTCAAATTTATACAATTTTTTTAGGGTTTGATTATTGAAAAGTTAATTATTAATTTCAATCTGTGATTAAAAGTGAACGAATAGATTTTGTACGCGTTTACCGGTATTGGTTGAGGTACTGGAACAGTCGGCGTTGCAGCATTTTTATTCTTCCTGTGCCGACGAGGTTTCATAGCTTTTCCCTTGCCAGTCGTTGTTGTTCCGGTAGTTCCAGTAACGCTTCCGCCGATACTGCGACTTGGAGAATCAACGCTCATCGGTGTATCAGCCTTGCCGGGCTCGGATTCTTTCTTATCGGGCTCAAGATCTTCAGGAGGTAGAGGTGGTGGATCAAGATAGTGATTCGCCGATCGTATCTGACTGTGAGTGTGATAGCGGAGGAGCTTGTGAGCACTCTGGTAAGTCAGGGGTTTGCGCTCGATCTTCACAGCACGAAACCAGGCCCAAGACAGAGGAGCTGGATTTTTGTGGCCCTCGAGCAATTCCCAGGCTGAGACCCTCTGCGAGTCACACACTTGTAATCCCTTGAAGAAAGCGTCAGTTTATTTTGCTAATTTAAGCTACCATCGAGCTATGATTAAAATCGAAACTTCAATGATATAGAAAGTTTTAGTTCTTTAGCTCGAAAATTGCATTAGCTAGAAAAGGAAGAATTTGTCAATAGTTTTAAGTTTCAAAAATCTTAATAACGCTTTCCGCCATTCTCGGTGAATGTATCTTAGAGAATAATTACCAAATCTTCACGCTACTTTTAATTTATACCCATTACGAACTTATCAAAAATTAGAATACAAAATTTATAAGTTGTATTTGTCCTGAGTGTCGAATTTTCTTCAATAGCATAACTTACAAGTATTCTTACCTGTTTCTTGTCTATACTATCAAATCCGGCTATCTTGTTGCCTTTTGTGTCGGTTAGACAGCCAATAGGCTCACAAGTTATGACCTCCATCGTGAGTTTCGGTAATGGCAACAATTGTCTGACAAATTGTATGCTTTGTGAATTCCTGTCGCCTAATTCCTTTTTTAGTTTCTTCATGAGATTCTGATAATGTTTTTTGTTCTCGTCCTTCTCGGATTGCGAGTCCGACACGAGAGTGGAATGTATGAGTGTAGCGAGCATATCAATGACGGTCGTGAAGAGTTCCGAGTTGTTGTTCAGGTCGATGACCCCGTAACTCACGAGTTGAACGAGTAATATCGCCCAATCCGTCGTAACGGTCGTGTTTCTCTGTATCGTGTCGAAAACTCCACCAACGAGACTGAAACGCAGTTGTAGAGCATCCTGAACGACTTCTCGAGTTTTTGGATCCTCCGAAGCGACGTTTTTCTCCTCTTTGCTAGTCGTGAGGAATTGGGAGAGTTGAGAATGCAAAGACGTCAAGAGACCCTCGCGCTGATCATCTTGTCCTTTGAGGCAAGTCAGAACCAACGAGAGAAACGGCTGATGATTAAACAACGAGGGAGACTTTAATCTTCCTCTCTCACGTCCGGCACTCTTCGACCAATTTCCCGACTCGAGAACTTGTCCCGCGACTTTCAAAACTCGACCTTGTACCGCCGAGGGTAATTTCGACACCAAAGGCGCAACGAGCCAAATAGAACCGGAACGTTTGTCAGTTTTTCCCGATAGTGTGTTCAACTGGAAGACATCGATGGCAGCTTTAGCCACGGTGTCAAGCCACTGCGAAAGATCGTTCGAACTAGGCGGAAATTGTTTGTACATGAGTTGAAGATCCAGCCAAGACATGCGAAGGCTCCATTGTTCGAGATTCTCGAGGATACTCGTAATGTGAGTTCGCTGATCGTGAAAAGCGTCTAGCGGTGTTTCCGGGTAACAGATCATGTGCAGAAGACGCTGTGCCTGTCGTGGTGTCAGCATATTGTCCAGTAGCATATCAGGATGACAAAGTTCTTCGGGATTTTGCAAGCATCTCTCGAGCACCCACTCCTGACTGCAAATTTGTCGTAGAACGTGTTGCGCAAAATCCGACAATCCCTTGACGTTCTCCGTGGCGATGCCAGCGCTGCTGCTCGACGATGACATTGCCAATTCGAGTCCTAAATCATCGCCACCGCCAAGAATATCACTCGTTCCGAGAATGTGACTTATCGACAATTCTCCAGGTCCCGCCGAACCACCGACGCTCGCAGGTCCACTCCCTTGTCCCGAATGCGCCATAGGCACGTCCGGTTTCTTCGGTGGTTGTTTACCCGCCGTGGCATCGCCGACAACGAGAATCGCTTTCAGAACAGCAAGAACGGGACCAACGCGAATATTGTTATGAGCTGCGGCTAGCAAGTGACGATCACAGCTGAGCTTGATACTGTAACCGCGAGGATTTCCGCTAGGCAGAGGATGAGGACTAGTACTAACGGAATAAAGAGCTGGCTGTGGGCACTCGACGGTTTTGAAGAGTCGAAGAAGAAGATGGCACGTCAAACGTCCCCGAGCCTCGGCTTCCGTGTCAGCGTCACCGCGTCCCTCGTTACATGCTTTCACGAGAGACGGCAGTGCTATATGCACGACGAAGTCTTCGAGAGAAAAACAATGCCGCGCTGGAATAAAACAAAATGATTAGTTTCCTCGGTTAAAATCCGTAAAGCTTGCAATAGAATAATTTTTTTGGGAGGATAATGTCTATGATGGAATAATCTTGGACAAACTTACCGATCAATATCGAAGTAAATACTGCTAGTGAGTTGTGAATACTCAAATCTTGCACGTCCACTTGATTGAGAACGTCGATGTAGAATGCCGAACTGTTGGAGGAGCAACAGAGAGCCATGAGAACACCGAGCCACTCGGCGCTAAGTGGATTGCAACAGGCTGTCAGCTCGGCGCAAGTTATTGCAATGTCGTTCAGTTTGTCGTTGTCTGTCTCGTTGCACACGGCGACAACGGCGTTGCAGACGAAGCTGTAACGATTTGCTGGTGTCTCGTTCAACTGACGCGGCCATTGAGGCTCGATCTTACCACCTCGTCGAGGTGAATTGAAGACGTCGAGCATAAATTGCGAATTGTAAACGTGATTCGAAGGCGTTGGTTGCAAAGCGCTGTAGAGAGCGGTGCGAATCTTGGGATAAGCGTTACTGAATGGCTCCACACCGTGAGGTTTGGTTTTCAACAGCGAGCACGACGAGTAGAGATCGTAGAGGTGAGCAAGAACGCAACGTTCCGCTGAACTGCAATCACTTGGATTCGAGACGTGCTTAACAACTTTGCACAGAAGGTCAAATACAGCTGTCGTTTGTTCAGGCGAGACTAGAATAAACAGACGAAAATCGTCGATTATTATATTATGTAAGAATTATTATATAATTATTATAAGGAGAATGATAATTCAAATAGAAACGATTTTTTAGATGTAGTTTCATTAATTTCCTAAAGATTTCATGAAACACCATACTCACGCAAAAGACAACAGTGATATCTTCTGAGAACTCCAACGACATAGAGACTCAAGCTCGTCGTATAACTCCTAACGAGTTGACTATTACGAACGGCAAGCTGCGACTCGACTTCCGGCAATTCTTTCAGTATTTGTATGCACACGTCTATGAGACCGTAGATGTTTAGAGCGAGTTCCATGAGATCGAAAAGGAAGGCAACGTGTTCCTGTACGGGAAGATACGAGGAACCCGCGAGTGCGAATGTGTTGAGCATCTCGATTACCTGCGTCGCACATTGCCAAGTAACGACGTGCTGATCGAAGTAACTGAGATTCTGAAACTTTTGCGTTATAGCTTCGAAATTAAATTCGCTTCTCGAATGTTTTTTCACTTTGCCGCCCTCGGCCACGTCTATGCTGAATTTTTTGCCGAACAGCTTGCAAACTTCCTTCGTCATTTTTTTCACTACGTGACGAGCCTCGTCGCGAACACGACCTACACCGTAGAGTAAGACGTGACGTTGATTACAGTCGTGTTGACTGCAAGTTTCATCCTGCGGATATTGAAGAATTTACATTTTCACATTTTTTTCAGGACTTCTCGAAGGAATGAGATATCCAAGAAACAAAATTACCTGAGGCAATGGGAAATGCGTTGTGTAGAGTAAATGCCGGCTCGGGCTCGACGGGGTCTTTGAATCAAGTCCCTCGTGAGCTCCATGACCTCCTAGAGCGTCGTCTTTTGGACTGTCTGGTGCATCCATGCTGTTCTGTTGATCCTCCTTTATATGCTGAAGGAGTTTGTCAAGATCGTCGTCGATCTTGCTGTCATCGTAGTCCATCGCTCGTCCGTGATCGGGCACTTCGAGTTTCGTGGGCTTTAAATCGATACCCGGAAACAAACTGTCCTCGTCGATTGGCTCACGATTGCTCGGAGTTCCTGGTTTACTCGCCGCGGGACCTTTGTGAATAAAATTATTATTTAAATCGCTCACAAACAAGCTACATAACGCATATATTAAAATATATATATATAACTTTTGGAAGTAATTCTGGCAAGAGATTAGTGACAAAAGCAGTGATTTACCTTGAATGAGATCTCCTCGAGATATGAGAGTGCACATGTATGCATCGTGAGAAAATACGTCATGCCTGATGAGCTCGGAAAAAAGATGAACCAGATTGGTAAATTGAGCTTTGCTCTGGTTCGACGTGTTGTCTTGCACGGGTGCGTCGATATCGAGAAAACGCATGAGCAACGGTTGGAAAATTGGTAAACCCGGGGGAGTTCCGTTGCTGCAAACGCTATCTTTGTCATCCGCGTCGTTATTTTCCCCAGTGGCTTCGCTCTGCCGTTTTTCCAAAAGTTTCGCCACTGCCATAGCTCGATGTTCGCCCCATCGTTCAGCACTGACTGCCCATTCGCACAAAATATCAACAACGGCTGAATCTTGTTGAGGGTTGTATTCGGTTTTTGTATTTTCGCGCTCGTTCGTCGTCGTCGATCCTGTCGTCGAAGTCGTCGTCGTTGTCGTCGTCGTTGTGCTCGTCGTTGTCGTTTCTCGTGGCGATGCTGTGAATATCTTTGAATACAGCGTATCTAAAGAATTCATGACGTCCATACGGTCGAAACTGTGACGATCGAGAGCATCGAGAGCAGCGAGAACTTTCGTCGTCGTCATACCCGCGCTGCTCTGTTGCCACTTGTCGCAAGACCATCGTCCTTCAGCTGCTTGAGATCGCGACCGAATATTTTCTTGGGCTCCCTTCAATTGCTTCATTGTCGGATTTGCTGCGCTTGCTGGGGGACAAGGCAGAGCAGCAGGGGGACATAGCAAATAATCCAAAGGTGAACCGTTCAGTAACGAGGGAGCTTTTCCCTCTCCTACACTGTTCCAAACTAGAGCCGTTGGACACTCCAACGTTATTACCTGCCCATTCACACACGTGATTTGTTAATTTACGATTAACCATATGATTAGAAAAATCATAAAAGATAATAAATTCGCCGACCCGTGTAAATAGTGATTGAAAGTATACAAATTATTTTATATATAATAATAAGTTCGATAAAATTGGTTCTCATACCTGAATAATGGTGGAAAGAGCATAAATAACGTCCCTGTGATGAGGACAACTCAGATAATCGTTAAAAGCCGTTGTTAGTGGATTCGGCAATACTGGAGATGTAACAGGTGGTTCTTTGCAACTCCCCGGCTCTGTCTTAACCAGAGTAACGGAAGGACTCTGAGGCGCTACGAGGCTTGGCTCTACATTGCTGCACATATGCGCAAGTTTTCTGCAGCAGAGATAAGCGAGTCGTCTCGCAAGTAGTTCGGATTGGACGAATTCTTCGAGATATTGTAGCGCGAGAGGTAGCAACAGCTTGAGAATTCCATCCTCGGAAGGAGCCGAGCGCATTTTGTCGAGCAATTCGAGAATCCATTGTAAAAGTTCCTGACGATCTAGAAGACCCTCCTCGAACATGTATTTTGCCAATTGAATGCAGTAGTGCCACTGTTTTAGGGCTTGTTTCAGAGCCGATTTGTTGTCATCGTTCGCAACCGCCGTTGTTGTCACGCTATTGGGCGTCAGCTGAGGATTCGAGTTGGGCGTTAAAGGCTGAACGTTCCCCGTTCCGTTGCTGCTACTGCTACTGCTATTATTATTGCTACTATTGGTCGGCGTTGTGCAAGTGCCGTTTACACTGTTCGTGTTACACGTCGAGCCACTGGAAGGGTTGCTCGAGTGATAGTATTCTTGAATTTTCGATAACTGATCTTTTAGGAACTTTATTAGAGTGCCTGTCCATTCTGCAAAGCAAAATATAAATGTTTTCAAGTATAAGAAGAATATGGATAATTTTGTTGTATTTGAGAGATTAAAATGTTAATTACCTGTGGTAGGATCGGGCAGCTGTCTTTTCTTAATTTTAGCCTCGGAAACTGCGACCGTGTAGGCCGAACTTAGTTTAATGAACCACGCGGCTCTGAGCATCGGCACTTGATACTCGCAGAGCAATATAAATATCTCCTCTTTTTTATTGAAATTGGGTGCTTTTTTGGCCAGTGTAACAAGAGGTTTGCATCCGGAAAGGTCTTTGAACCAAGCCTCGATGCTGTTTTTGGTACGTGCGGTTACGGGCCAAAAGTTATCTTTTGGATTAATCTGTTGTCTCTTCCTACCCGTGTCAGGCATCGTAGCCAATTCTTCTTTTTTAGCAAGTATGGAATTGAAATAAGCTCCGACTTTAGCAGCGGTGACATTGCAGTGTCTTGCCGTTCCAAACTCATCGGAGAGCTGAGGCATAGTGGCAAAGCCATGCTTGACATTTACGGACGTGAGTTCGTCCTCCTTTTGTTTCGGTTCTTGTGGATAGACGTCGGGAGGTCCTAATTTTGGCCTCTTCAATGGCCTTTTCTCGTACAGTATCCCCATCATGATACAAGTCGTGAAGAATTTTCCGAGTTCTCGGAAAACGTCAACTCTGAGAAAATTCACCACGCGATTCTCGAACGACACCGCTTGTTAAACGGTCTCGGTCAATCGCACCTATCGACCACGAAGCCTTAGTACCCATAAATACTAACTCGGAGTGATACAAGGATAAAAATGCGCGATTGTCACGGTTATTGTCACTGTGGTAAAATAAATACGTATCTCTCTCGCTTTCGCACTACGGAGAAATTTTTTGAATTATTTACATCGATTGAATCGTACTGTGATACATCATCCCGGAGGATGGCTTGACGTGTATTATAACCCCCTATTGTATCATCGACGATGTCCCGAATTCCTTTAAAATCGTACAACACAATGTTGATTTTAAGATCTCGAGGAGAGAGAAGATACTTCTCGCTAGCATGATTTATATTATTTATTTGACTATAATTGAACACTGGGATTAAAAATTCTCAAAGACTACAAGTAGATTTCGTTATATTCGTCGGGTCCGGAGGGTCGCAACCAGCTCGGCCATCTTTGTTTTTCGAACAGAACTGACAATCAAGGATTGAATAACCCTAGAAAATATCACTATACGGGAATGGACCAAACGAGAGAGTTTATATCGAAAAAGAGCTATATAAATGTTTATTGTCCTTTCATAACAGTGTTTATGGATGGTATAACACAGATTGACATTTTCCATGAGAATTAATTCACGTTTCGTACGTTCGATATCGTTTGGAGTATGACATCAGCTTTACATCAGCCTTAAATTTGATTTGGCAGACCTGCTTCTTGAACCACATTATTTTCCCCAACCACATTACCCCCACTCTTGTCGCCCAGTCTCCGGACATCGTAACCGCAGCAGAATAACATCGTCAGCGCACAGCCATTACAGTCAATGTGCTGAGATGTAAGGAGTCCGTAACGTTGTTAAATCTTTTACGTACAACTGTTTTGTTCATTGCGCGTTGAACATTAAGGAACAATATTGAAATAGTGACAATTGCAAAGATAAGGATAGCACGAAGATGCACCCCGTGACAGAATTGGAAACGAGTGTACCGGCTTTCCTCGGGAAGCTCTGGAAACTCGTCGAGGATCCCGAGACTGACGACCTTATTTGTTGGGCACCCGTGAGTACACGAGTTTTATTTAAAACTTTATTTTTTCAATCCCACACGCCTGTCGTGTTGACTCATCGCGGCACTATCGTCTTATATGCGAATAAATATACATTTCATTCCCGATCTTGATGTCAACATTGATCGAGCGACATCGTTTGAGTTTTTACATGCTCTATGTTCCGTTCGTGTCGTCAATTGCCACTTCGTACACGGCCTTATAAAACGTTTCGTATACGTTTGTTGATCATGGCTATCCGCTTACATGGAAAGTTTCCATTTTTTTTAGGAGCCATTGTCACATTAATCTATTTCATGTATGTTTTCGGGACCACTGTACGACGTACGATCTTAAAAGTGATCGACAGAGAGGGAGAGAGAGAGAGAGAGAGAGAGAGAGAGAGAAAGAGAAAATAAATTCACATGCATCCAAATGTTCTCTCTCTCTCTGTTTCCGCTCGCCCGCTGCCTCTCTCTCTCCCCCCCCCCTCTCTTTCGTTCTCTCTCTCTCTCTCTCTCTCTCTCTCTCTCTCTCTCTCTCTCTCTCTCTCTCTCTCTCTCTCTCTCTCTCTCTCGCGAATATAATTTAGATGTCGTATTATGTCGGACATCGAACTATTTACGTATCCACCATATACTGTAACTGATTTTCAGGTAAGAGATGTCACGAATTATAAATTCGTTATTACCCACCTTGTTTATCCGCATTTCAAAACAGATGGTATTCGAAACTCAAGAGCGTCGGATTGTCACATCGTTTTTCTTTTTGATTTTTAATTAATCCATTGACCGCTTTTATAAATGCTTTAGGGTAAAGACGTTGCGATTATTACGTAACTCTGACAGAACCAGAGCCAATAATGGCTAATTATTGTCCGGCAATTACACCTAGATCGATAAAAATTATTTTTCTCTCTCTCGCTATTGCTCAATCTTGTTAAGCTTATATGATGTCGTGTGCATAAGTTATGGCATCGCCATCAAACGGTCTTCCGTATTTCACAGTAAAATCGAATAAAAATTATTCGCCAAGTCAGACTCTTTTTTGCCACCTTCCTACAATGAATTTTTTACTGCGAGCGATCTTGTCGCCAGGACGATTGCGAATCACGTATTATATATCGTTTGCTTGCTGAATCTGATTGAGATATCGGCTTGACTTTGTTGATCGCTGATCAAACCAGCGATCAATTGTTTTTGATAAAATACATTAAAAAATTCGTTTTTTATGCCATAGAATGGAAGAAGCTTTTTCATCAGAAATCAGGCACAATTTGCTCGCGAATTGCTGCCACATTATTACAAACACAACAATATGGCCAGTTTCGTCAGGCAGTTGAACATGTGTAAGTAATGTCCGAACACACATTTTACAAGATTGCTCGTAACTTTATCATTCAACTTTTAAAATGATTTTATTCAGATGGTTTTCACAAGAAAGTATCCGTCGAACTCGGTGGTCTAAAGTGCGACAGGGACGAGATGGAGTTTGCTCATCAATATTTCATCAAAGGTCATCCGTATCTACTCGAACACATAAAGCGAAAAGTAAGTTGGGCCTTATTGAACAAAAATTGCAAGGATATTATTTTTATTCTTTTCAATCGGAATAATTATTACGTCTCAATGACTGCAGATCGCTTCGACAAAAACTCAAGAATCGTCGCATCAGCCAATGAAGCCAGAAATGATGAATAAAGTATTGTCCGAAGTAAGAACTATGAGAGGGCGTCAGGAACATCTGGATTCCCGTCTCGGTGCTATGAAACGAGAGAACGAGGCACTTTGGCGAGAGCTCGCGATGCTCAGGCGAAAACATCTCAAACAACAGGAGATCGTCAATAAACTCATACATTTCCTCGTGACTCTCGTACAGCCAACGAGATCGGGTAGTTTGCCGGTCAAACGACGTTATCCTCTCATGATAGACAATATCAATCACAAGCCCCACAAACAGAGCAAAATGTCTAAGGTAATGAACGAAAACAAAAAATAAGAGTAACGACCGTAAATTATGAAAGCAATTGGAAAGTACGATCTTCTCGTTGTTTTAGCCCGAGGCATCGCCGACTGGGCCAGTAATTCATGAGTTGGACGCGTCCGAGCACGACCTGGACTCTGAATACATCATTAACGAGTGAGTCATTGATAACAGGCGTGATTTTATTAGACCCGCTGATAAAACTTGTTCATCCGAAATTTGCGATACCGAAGTTTCCTAAATGCTCCAAACGAATTATGTGTTTTTAGCTGTCGAGCTGATATTACGCACAAATCGTAATTTATTTTGTTGATTACGACCAATGTTAATTTATATTGAGTTTTTCACAGGAGAAACTAATAAAATGATGAATATTCGCATTTTTTTTTTTTTTCAATTGTGTCGCAGTATGTTTGAGAATTCATCGAATCCGGCGATACAGAGTCCCGAGCAAGAGGAATCTTCGTTCCTGGACGACGATCATTTGGAGACCGTCGAGATGATGGCGAAGGCTATGCGCATACCCCGAAACCTTTCTTCTTCGGACTCGCAACAACTTACACAGAAGACAAATCCTAAAGGGAAAAAGAAGTGAGTACGATTCAGACGTTTCACGTCTGTGAGTTTGGACGAAACCCGAAAGCTCGTCGAGATCGTGCGAGCAGGTGACATTCTGAAATCAAAGAATTTAAAACCCACGGTTCATGCAAATTAAGCATTCGCTATCGGAAGCTCCATTCTCTCTATTTCACTTTCGGATTTTTAATTCGGCCATGTTCGTGTCCGTGTTTCGCGTGTTCTAACAAATTAGCGTGCATGTTGCGAGCGTTGAAAAGAAATCGGTTAATTATTGGCTTTCGTGTGGGTTTGCGGAGCACCCCTACCACATTTTATCCCAATCTTCACAATTTCTTTACACTCGACGGTTTTTGAGTGATACTTCGGACAATTATTACATGTCACGGTTTTCGCTCATTGGCCGAATCTCACCAAGCGATATTGCATTACCATTGAGTTCATTTATGTACCACTTTCCTAATCGTCATTAATTATAAGTACAACTGCATATTTGCATTTACGCTAGGAGGAAAAACAAGGTGCCGGTTAAAATTCTGATACCCGCCACCGAATCCGGAGAGGAAGCCAGGTTATCCATTTTTCACACTCTCATCTTAGTTTAGTAATTTGGTGTCATAAATTTCTTCTTGGGCTTCTAGAACTTTTCTCAATTATATCTCTCCTCCTCGAATGCAACGTAATAGTATTTTCCTTGAAATTTCTCTGCGATGCAGTGTGTTCCGTTTTTTGTTGTCTCTGTTCGTATGGATTTTATTTTTCGACCGAATCGCATGAGACCACTCCAATCCTCGCAGTCACAAAATACCCGTTTTCTCCATATTCTTAACTATCGTTTGACCTTACACTTCTCTCATCATTGCTGTAGGCAATTTTTCGATGCAAAGTAACAAATATCTTTTTTTTATTTCCTTGGAATAAATAAGAGAAATAAAATTTCTTATTGCGAATAACAATCATATCCAGACTGGCAATACGCTGCCTCGGTTTTTAGGGAAGAAACGCTCATACTCGAGCTGAGTCCCGAAGAAGAACCATCGATGCCGATCGCACCGGTGGAAAGTCCGAGTCCGAAGTTGAAGCCTGTGCCGATTAAGACACTGAGAAGCTCCAAACTTGCGGCTATGGCTGCGAATATAAACAAAATTAACGATGCCGAGGACGACATAGATCTTGATTCATCGGTGGACATCGATGACGTCGCCCTGAAAAACGCCGACGCGGAGATGCTGCAACTCGAGGATATTCTTATAATACCGGAACCGCTCAATGAGGCAAATGGCGAGGAGGAGGAGAAAACCGATGTGAATGTGGAGAAGAAAAACAGCAATTGTACGGGCTGGAAAAATATGAACGGCACGATGAATTGGAATAGAAAAGCTAACGAGCCCGGGGTGGATAATCGATCGCCTAACGGAGCATCTAGCTGTGGCAATGCAAATTCGGTCCGTCAAACCGAATCATCGCGAGCCACGAGTGGCAACGGTTCTACCGCCACTGGTTCGACACCAAAGTCTAACGGTTTATCCTTGAGTTGCGTTAATCCTTCGGGAAAATCTGACGCCTCTTACAGGTTAGGGTCAATGTAAGTCCAACTCGAACCATGGGTGTCGAGAAATCAAATAGGTTTTTTTTTACCACGAATACTTTCGTTTGCTTCAAACTCTGGTATGACTATTATCGCTTTTTCTTTTATTTTGTCGATATTAAAAGCCGCGTCGTGCTTGGAGCTCCGAAATATGGGTCTTGCTTTGGTTTCAGTTAAATGCCATTAATTCGTAAATTTATTTATAGTAACGATCAATAAATTCTGAATTTACCGTTCCAGATGAAAATGTACTTTTTAACGAATGTTTTTACTCTCTTGTATGGCGGGCACGGAAGATGTCTAGGCGAGAGGATAACCGTAATTCTTTTTCAATGTTTGATCAGCATCTTCGTCTCTCTGATGAACCTGCAAAAAAAAATATGTTTTTATCACTAGGATATAAAATTTGCTCGCGCATTCAATTTTTATACATTTTTTTTTTCAAAAGTCCACTCGCCTATTGGACGAGTATGTATTCCAACGGATCTCACACTAGGTGTTCAGGAATCCGTGTAACGATCTTCAAAAAAATGGATAAAAAAAATTCTCATACACACTCGCTAACGTCCATCAAGGTGTAAACCTTCTTTAGCGAGCTATTTTTCACGTGGATATTTTGGGAGTGCGCGCACTTTATTTGCGAGAGGGATAAGTTTTTAACGTAATTTTGCTTGTAATTTAGGGAAGACATGGATAATCATCTCGAGACGATGCAAACCGAACTGGAAAATTTGCGGGAAGTTCTGCGTGGAGAAGGTTACAGTATTGATGCCAATACTTTGCTTGGAGTACGTATTACGACGTGATCTTATTCTGACAACGTTATGTAGTCTCCTTGAGTGTTGGGTGAGGCATAAATTCCGATATTAATCCTGTCACGTGTGAGAGTACTGAAGGTAATTCAAACGGGCAGGTATGAAAACTAAATTCATTAAATCTAAAAAACAAAAACGCTCTCATTCATCAATTCAGTCATTTTTCAAATTTCCCACGACCAAACAACACCGACCTCAGGTTGGATCCGAGCTACCAGTTTCTCCTTCGAACAGTCTTACGCCTTCTGCGATGCACCGAAATTTTATCTCGATTCTCAGCACCTGTGGAGATTACAATTATTCCAGATGACATTTTTCTAACGGATCTCTTTTTTCCTCTTGTTCATATCTTTGTAGCTATTCGGGGCTGATGATCCGATGTCTTTTGGCATTCCTGTAAATCCTGAGCTCGATCCCCACAATCAACACGAGAGGGAAGAAGAAGATCGCTCAACTGGTGAGTTGCTCAATAATTTTCTACATACAAGTTTCAACGAGTTATGTCTCGTCTTTATCGTTGACCTATGAAAACAATTTTTTGTTTTTGTACATAGAACATTCAAATTACGCGAACGCCGGTGGTGAACTAATGGCTTACACTCCGGCGACGAGTTTACTCGACTTCGACGATGACATATTTCTAGGAGCCGCGGGAGAAACATCACCATCCAATCCCAACGAAAATACGAACGCCAACAACTGCTACAATTCGATGGATTCTTTGGAACTCGAAGACAGCAAAGCCTCGCTTCTTGCGTCTCTCATGGCAGCGACCAACGCAAATCTCACATCTTCGTAGATTTCCCCTTTTTACTTATTATTTGTTTTCTTTGGTGAGTGTTATATCAATTCAACAATTGTCAAGAGCGATCGTTGACGGCGTTACGTTCCGTTACGAAAACAAGACAACCCAGTCGCATCATTATGAGTTATAAACACGGCTGTGATGAACTGATATCCCGTAGAGCGGCATATTAGTCCAGATTAGTTTTGATACTCTCGACGAGCCGTGTGCCCTTTTTTTCTTTTTAACGCGTCGAAACCGGCTAAGAGCTTTGCGCGTAAATCGTGCACCAATATTTATTTTTTAAGTACAGTTCGTGATCTGAGCAGCGCGCGTCCTTTAAATTTGTACATATAAGCGGCTATAAAGCGGCTTAAGTTATTCGGCATTATCGCGCTTTTCCACGCTCCGACATTCTTTTCCATCGATTCAATCCGCATTGTGAACTCGTCCTACTGACGTATGAATCAATAATCGCGAACATCGTTTAAATGCTCAGTGTTTCCACGTTATACGAATTCTTAGGTCGATTCACCCACGATGCTCTCTATCCTTTCGCCCCGTTTCCGGTAACGAAATGTATTAATGCTTTACAGCATAAATGCGTATGCAAGGATCAATCGCGCATTCGCAAAGTTCCGGTTTAAATGACATTGCTGTCGGTTTTGGTGCGTCTCGACGTAAACAAACAAAAATAAACAGGAATGTAATATGCATAATTGCATAATAAAACTGTGCTGTTGCTAACACGATACTAATAATAATTGTTTCAAACGCGAGGTCTTGTACATTAGGGTTGATTGTGAACCAGAATTATTAAGTCGCTATTGCATGGTCGAGAATGTTTGATAGATCGTATTTTTGTATATTCGTATTAATATGGAGGATTAAAGAAAAATGAAAAGCAAAAACAAAGCAGATTTGTAGCGAAACGAAATTCGCGGAATTTTACGATTATGATTTGAAAATCACTTTGCATCTTTGAAGTAAAGTGCAATTAATGTTATGGATAATGTATAATTGTGACATGACTGTCGACGGATTCAGAGCCGTGCCTCTCTTGACTCGATGACCAATCGGGGTCGGTCAATTGTTTTTTTTCGTCTTCCAGTTTCGTTTTAGGCTTTGCGTCGTCGGTCCTGTTCGCACGAGTACGAAATTCTTTTAATATATTCGTTTTGGTTTTTTTTTTTTTAGTGATTTCAACAGTTAACCAATTTTTCAACGAAACGTTAAGCGCATAAATAGAAAGCTTTTCCTTTAATGTATTATGATAAAAACGAAATCATTGATGAATGAACAATTTTTTTTCCCTACAATCGATTATAACATTTGACGTAGACCTAAGTGCATTTATCTTAAATTACACGAGCCAATTGGCGTTGTATATTTTGTTTGAATCCCAGAACATGTTTTCAAGAAGATACAGACACATAGTTATGACGATCGATTGGTAATTAATTAATTAATCTATTAGAGTCGAGATGAAAGCGACGAAATAGCGACTAGGTACGATAGAAATTATAAAAAAATCAAATATTGTGCGAAGGATACGTTACTAAATTTGCTTCTTTTCGTTTTAGCCTTGGAGGAAAGACTGGATATTCTAACTAGGCAGTCGATAGTTTCATCATTTCTGTTGATTAGAGCAAATCATAAACAAAAAGAAAACAAAAACAAAACGATTAACGAATTAAAGTACACAAAACTACACAACGCGCACGTGGCAAATGTAGTTTTAAGATAATGAAATAATCTTACTTGATAGATTTAAGTATATAAACTATTCGCGCTCGAAGAAAAATAAACCTGAATAACGATAGATGAGAGGTGTTTCGAATTATCGTGCTCGGTGATGAAGAACGAAAGCGAATTATTTCGTAATGAGCGTTTCATTACCGAGTAACGAATAATTTCGAACGGAACAAGTATTTCGATCATTCGGTATTCAAATTCTTTTAGTTGCCGCCATGTACAAAGTTCTGGCTCCAAAGTAAATAGAACAGTCTATGAAAAGAAAAATCTGATCTATCGTCGAATACCGTAGTATCCTGAGATAAACGAATACATCACTTTTTACGGTATTATAAAGTGTATTCGAAAATGTTGATACGTTGTCAAAAATTTATAAATTGGCTCTGAAATGTCACAGATGTAACTAAAGATATCCTGCGATAATGTAATAATTGTCTTGGATTTCAAAGATGTTATTTCTAAAATATAAGAGCACAATTGACAAAATAATCGGCCTCGTTTCATCTGTTTTTGAAACCCACGCAAATGTTTGCGAATGCTTCCGTCTCGGTTAAACGTTCGTAATAAAAAAATTAGTTTTTCGTAACTTATTTGAAGAGTTTGTTGCGATTGATTTATAAAATCATCGGTGATAAAACGAATTAATCTTTTTTAATTGTCGTTTTCATTTGTCGTGTCAACCTTGCCAGCAAGGTTCATAGGTTTAACGCGTGTAAATTTTTTTAAAATTCGTATAATAGCGCAATCTGGACTGCGTTCTCTGATTTTCATAACAAAATCTAATATCCGATGATATATTTATATATAAATGTGGTGAATCGAATTTATGTATATATTTATGTAGAATCTTGTTAACAATTTTATTTCTATAATTAAACAGGTAGGTTTTTATATTTTCTATAAAACCAACAGTTATCCTGTCCCATTTTAATAGCGTGGAATAACAAATAAAAATATCCGTAATGCGGGTATGGCCTTGTTTGTTTGTTTCGATCACTACATGATATGTTTTAATATTTCAAAGTGAATTCGCTCGTGGTGCTAGGCATAAAAAAAAGACTTCAAAATCATTACAGAGACTTCACTCGTAAAAGCAGCCTCGTTAAAAAGATTATTTTTCAAAATAGAGTTTGCAATTATGTTTGAAACGACCAAACACACAAGTCAATACAATTTTTGATGGCCTATATACGTCGTAGCGACGGCGGTAATAATGCGAAAGGAGTTAGGAACGAAGCGACACGAAAATACATATTTTTAGCCATAAACTGTCTCAAGATTTACTATTAACGATCGTGTATATATAAATAATAATATCCGATAATCCTGTCATCGGCGTGCGTGTTAAATTAACTATAAATGGGCATACATACATATATTACTACAATAAAGCTGTTTGGATGTGGTATTTCTCATTTTCGCGCGAAAATTACCAATCACTCGTTTCCAAATGAAGCTACTGGTATATAAAAAGAAAAAGACACAACGAAAATGCAATCTGCAGCGCGCGTCAACATTGTGACCGGATATTCTCTGACTAGACTGTAACAAATCAATTACACGATCCCGGCTGGGCGCGAACTCTCGCAAGAATATTAAACAAGAAGAAGCATCAAATCGATATAAAGTAAAAGTTACAAGAGCATCGTTAACTTTCACATTATATACCTAAGTGACTCGTTGAAAATTTGCGGCACATATTGAATACTGTACGTGTTTATTTACATGTTATAAAACGTATAAAATAAACAATACCGACGTCTTTGTTCAATCGAAGATGCTCTCTCTCTCCCAGTACTCGTCTGCAACATGTCATTGAACGTCAATGCTTTTATAGTTGTAAAAAAAGATGTAGATAAATCGTAAAAGCAATATACTCGGTCGGACAAGTATAAGAAATATATCTCGAACGAATATCTGTTTCTTTTGTTTTGCGTATTTCATAATTCCTCGTTGCTCCGAATTTTTCCACTCGTATATTCGTGACAATTTCTGTATCTACGTATATCGTGCGACGAAAAATTTTCACGTCGAGACTATCTGCGCATCAGAGGCGGTACGGGTATCTGCTCGACGTTACCTAATATCAAATCTCTTTCTTCGGTGTAGTTGACGTGCAAATGACAGAGGCTCTCAATACCAGCGAGAGATATACCACGACAAGCACGTGCGTCGAGATATTGCAATTTCTTGCAGTATAGCTTGATGGAGTCGAGACTGTGATCCGTTAGTTGCGAACAACTCTGTAAATACAAGAGAGAGGAAGAGAGATCCATTAAAGATGAGTCATCTGCTGCTCAAAGCGGAACGAGACAAAAGAGCGATACATGAATGAATCGTTGTATATTTTTCACCTGCAAATGAAGACGCTTAAGCCTGTGTAGTCTTTCAGCTACGTACAATATCCCGGTGTCAGTGACATTGTGACATCGCGAAAGATTAAGTTCCTCGATTGCTGAATTGTTCTTTGTCAGGTGATCCAAGCCCACGTGCGATATCTACGATAATAAAAAGTATAAGATAGTAAATGAATTTAAGCAAGGAATAATCATTCGATGATTTTTTTGATAATGACGAATGCTAGACGATATTAGATACCTGTTGACACATGCTCAGATCGAGTATTCTCAGTTCGGGAAAGTTGAAGGCGTGTTTGAGACTAACGTCCGTGACTCTGTTGCAACCCGAGAGATCCAATTCTCGTATTCCTCGTAATCGAATCAACGAGAAACCCGGAGAAATCTCGTGATCTAAGGGTGTCATGGAATCCTCGCACATCTCCATGACTTCTCTCTTTCTGTTCGCATCGCGAACTATTTCCTCCTCGGCTCGGGAGCCTAATCTTATTCGTAGCTTCGAGCCAGGTAATTCGACCGTTTGCTCAATTCTAGTCGGAGGACTGATTTTCGTACGAGAGCCAGCTCCCATTCCCGTGAGTCCCACGTCGCTGACTTTGTCGCAGCGACTAATCCTCAAAGTTCTCAAAAGGATTAACTCTTTAAATATCGTCTGTGAGAGAAAAAAATTGAATTTTAAAACGAGAACGTTGTTTTCAGTGTTTTAACAAAATTCATGGAAAAATAAAAATTTGTAAATATCGGGGAATATTTATACCTGTATGGTTTTATCGGTAACGGCACTGAAGCAATAACCAACGTCCAACAATCTCAATTGTGGGAAGCACGTTGCGATACTCTCGATAGATCTCTCATCAAGATTGAGAGCACTCGCTGAAAACATCTCCAGTCTGTGTTTCACGTATTGCTCAACGTTTGAAGATTCTCTGATACTCGAATCCGCAGGGACATTAGGATTTACATTTTCCGAGTTTTGACTATGTGACGCATCATCGAATTTCCCATTGCTTGAATTCTTCGGAGCTCGACAAAGACCCTCGGTTATACATTGGCTGGTCAGTTGATCGCACTCTGATATATCGAGAACTCGAAGTTTTCGAAGATTATTCAATTGCGATATACCAAGATCCGTGACACCTCGACATCTTCTTATATCGAGACTCTCGAGATTTACGAGATTTTGACTTATGCAAACGAGACTCGAGTCCGTCACTCTCGTGCAGTAACTGAGATCGAGTTCTTTCAAGGTCGTCTGATAAGCAAGATGTCTCAAGCCAGCGCTTGTGAGTTGATCGCAAGAGGGTAATCTAAGTGATTCGAGCTTGAGATTTTCCACAGAGACAAGAGTGCTCAGGGCTCCGCCATCGATCAGTGTACTGCCAAAGTTCAGATGTTTCAATCGCTTGACTTGTCGTTTTATGTATTGTAAAACGTTCACGAACGTCAGTACGGATTCCGAGGCTTGCTCGATCGAGTCGTTGTTGGGATAAAATTTTTTGTACAATCCCCAGTGAAACGAGATCTGACAATCGAAGAGGCTCAGTGACTGTAGATTTGGACATATCGACACAAGCCTATTGAACAGAGCGTCGCTCAAGTAACGATTCGAACCAAGGCTGAGTTGTACGAGAGACTGAAAATTTGACGAGATTTCGCGAACGTCCTTCTCGTCGTCCAACAGTCGTCCTGACATTAAAAATTCTCGACACGCGTTTATGTGCAATGCTCTCAAGTTTTTACAACATTTTAAAATATCTACGAGTGTTTTTTCGCTCAAGGAACAACAGATCTGCAAAAACAAAGAAAATGGTTGATGGGCGAATTTTGTAACATTTTTTTTATTTGTGATCAGAAGCACGATGGTGGAAAGAAGGAATCATTTACCAGAACCAAACTTCTCATATTAGGTCCAAAACGATCCCAAATTGTCAAATTCCTTTTGAGCTCTACTTCTCTGAATACAAAATGATGAAATGGCCGCTGAGAATGCCTCAGGGCCCCTAAGACTTTTCTCAAATTGTCTTCGGAGCCTCTTCTGCTTACGACGAGAACCTGTTTGTCTATATATTTGGAGCTCAATGAAGCATCGTGCCAATCTCTGCAAACAAGACCCGCGTACATCCTGTCTGATACCGAGAGATATGACATGATATCCATGACGATCTAGGAAATAATGAATCAAAGGTTATCGATTCCATGTCGCTCAAGCTACCCAAAGAATAATTATATCTAAGGAACGATTCTTCGAACGAAATCCGTTTCTGTTGCACATTTAATGTTAATTATGAAAGTAAAAAAGGTTTCATGTAAAAAAGTAGGGTTAAGGGAAATAGACTTTTTTATTCATATTTATTACACGTGTCTTTAGTGAGAATCTCGTTATATTTGTTTCATAGGTTTTATGCTACGTTGCAGAGATAACGAAAAACGAATGTAAAGTACGGGTGTAATAACACAATAGAGTACTTGTGAATATTATTAACGTTAAAGACGTCAAAACTCACCTCGACCGGTAACTGAGGCTTGTCGTTTTCGATGCTTGTACCATTTTCATCAACGTGAAAATCCGGCAGATCCAACAGTGCCATAGTTTCCTTTAAATCGTTGAAATTATAATATTTGGATGACAGTTCGTGACGACACGCGATGGATGATCGTCGCGATGCGACAAGGAACGTACAACTGGAGAGAACAATGCGGATACAGTTGTTTCTTGGACGTTGTCTTAATCAAGATGCTACACACCGTTGCAACCACCACCTCCTCGTTCCTCGTAACGAAGATGGTATATTTTCATTTTTGCACTGACTTCTCCATCCGAAGAGACGAGCGAACAGAGGGGGACTTTACATCATCACACGCGATCAGCTGACCTGTAGATGTGTCTATCAGCTGGCACACGACATATAGCGTCGGGGTAGTACGTTTATTCACCGCTAGGTTCGCTCTCACACAGGGATTCAACAAGCGAAAAACTCAAAAACAACAGCTGTTTCTACATTCGTTTAGTTGTTTGTTTGCGGAAGATAACTCTCGAGATAACGCGTGACAACAAGCTTGGCAGACAAACTTTATTCTGGAAGGAAATATCAGTCGTTTTATGATGTATTAATGTCACATGCCGAGCAATAATAATTAAATGTGTTCGGTATGGATTTGATGTCTCTTGTACCTAACAATGGACCACCATGGACTGACGATCAGCTGGTGCGTCATAACACCGGCTATCAACATCTGTATATCCCGCTGTGATAATGAAGTTCAAAGAGACCGTATAAATTGGAATTTACACATCGGTTCAACGTTATTGTCGCTCATTCCCAAAGCATCGACTGGCTTTTGAGCAATGCTTCCTTAATTTTGCCTATGTATTTGTCGTTCAAGGTCATCGCACACGTTCTTGCGAATAAATATTTTTCTAAACACGAGTTTTCAAATACTTGCGACACTTTAAGGACTATTACTTGAGAAACTTTATAACATTTTTTATCACATTAAAACTTTCACGAAAAAAAACAAATAAATTTGACGCTGTACGTACCTTTGTTTACAATCTACCGACAGAAAGGTCCACGCATAGTACACAACTGCGAAGTGCCCAAAGCCGGTGATGAGATCGAAAGACTCGTCGATGGAAGGCGTTTTATCGACAAAATAAGACGATGGATTATTCGAAAATCGGTTTTATCGAAAGACCATCCGATAACGAGAACCTGTATCATGAGCTCAGCTGCGGTTAATTACGAAATAAGCCGCCATATACGATTTTATCCTTACACGATATATCCGTTCAGTCAAATACGAAGTGTTTGGGAAACTACGATGACAATTTTCACTATACTCTCCCTGATAATCGTTCCTTTCGTTCTTGCGTTTGACTTTCATACACCCGAGAATTGGTTTTACGTCTTACTCGTCATAAACATCGTATTCGCTGCTGACATCGGTCTGTGGTTCTTGACCGGCCATTACGACAACAGCACCAGGGTCATTATTCTCGATCGGAAAATCGTCGCTGGGTAAGTAGTCACCAGACGAATCCACGGATGAAAAATTTAGCAAAAAATACGAGATTAATTTTCTTACGATGCTAATTTAAATAACAATGTTAAATTTTGTCAATATTTTCTATAAATTTAACCAATTCCATTTGTAAACAGTACAAGAACATTTTTTTCACATGTACAAATTTTATACTTTAGTATGCAAAAAAATAGAATCATTATTAGCTTTCTGACTAATGCATATTTGCTAAATTTTATAGAATTTTACTGATATTTATTACGGTCCTTGCTCTGTACCACCGACTCGTTAATACTTGATAATTTTTTCAGAAAATATTTTAAAGGCTTCTTTGTGCTGGACCTTCTCTCCGCAATTCCCATCGAGGTCTTTCACGTTATGATAACGGGACGTGGAAATGCCAAGTGGTACTGCACAGTTTTGAATCTGATAAAAATATTTCGTCTCAGAATGATTGTCCTGTATTCGAGAAAGCTTCGTTACGTACGTATTTATTCAGACTATTTTCTTTTTTATCTCTATTTACCTCAATTATCTATTTACCGTAATTTTATCAATCTCCATTGAATGCCATTTTAAAAATAATTACATATTACAAAATGATGGGTCCAAAATCGGTTCATCGTCTTTCTGACCAACAGCTGTACCGCATATCCTTCCAGACGTACAAGATCTTCGAGATGTCGACAATCGTAATTTTGTGCATCCATTGGGCGACTTGTCTCGAATTATACGTCGCTCTGGCCGGTCGTGAAATCGATTGGAAAACAAGCGATCGTGGGTACGAGAAAGCTAAATTCCTCTTTTCCTTTTTAACACCAATGGTAAGATATATTTCAGGTCCTGGCTGATGTCAGAACGTATGAAGGATAAAAATACAACATTGAAAATGTACTTGGCTTGTGCCAATCGTGCGATGGTGTCTCTGGTCTGTTCGTCTCACTATCTCGATGTTAACACCACGGAAGATATTTTACTGAATTTCGTCCTCACAGTAGTTGGAAGAATAGGCTTTATTTACATAGTTGGCGAGTAACGAGATTTTTTTCTAATTCGTTTCTCAAACTTTACGCCTACTGAAATTTTAACGACGATTTTTCATCGCAGCTCAATTTTTCCAACTCTTGGCACCCTTCCATTCGACCAGTAAAAGAAATCTGAAGCTATTGCGACAGTTACAGAGTTACATGCAGTATAAAGAATTGTCATATCCGATTCAACGTCGTCTTCTCGATTATTACAAATATTGTCACAAGAAGTGTTTTGACAGAGACAAATACGTCATAAACGAAGTATCTCCACATCTTCGCGAAGAATTATTGCTTCATAATTATTCGAGATTCGTCAATAGCATCGATTATTTTCGTCATTTGCCTCTAACGGTCGTTGCTCAGATCGTTGGATTTTTGCGTACCGAAGTTTATCTGACGAACGACACCGTTGTGAAGTCTGGCAAACCTGGCGACGTTCTATTCTTCATAGCTTCTGGCACCGTTGCGATTTACACGAACGCTGGAAAAGAGGTGATCTGTTTCAAAATTGTTTACCAGTTTGTCTTTAATTCTCAAACTACAATTTATATTTACTATGTTTAAGGTGTGTCATTTAGAGGAAGGTTCGCACTTTGGCGATGTCGCGCTCGTGATCGAGAACGAGCAGAGAACGGCTACGAATGTCGTAGCTGTTGAGATTTGCGAAATTTGGAAACTCAAGAGATCCGATTTCTTGATGTGTATATCGCCCCATCCCAGTCTACTAAATCGTCTTCAAAAAATCGCCGTCGAGCGTCTTGAGAAGAATCTATACGGAGGTCGCAGAGTGGCTGATGAAAAAATCGATTATACCATTGGAAAAAACGACGAAGAAAAATTGTGAAGATTTTGAATGATTTTGCTCGACAATATAATTTCATGTAAGGCCTTTCTACGATTGTTACGACACTATTAGGTCCCTTAACTTTTAACGTACAATTTTCTTAATATCAGAGGGACGAGAGAAGGGAAATAACGAAGAAGCCTGAAAATGATTATAAACTATTGTATTCTTCAATAATTCTTCCAATTGCTAATTATTAGCTTTTTAAAATCTAATACAGAATCGTGATATCAGAAACATAAGACAAGAGACAAAGGCTTGAAAATACTAGACTATAATATCCCATTGACACAATCTCTTTCATCTCAATTGTAATTTAGGATCGTGCCTCTCTGTTTCAGAGGATTTCTGTAAGACTGTTGATAGACCGACGTGAGTCTCCAATGTTCAGGATAATCAGCGTCTCTGCATCCATTTACAATGCTGAAAGGTGGGGTCAGTGTGTCGATGCAAAAAGATCTCTTGGCATAAGGAGTCTTTGGTCTAGGCACGGTCATCTTCGTCGGCAAACCATTTCTCCGAAGATGTCTCGTTCCTGCGTGAGCCGAGTGAGCAAATCTCTGCCGAGGTTTTCTAGCGGCTCGTTCACCACGACACTCGCACGAGGTGCAATTTCTCAGATGAAGAGGCTGAAGTTTTTCTCTTCTCGAGACAATCTGCCGCAAGGATGGATCATGCTGCTCGGAAATGTGAATTGAGCCGAGCTCCTCGCACAAATCTCTGTCCAAAGATTCTCGAGGCTCTTCGTTCACGACCCTCCGGCAGAATTCTGGATCCTCGGGACATTTTCTGCACGCATTTCCAGTTTCTGCGTTGTCGGTCGCCTCGCTCCCTCTGGTAATCGTCGCAGCTTTTTCCTCCGCGTTACAATCACAACGATTTCTAACATTACTGAATTTCGCCTCGTAACTTTCCAGGGCATTTTTAAAGCACTTTGCCGGATTACGATGAGTCTCGTGATGAGGAATCTCGTGCTCGACGAGAGCAAATATCGCCGGTCCTGGACCACCGTCCGTACCGTCGATGTGAACAGCGCGACGAGGTTCGTAAGTCGGATCGATCGGTGCTTCCCAACATATCGCCAGATCCATATTGGTAGCCGGTGTTTTACATCCGAGCGTTGGACCGTATTGTAAATCGGCGTGAATTTTCTGGGAAAATCTTGAACGAGGATTTGAACGAAAATTCGCACTTTCCGGACGTTTCTGCGAGACGAGAATCTCACCGTTGGGACCTCTGACGTTTTTGAAGACGGCGTCGTCAACGCGATCCGGAAGTGGCTGATGCTGAAGATTCTCAGCGTGAAATTTCTTCGCTATAGCGAATCTGTCGTAACAGGAAGTCGGACGATCGTTCTGGTTTTTGATGACTGGGACTTTGCCACGAAGTCGCTCGGCTCTCTCGGCTTCGCCAGAACTTGATTTTTGCAAGGATGAAAGTTTCAAATTTCCACTTACGTAAGTGGGCAAACAGCAAGAGTGAGGGTCTCGACGTTCTTTCGAGGATGATTTCCAATTGCCTGGACAATGCAAGCAACATTTTTCGTGCTGCTGCATATCTCACTTGCCACCCTTAGATCACAAAAGTCACTCAAGAATTTCGACGATCCACTATGCATTTTGTATAATCAAGTTTTGATTTATTAATCGAAAGTTCGAAGATTATTATCCTCGTCGAATCATGATGGAGAACCCTGTCGGGCATTGTTGGAGAATTTTTCATTTTGTTTATGCTAATCGAAGAATTTCATTGGAAAATACTTTGATTACAAAATTCATCGGTCAATCGATTTTTTAATTTCGTTCGAGATATTATTCGAATAGATATTCCTCGGGTTTGGTGGAAAGGAATATTTTGACCCTAGAATGGTTTACTTTTTCATGTAATAGCGTTGTTCGGATAACGAAATTCTGATCTTCTTTTGTTAATTGAAAGATTGAAATATGTTTTTACATTAAAGATTGGAATTTTTTATTAAAAATTGGTCTCATTGTTGAAAAGTGATTGATCTTTAAGATTATGGATATATAATTGATAATTTAATAAGAAAATTCATTAAAAAATGATGAGACTCTGATTGAAATAAATATTGACCGAGTGTGATGGAAACTTGTCGCGTTCGGCCCAATTCGCTCGGTTGCGACGAACTGAAGGAATTTTCATGGCCCTCGGTACATTATTAGCTTTGCAGGGATCGAACTCAACCCCCTCGTGCCAGGGTTGTTTTGCTTGACAACGAGAGATAGTTCAATACCCCGAGATATGCAAGAATGTATGCCGGGTCACAATAAGAATGAGAGAAAGAGAGCTTCGAATTTTTGTTCCTGTTTCACTGTCGTGACTTGTCAAAAGCTATTTGATGATCGATACCAGATGATAAAAGTGGTGGAGTATAAACACGTAAACGTATCGTCAAACATTAGAACGTTAATGAAAGTAGGACGATCGTTTATTGTCCTCGCACGTGCTGGAAACAAAATTCAAAGAACCAAAGAATAAGATTTAGAGCATTTGATCTAGGAATCGATTAGTTAAATATTAGCCATCGTGGAAATTTGTTTCTTATCACTGTCGTTCTTCCTTTTGTCTCTTCCTAATGGGACAACGACCTTTCGTGTTTCGAAGCCATGTATAGGCAGCGATTTCGATTACGGTAAACAAGTGTGGGTTTGAAATTCTTCCAACTACAATAAAATAAAATCCTAGCTGCCTATGAGCCAGTCGCGTGGTAGTTACGTCATTTATTCGACGAGCGAGGCTGATCTTCGATTCGAAAGAACGATGAACGTGCGAACAATGTGAATTATCAGGGGAAAAAATATAAATAGCTATTTATAGGCAATAGGATTAGTACGATTGTTTCTTTTGCTTTGATCTTATTACTAACGATTATTTTTATTTTTATTTAAATTTTTGTTGTGTAGTTATTTTTTTTACGTTTGTCGACAATATTTGCAGAAATACAAATTTTATACGAAGATCCCGGTCATTTAGATTCCGTACTACTCGTATATTTACGTACTACTCGCCTGTCTGTTGTAGACTGCAATTAATAATAAAGTTCTAGCAGCTCAATTATTCGCAACTCGATTATCCTCGTCTCTTCGTTAGAAAAACTACAAATTTTCCTTCATCGTATTCACAACGGTCAAATTTATTATATACATTTATTAATTAATCTCTTACAATATAAATTTTCATTAATGATCTAAATTGACGATGAATCGTTGATTTTACCTGATTTATTATTAAGCGATAATTTTCAAGAAAATTGCATATTTACAATTTTTAAATGTATAATTTTATGAAGAACTCGAGGTATCGCGAGGTAACTCGAATTTCTTGGCTCGAGGAAAAATAAAATAAAAGAAGATCCCAAAGTGTCAATTAACGTCTATTAAAATCATTAAATTATGTTGTCCTTCAACTTCGGGTTGAAAGAAATGTAACGAGGAATATACTTAGAATGGACGATCGGTTAAACCCGTGAATCGTTCCAAACCTTCCTCTTGGCGCATTACATATGGGCAGAATATTGTGACGGAATGACTAGATCAAACACGCTACTATGTTAAAAAAAAAAGAACGGTCTATAGTCACTGACACGCTGGCCTCGGAATCCCCTGAACGATGTCATGATTCAGTCCGAGAGATCTCTCTGGGAGTTTTTACAACTACTACACAGACATAATCAGAAAGTGTGAGAGAACGGTCAGTTAGAAGCCGCATCCGAGTTAGAATGTGCTCACCCGACGTCGAGGACGGTTGATCCGATCGCTTAGGGATATTCATCGACAGTGCTTAATAGTATCGAGCGATAGAAAATTATTTTCATTACTTTGTCAAAAACTTTGACATTTGTAAAAAAAGGAAAATATTCAAGAAAAACATCAATTGGAAGTTTCTAAGAGAAACATAAAACTGGTACGTTACCGGTGAGACGATATTTCCGTATAAACGTAAAGGTCTATTTAAGAAACTTACAATTAGAAAATATTTACGTCTCTTCTATAACTTGATTATTAGTTTCATCGAATTATTTAATACTCTACACTTTTAAGCGATTTTATTGTTTTTTTATAATTTTATTTGACTCGTTCGTGTTTTAATTTTTTACGTTTTATTGCGTCTTAGCTCGAGACGGGACAACTGTAGACTGTCCTCGACCCGGGAGTTAAACACCTTCGTGCCTTGAGTCACAAGAGCCATGAAACTTCATCACAAGGCGATCAGAAGAAACATCTGAGGAAAAAAAATGCATCGTAACATGCAGTTAATACCATACCAGAACGACGAAGTGGTTCTTTACATGGATGACGTAAGTGGCACGAATATAGTCCTCCAGCCATTGAGGAATCACGGAGCTGGAAAGCCAAGTAAATTATCTGCTGGTACGTCGCGTATGGCAACCTTGCCAAATAATTCAGCTGCCCTTCTGGAAACCGACAACAATCCAGTGAGAAATCAACCTCCTTCTTATGGACCGGAAATCGACGATCTCGAGCCTGGAAACAAGACGTTAGGCGATCGCAGGAACAACGACGATGATCGTGGTGGTATCGACGATGGTCTTCTTCCTACGTCTTCTCAATATCCGAGACCAGGTGGACGATTTCCCTTCGACGTGAATATCTATCAACAGAAAAAAACACTTGCTCAAGGAATGATGGATCTTGCTCTGATATCAGCGAATGCCAATCAGTTTCGTTACGTTCTTCAGTCCGCTGGTCATCCTTATTATCTCCCATCTCTGGCGATGATAGGCACGAGTCTCTTCCTTCAAATTGTGGTTGGCATCGGTCTCATCTGGAATAGCACGTATAACGTTAAAAAAAACACGCAAGTTCATCGAGCTAATAAGGCTAATAATTGGACGGTCATTGGAATCTTTCTCGTTACGATTCTCAACGTTTTCATATCTTCTTTCGGTGTCGCAGAGCCATTGAACGGTAATGGGATCGTTAATGGGCCGTTAAAAATAGGTGATGAAGTTACCGGGACTGAGAAATTAAGCGAGGATTAGAATGACGAAAATAGTCGTCGATAAAAAAACATAATTAATGAGATTTTGTGACACGACATTTTTAAATGAATAATCTGATCGAATTCGAGGACGCTTCGAGTGATATGACGTGAAAGGAGTGTGCTGGAAAAGTTGATACTCATAGTTTAAGACTAGTTGGATTAAGTATTTTTTTATTATGATCAAATTTCATTACGTTTTATCATAACTAACTTAGGACATCACCCGTTGTTTATTTTCCATATGGAAATAAATGTTACGAGCGGGAAGCGAAGAAGATAATAGAATTTGTATTCTTTGATTATTGCATGTTAGATCGTACCATGGGGCAAAATATACCGAACTGAACGTGAACAAGATCCTTAAGGGCTGTAGTCAATTTTCTCGAAGAGGCTAGAATTGTGTCAAAAAACTTGTCTCAGGCACAAAGAAACTTTTTTTGCATTGCTTAGGACCAAGACCGCAACAGGTTTTTCACTCAAAGTTATATGATTGAATTAGCAGCTCTCAATTTGGTCCGAGAAGTCTCACGAAATATCTCGAAGAATGTTTTTTATAACTCTTTTGTTGGAGGTGCAATTCCCGCTCAGCCAAAGTTCATTGACCCGTTGACTCACGAAGTTCAATTGGGTTCTTTGAAGGAAGCGAAGCTATATGTACAAAATATTATTGAAGTATATTGTACTGTTAATGATAAAAAATACAAAAAAATGTTATACAGAAGAAGTTTAACGACTTTGATTTAGATAGAGCTCGAACCATTGGAATTTCAGCTGGTTCAACTGGAATAACGTCCTTCAAGTTGATGAAAGATCTCATTGCGACTCTTGACTGACTACGGATACACGTATAATCATAAATTTGTAAATTATCATCTCTTCCCACCAGGATTAAGAAATTAATTCTTAGTGATCGGTGTGAACTTTATCTTTGGGAAAACTCATGACTCATTTGAGGATCAAAGTTTTCCATATAAATGTGATATCTTTATAGGCGCAATGAGATCATCCACACAAAAGTTAAAAATGATGTGACGGAGAAAATGTTTTTCATGTACCTGAGAGATACATTTACTCAATAAAATATTGTTCATCGAGATATCCTTTTTTGCTCTAGAACATAAATTAATTTCCATTATTATCTCGTCCGAAGTAACCTTAAACAATTTGATTTTTTCTATTAATCAAACTATATTTATTTTGGTATTGACTTTTGTGATAAATTATTGTATTCCTAGAATATAAATTTTTTTCCTTGACTAGAATAAAAATCGTGGTTCGTTCACCGGCGAAATCATTGCCATCGGTCCTATTCTTGAATATTTGCAAAGAGAATATATAGGTTATGTTTATCTTCAGCCCGGTACAGTGCCTGTCCTTTATTCAAGGATTATTTCTCTGAAAATATGTAATCGTATCACATCAAAATAATGTCTGACATAAAAAGTGTTCTTGTTCTATTGTGCAAATATTTGCATCTTTCAATTGACTCTTCATTCAAGCCCGAATACTTCAGATTAGCCAAATACAACAAAGATAACGAAGAAGTTGTGAGTATCGAAAAATCGCCATGAAAATTAAAATGTGTATAAACTGTAAGTTCGCTCACGTTTGTTCTTTCAATTGTTTTAGACTCATGCCCTCTGGACGACCTTATACAATCTTAGTTACCACGCTGTAAAAGATATGCAGATTGATGACAATTTTGATCGATATGGTACAAGGATATTCGATGAGAAACAGTCTCCTTAGAAAAAGCCTACGTTTTTCTTGACAGCCGTGAACTTGTCATTTCAGACGACGTTTATGCGACGAAATTGTTTTTCGCATTTTTGCGATATCCAACGATAGAATTTTACGGATTGTCACCAACGGATAATGCCTCGAACCGAGAACTCCTGGTGGCTCTGAGTTGGTTACTGGCAACAAAGAATGTCTCGAATATCGTCCTAAGGGCTAAACTGGCTTCAAGTATTTTCAGCCAAGAATATTCTCGCGCGGATGATACTTCGTCGGTAAGTTCGCAACTCGTGCTCGAGTTTCGATGCATTATTTATGATTTCGTCTCGCACGAGGCAAACAAAAGAATCGTCTGGCATTATTCATGCATTGTATTTTCATCGAGGGATCATTTCTAGGAAAAAGTTGAGAATCAATCGCCACTAACAGATCCAAGGTCTTTGATGAACAGCATCGTCAGTACGTGTGGTCGTGTGGGTCACAATATCAAAGGGATTGCGGAGCTAGTAACCGAAAGAATTAAGTTAACGACAAAAATACACGGCGCTAGCTTGAACACTTGCGGTTTGCCTCATCTCAGCGCCTGGGAAGTCGGTCTGGCAAAAAAATCTTTTGGAAAGACCAAAGCGGTTTACACGAAAAAGGACGAAGCTTGTCTGAGAGAGTTAAACTCTTTGGCAGAGATTCTCGATACTCATACACAGTGGACGAAGAAAGAACATGTCTTTTACGACTGGATGGTAGGAAATCGGCAAAGTTATTTATCCTTCAAAAAAACAATTTAACTCGTAGCCTTTAGAATTACAGAAAAAAGTAAAATGTAAAAGAGAATAAAATTGAGTATTTGTATAAAACTTGACGCATTTCAGGTAACCGTAATCGAGGAGAATACAAAAGACGAAGCGAAATCGTCATCGACAAATCATTGTGACGAATTATCAAGTTTCATCTCTCTATTGCGTCACGTAATTAAGAAAAAGCTGCACTCTATGAAAGCCATCGAGACAAAGCCGCAACAAACTCGGATCGGCGAGGAATATTGTGTTTCTCGGTTACAAAGAACTATTCAGGAAGGCAACGAAGCTGAAATCTGGTGCTCGAGGATAAACGAAGAGTTGAACATGGTCGAGATCGAAGTCGATGCAAAAATGAAGAAACTTACTGCGGAATTGGAAAAGATGTTAAAATCGATACCAAACTGTGTCGAAATATGATAATACTGTACTACTTACGTTTCTTATCTTATGAGCAAACACTCTTTATTAAATAAATTATGTACAAGTCCATCTTGCTTACAGGCATTGTTTACACTGTTTTTCTTTTATCAGTTTTTCTTGATTTTTTGTTTTATTTATGTTTTTTTTTCATCTCATTACTTTCCATCGTCACTGGAATTATGGTATGTATATGCCGCATAAATTAATACAGTGCTTAAATTCGTCCTACTAAAATACATTGACTTCATAGGCCTTCGCATCTACTTATAAATCATAAAATCTATTTACAAGTTCACCGTCTCCTTCTCTTTGCGTCTTTCCATTCTTCTTAATATACATTTATTTATTAATTAATATATATATATATAACATACTATATGCGTCTTCACTAGTCAATCATAATAAATCATTGTAGTTGTTTCTGTTTTTCTTCTCCTTACTTTTGTCAAAATTATTGTAGGATGAGTGAGTGAGTCCGTTACGTGGGAAATTGTTCTTCAATTATCGTATAATAATCGTGTAGC
Organism: Netelia virgata; assembly: GCA_951802705.1. NCBI lineage: Eukaryota > Metazoa > Arthropoda > Insecta > Hymenoptera > Ichneumonidae > Netelia > Netelia virgata. The sequence goes on along the minus strand of OX637864.1, from coordinate 5,901,611 downwards.
AAATAGAAATATGTGTGTAATACGTGTGCTCGTTTTTCTTCCTTTCTCATTTCCTGCTGTGAGCACCGTTACTATATACTTTTTCTTCATCTCATTATTACTTATTCTCTCCCTTTCTCTCTCGTGTAGGCGTGCTTATCGCTTCTACATAGATATTATCAGGATTATCACAGTCTGTGTATTTACAACTTACAAGTCTAGAGACGATCAACTTTACGAATTAGCGTTCATTTATTGTTTCTTTTTTTCCTTGCCTCTCTCTCTCTCTCTCTCTCTCTCCCTTTCTTTCTTTCATCATCTCCGCATCGTTATTCTCTCGTCATTCTACTTCTTCGTTATTGTGCTAATTTAAACATCCTCTTACCATCATTTTCTACTTTGTCAATGTAGAGATTGTTTTTCATTTTGCTCTTTTCTCCCCGTTCGTTTTCTTTTTGTTTCCAGTTCGACAAATAAACGCGTATTGTTATTAATCGATGCGATAGAGTAGTATGTAGTAAAAAATACGTGCTTAATGGTAAACATAATTTAAACGAGAAAAGAAAATTAGGGAGAATACTTAGCGACAATACTCTTAATTCTTCTCGTTTTTTTGATATTTTCTTTTTCGTACTTTCGCACACATTCAACGGAATCGTCGCCAATGTTTCACTTTTATCAATTTCTTCGTTAAATATTAAACTTATAGGATTGCGTATATCGATTTCTGATGTATCCTCCAGTCACAATAACGCGCGCGCGGCATTGTTGCGTTTTATCAGCCGAGAGTCATGAGAGCCGAGTGTCAATTGAATTAAAGTCTTTTGATCGTTTGCAAGCAAAAAAGAAACATCATTCGGAAACAAACAAAGAAAACAAATGTACCAGAGTATTCACGACGTCCGTATCGATTGATCTCCGTGTCAAGGAAACGAGCAAAAAGAAAAATCAACGCGAAGAAATCCTCGCGACCTTACGCAGCGTCAAAATAAAAAATAAAAAAATCGGCCGCGACTCGATATCTCCGGACGATTGAGAAACGTTAAAAAAAAAGAAATGAAAACAAAAGTATAAGAATAATTCCAAGTCAATAATCGTGCATCGTGTCGTATCGAAATTCCTCACAACGCCAGAGAGATCCGGGAAAAAAAAGCATTTCTCGTCATTAACACACAATGTCCGAGAAAAAAGTGGCGACGACGATCGACTGTTCAAGAATTCATGGACATTCGCGCTCGAAGAATGATTCACTGGATGAAACGGTGGACTGTCGGGGGGGGGGGGGGCTCGATACATCGGGAAGACATTTCACGAATCCCAGACGCGACGACGACGAGGAATAAACAAACGAGAAAATAAACAAAAATAAAGAAAATAAGTAAAATTACTCGTCAAGCGTTTTCGATCGTCGATCATTCCGATATCTCCTCGCGTCTGGGATTTCGTCGATACAACAAAAAAATACAGATAAATTAATTACAATCAAATATACGCGTCAAGAAATTCGTAGTGTTGCGTCTCGCTCGAACAAGCGGGACGTTTTAGTCGATATTGGACGTATTTGTTGGCAACGGATGGACCAATGAAAAAACAAAAAAAAAAGAAAGAAAAAAATCAAAGAAAAATCGACTCGTCTTATCGAGCAAATCCGAGAAAATCGGTGAGTCGATCGTTCCAGTCGTGAAGCCAGTGCGACGGTCCGTGAGGCGTTTGTCGCTGTTTGCATGGATTTATCTCTTTCTCGGGAGGCATGTACTCCTCCCCTCGTATGCAAAAGTAACTTTTAATCGGGCTGCGACACATCGGACACCTGTCCAATTTTCCAAAACAGGACGCGCATATACAAGTGTGCCTGCACGGTAGTAACGCCCTCGAGAGTGGAAAATATTGGCAGACGACGCAGAGCTGTTCGCCGGCCGAGTTCCAGAGGGAGCCTTCCGAATCTCCGGCGCCCGAGGCGACGAGAGCGCCACGCGGCGTTCCACCGTTACTATTGCAGGGCTCGGCCAATGCGAGTGCCGGTCCAAGACCCGATGAGACGTCGCTCTCCTCGTAATTGGTCGAATTTCCTGTCGCCAAGTACAATTGCTGAAAAACAAAAAATAAACGTAAAAATAAAATTAATCAATCGTCGAGATTTATCCTCATTGATGATTGTTTCATGAAATCGATAATTACAAAAACAAAAAGATGCAGAAAAAAAAGAGTCGAGAAACGATTGGAAAATAGAGTTAAGCAAAAAAAAATGCAGAAATTAATGCAAATGAGATTTTGTAAACTGTTGCAATCTACTCTCGCTCGTGTTTTTCTTCGGAGCTCGCCACGAGAATTTGCTAGAACGACGCTGTGTAATTTCAGCGTCGTTAGTCAATAATCGGAATTTGCTTTGGTAATTGAGTGATAAGCCGAGAGTCGTTGGCAATATATCTTGCCACGCCTTTTCGATATCCTCGAGCAACGAGACTTTTGCAGTTCCACGTGTTTGTATAAAAAATTAAAAAAAAAGAAACGATAATGATCCGTCTCGCGTTAAGACTTGATCCAGGAACGAGGGCGAAAGGTCTTCGACGATCCTCGTTGATGTTTTTACATGGAAAAAGTAAGAGGATATTAAAAAAATTGTTGATCGAACATTGTCGTGAACGTATCGAGCGAAAAGTTTGTACTTTTTTTCAAATACTCGAGAGTGTTTAAACGAAACGATTTTATTCCTGTTTCTGCATTATTTTTTTTTCTTTATATATATTTTCTTTTTAAATCAAAAGTGCAAACGATCGACTCACCTTTAGACAAGACAGCTGGCCGTTCGCCTGTTTGAGATATTGCGCGAGAATCGAGGTCGGCAATGTGCAAACGCTGTCCTTAATGTGAACGACATTCACCAGGGCAACCTTTGGAGATAAAATAATGGAAAATGATTAAAATCGATCAGAGAGAAACAAAAGCAGGGGCGAGAGGGATCGAGAGGAAAATGTCAATCGAGGGGACGATAAATATCACGACCTATGTGGAATGGCTCGCTCTCGAGCCTTCTGGGAGTTATAGCATATTTTTTTATTTATTTTTTTCTTCTAAACTTACGGTTTCGTCGGGATGCGGATCTCTGTTGTCTCTGCGAGTGAGAAAAATGACGAGCGGATAGCAGAGTCGAGGTGGTGTGCCGAGCTCGAGTTCTGGCGCTGGCAAAGAAAGCCTCAAAGTTTCCTCGCCATGCGGCTGCCTACTGTGGTACAAAGTTATGGAAAATATTTCCTTTTTCTCTTCTTCGCAACGTTGGGGAACGTTCGAAATTTCCATATTTCTCGTCGATCGGGTGACATAAAAATTAATTATATTCAATTTTATACGAAATATTTTATATTTCGTATAATTTTATACGAGATCTTGTTCGAAGAGATTTGTGACTATTAATTAGAAAAAAAGAAGCAACATTTTTTATCGTTAGAAATTATAATAAAATAACAATTTTAATAAAATAAAATTATACGAATTTTTATCTAATTGTAAGAAATTATAACAATAAAAAATCTTGATTATTATCGTTATTTAAAATTGTAACGTGACGTTAAAATTTTCATAAATTTCAAGGCGGACGAATGAAATAACGTTTTTGTGAAATAGAATGAAAATTAAATTTCGATCGATATTATCGAAATGAAATATTTGTCTCGAAACGATGAAATTGGAGACGAGAACGAAGCCGAACTACGTGTGTTACGTAATCGTGACAAAGTTGTGTAAAGGATACGTTTGCGGTGGGGTCAGATATTGCGCGTGACCCTGAAGTAAAGTTCCATTGAGCGAGGCGTCTCTCAAAGCGTTCCAGGGCTTCCAGAGCGCGAGGTGAAGCTCCCTTATACTGACTCCCCATATCGCCTGGAGGGAATATTCCACTTGGCTCGATACCTCGCACTCGACTTCTGTAAAAAGAAAACAAAAAATTAGAATTTCATCAAAATTTAATAAAAACTCCACTTTTGTAAAAAATAAAGAAACAAGAATTATAATTTCACCAAAATTTAATAAAAATTCGATTGCTGTAAAAAAAAAACAAAAACGAAGAAAAAAATTAGAATTTCATCAAGATTTACTAAAAACGTTGGCGACGTCAATGGGAAATTTAATATTTATTAACTTGAATGAAAAAAAAAAACAAAAGAAAAAAAAAAATGCAAATATTAAAAAATGTTTGCCAGTTGCCAAAGAAAACCTTCCCAGCAATTGCAAAGTACCTACGAGAATTGTGGGACAACGCTCACGCGACCACCTCTTCACTATGTATTTGGGACTTGAATATTTAACCGACGCGATCGTTACTTAATAATTCGAACTCATGTGTTAAGGTGCCGATAATATAAGAGGTCGAGTGATATCGGCATAATTATAAATGTTCGAATCAAGTTTCTCTCTTTCTCTCCCTCTCTCTCTCTCTCTCTCTCTCTCTCTCTCTCTCTCTCTCTCAATTTCTCTAACAATAAATAAATAAAAAAATAAATAAAATGGATGAATGAAATTTTGAAAAAAAAGTTGTAAACGACGAATTCTTCGAATTCCCGGATGTTCCACGATATGGCATTTTCTTTCGCTCGTAGAATACGAGGATTTGCATGTTAAAATGGAATAAGCATATAAAAAGAAAAAAAATACGAACGAACGTTGATAGAAAAATTAATATTAATGTAAATGTGGTTATTGAAAGATCATCGCGCGTACATTCCAAGCCAAACATTAAAATCAACGCTAATTACGGCGTAACTTGATGAGACAAGAATTTGTAATAAAAAAATTCTACTATGTCGAAGTCACGAGGAACATCGAGTTTCTGTTAATAATCTTCAAAGTCTTCGACACTGTGTTATCCCATTTTTCTTCAAAATATTAATAACGATGCATCGATATAATAATTACATTGATATAAAAAGTTATAAAAAAAAAGACTCGAAATAATCTTAAAGAAATGTCTCATATTTTTTTTAAACTGTTAAACATTGGATAAAAAATTCAACAAAATAAATAAAAACTCGAATCAGGCATTGTCCAATATTATATCGATGCGTTCGTACGATAATGACATAAATACACCGATATATAAAAATTGATAAAAAAAATCAATTATTATTTTTCGAAAAAATAAAATAAAATAAAATAAAATATGTAAATAATCCGAAATATGATAAAAATTCAAATCGTGCATCATCCATGAATGTAATTTCATTCTTTTAACGACTTAAATATTCCTGACCGAAAAAAAAGAAAAAAAAGAAAGAAGATTCTCGTCCATTCTTCGTTTCTCGGTTCCTTCGACTTTGCCAATTCGAGACTGACACACCGTGTCGACTTCAGGTTCGAGTAGGGGCTCATGATATTTCATAGTTGGAAGCAACGGTTTCACGTTCGCGAAGCATGCTACGTATACAATGTAGCCCGAGGGGGGTGGGTGGCAAGTACCGTTCGAAATGGAGGTACGATATTTCTCTTCCTTTTTTTATTTTCACCATACGTCGAGCCACGAGGCAACAGTTTCGTAGCTTTGAAAAATTCGCTTAGAGCAGAGCAGAGCAGAGGGCGTGTGAGACACACACACACAGAGAGAGAGAGAGAGAGAGAGAGAGAGAGAGAGACTTTTTTTCTCGTTCACAATGTCCATGGCACTGGAGAGAACCTTGCGAGAGTGTAAACGGGCAAAGGAATGAGAAAGAGAGCTCGTTTTCTCGAGACGTGCCGAGCGCTATATACGAGTCTCTTTTTTCTTTTTACTGTCTTCATGTTTTTTTTTTTACTTTTTTTTTTAGTGCTGCCGCTGCGGCGTGCTCGCTGTATTTCTCTCTATTGGTAACTCGCTTACACGTACGGGCGAGACGACGTTCGACGAACCAACCAAGGACAGCAAGGTATACAACAGTGAAATATAATCTTGTATTATATATATATATAATTTAAAAAAAATATATATATATATATAAAGATGTATGTTTTGTATATTTCGGGTAAGATCGTCAAAAACGAAAAAAATCTAATTCTTTCTCTCTCTCTCTCTCTCTGTATCTCTTGTTTTGGTGATGAATGTAGACTGTCGTCGCTTTCGAAGGTAGTAAATAAGGATTTTTTTTCTCGAAAAATACGAATAACAAAATTTGTCACCAGTGAAAAAAATAAAAGTTTCAATAAATTATAGAAAAGGGTCCGATGATATTGATTGATAGTTTCATCGCCGAGGGCTTATTTATGGGCCAAGGGCAAATTGCGAAGGCGACGGGAAATATGAAAATCTTTTTTTTCCTCGAGCCACGCTCGCCAAGCGACGGTTATTCTCGATCGTTCCTCGTTTCGATTTCGAAAGCGGGATTTTTTACCGGTAGCAAAGAGCGTGTAGGAGTCGCTTTCGGTAGCGTTTGTGCGGATGAAAGAAAACAATACAAAAAATAAAGAAAAAAGAAAAAGAAAAAAAAAGAAAAAAAAGGAAAGGTAACAAGGATAGGCCGGTTGGTCTAAAAGCGACACCGACGAAAGGATTCCGCGCGAGTTTGAAAGGAGGTCGGGGACCGTTACGAGGCTGAATCGAGGATTCAAGAATCGAAGACTCGGAGAACGGGACTAATGACCTTGCTTCCTCGAGAATCTTATTTTGATTCCTTCGTTGTTACGGGACTGACGTGTATGTTTTTCTTTTTTGGGTATTTGTCAAATTTTCCGAGAATTCGTTGTGGGATTGGAAAATAATTTTTTCAATTAGAGATTTTTTTTTTTAATTATTTGAAAAACAAACAAAAAAAACAACATTTTTTACCTCCCAGTTCGAAAAAAACGTATTCTTGGATTAATTGACGTTACAAATTTTGAAGAAAAACTTTGGAGTAAATTCAATTTTTATTCTTTTTTTTATTTTTGTTTTTAATTTAAATAATAAAATCTCCAATTGAAATTACGGAATGAAAGATTATTGTTTTTAATGAAAAAATTGAAGACGATTTAGTGTTTGGTAGGTTGTCGAAGTTATAAATATTTTTTGGTTCGAATTTGGTAATCTTTTGCACTTTCGTTATTTTTTGTTTTGAGACGAGGGAGAAAAGGAGGGAGGGTAAGAGGGTCGTCGAAGAGGCTTTGCACAATGTCATACTCGAACTGATCGATCGTCGAGTGGAGGGAAAAAAAAAGGAGTGCCTACGCGAGTTGACCCATCGGATGAAAATTATTCTTTCCGTCGGAAGAAAACACTCGAGGGTCGCGAACGAGCACGAGTTGCGATATATTTTTTCCTCTTTGTCGGTATTGCTGCTGTCTGGAAGTTTGCTTGGACAAACTTTGCCCGAGTGTTCCAAGTGCCAGAGCCAACAATCGAAGGTGGCTTCATCGGGTCATCGGTCTCTCTCTCTCTCTGTTTCCTCGGTGTTTAGTCGTCGTTGCTGGTCTTTCGTCGCGTTTCAACCACGACGAATGAACGAACAATGTGACAAAAGATAAAGACAAATTTTACCGATAATAATTATTATTTTTATGCACGGTTCGATGGAAAAAGATAAAGATAAAGAATAATGAAAAGTTAGTCGTAACTTTACAAGAGCCAATTGTTGCGACACGTGAAACGTCAGAGCTCAGGAATTTTTTATTTTTTGGCCGGTGAATTGGAATTGGTACAAACAGAGTTTCTGACGTCTTATTCCTGTTGTATGGAAAATTTCCGATTTCGAAATTAGAAGTCTCGAAATTAAAATACAAATATGGACCATCGACAGTTTGAGGGGGGTCGAAATTTTGTTTTCGTCAAAAAGATTTTATAGGAGGGTTGCGAAATGGGAAATTTCCCGTACAACACGAATATCACGTATTTAATAATTATTTGTTGAAATTTAATCTTCAAAAGGTGAAAAACGTGAAAATTCAGTTTTTCGAGCTTTTGACCGACAAATTTAAACAGAACAAGATTACGAACGTGACATGCGTGTTGTATGGAAAATTTCCGATTTCGTAACCTCGCTATGAAGTCTTTTTGGATGAAAACCAAATTTGGTCCCATTCGACTTACCTAAAGTCTCGAAATTAAAATACAAATATGGACCATCGACACTTTGAGGGGGGTCGAAATTTTGTTTTCGTCAAAAAGATTTTATAGGAGGGTTGCGAAATGGGAAATTTCCCGTACAACACGAATATCACGTATTTAATATTTATTTGTTGAAATTTAATCTTCAAAAGGTGAAAAACGTGAAAATTCAGTTTTTCGAGCTTTTGACCGACAAATTTAAACAGAACAAGATTACGAACGTGACATGCGTGTTGTATGGAAAATTTCCGATTTCGTAACCTCGCTATGAAGTCTTTTTGGATGAAAACCAAATTTGGTCCCATTCGACTTACCTAAAGTCTCGAAATTAAATTACAAATATGGACCATCGACACTTTGAGGGGGGTCGAAATTTTGTTTTCGTCAAAAAGATTTTATAGGACGGTTGCGAAATGGGAAATTTCCCGTACAACACGAATATAACGATTTTATTTCTAATTTAAAAAAATCTTCCAATCTTCCCACGATTAGACATTTCCTATCAGCTGATCCCGATCAAAAATTTGTATATCGTAAGAAAAGGTCATCCAGCTAATAAATACAAGGTTTTGAGAGCCGTTGCGCTAATTAAATAACTAACGAACACACGTAATTAGATAATTAATCAAAAGAATCCGATTCTCGACTAACGACTTTTTTGCTTTACGTTATTTCTCACATTAATTAATCGACTAATTAATTAATTCGTGAAATAAAAGATAAAATAATATAATTCGTTTGTTCGTCGAGAATCGGAGATGAGTTTCGTCGGGAATCCTTGAAAGATTGCGCAACGGGGGTTCTCCTTCGAGATTTTTCCGGTCGCTAGTGTGAACGCGAATGAAGTGAAAGCTGACGGTGTTGCACGGGGACCAACACGTTGCAGTTTCGACTCCCAACTGCTCTCGCGTTTCGTCCCCGACGATCTTTTCGTCTCTCGTTGTTCTACGTCGAATCGTCACCGTTTCTCTTGCACGTAATGGATAAATATTCGATAATTCAAAATTGCAAAAAAAATAAAATAAATAAATATTTGTCTCGATCGATTAAAATACTTTACAATTGTTTAATAATAAATTATCAATCGATAAAAATCATTTTACTCAATCACCCACGAAATTCAATTAATCAATTCCTATCGACCAAACAAACTAAATAAACAACAACGCGATTGACCAAAAAATTAAAATAAATTGCCATATTTTATGATTTTAAATACGTTCGATCGATCATCGCTCCGATTAAAAACAATATAAAAAAAATCCTATCGATCGAATACGAATGAACAATAATACAAAATAAATAATGAAATTTCCTACGACCCACTGAAAAATATCAATTAAATCACGATTAATTTTACTCCCCGAGATCGGCGAGTTCCTTCGAAACAAAAATCACTTCGATGTCGTAATTAACGATAAAACATAATAATTTCTAAAGCATCGAGGATAAAAACAAAAACAAAAATTCGAAGATACGAAATTTTGTAATTCTCTCTTCACAATCGAGTCACAAATCACGTGTAACGCCCAATTTTTATATCGTAATAACCGTAACGTATAATAATATATAATGACACATTATATATTACACGCGGTTATGGTTATGTCGATATATAAAAAATAATAAGTAATAGGAGGCAACGGTCGCGTCTGGGAGAGCGCGCATGCTTCTCGACGCTCGTCCCATGCATTTGTGCCGGTGAAAGGCCGCGCTGCTTTTCTCGTTGCCCCGCGCGCTGTTTAACCGTCGCTCGGCTCGACCGACGAGATTTCGATTCTCGTTTGTTATTCGTCGTTCAACGTGATCTACAGAGAAACGAGAGTCGTTTTAAGCTCGTCGCGATCGTCTCGAGGGCACGAAAGAAAAAAAAGAAAAAAAAAAGAAAAAAAAAAGAAAATGAGTGTCTAGTGTGCCAGAGGCGAAGTGCACGAAGGGTACGAAGAGGGGGCAGCACTCGAGTTACAGCAACGAGAGATCGGGAGGTATTGAGAAATAAATACTTCCGTACGTAATTATACGATTGGCTAATTAATTATGAGGATATAAAAAAACATCCTATTTTTAACATCGCTATTTTAATATCGATCGAAACAAATCACCGACGATCGTTAATAATTTTTTTTTTCATTCCCTTCGATAACATTTATCGAGATTTTTTCTCGAACGTCTGAGAATTTGGGCACAAAAAAACTTGTATCTTTTATCCACGAGACGAAACCAACATGATTTTGACTATTAATAATAATAATATTAATAAGAGTAATAAAATTAAATAAAAATACAATAAAATTGAAATAAAATGAAAAATGAAGTGTTCTTTTTTTTCTCATTTTTTTTTTTCGACACTATGGTATTTTTTAAATTGTATGTATCTTGCGTTTAACTCTTTCGCGAAGTACAAAATCGTGTTAAAAATCGGTAAGACCGGTGGCTTCTCACCTCTTCGCTGAGCACCGTGGCCACATTTACGTTCCATAGAATCATAGTACATTATATATATATATATATATGTATATGGACGTCTATATATATATATATATATATAGACGAGTCGACTGTATAGCCCACTCGACGAGCGTACACACGGAACGCTGATTATCAAATCGCTTATTGCGTAATGGAGAACCGGCGAGCGGTTGTTGCGTGCTCTCCGCGCGGTGACTCCGTGTGGCTCTCTCGGTTACGGCAACCCGACGGTACGAGGCGAGCGGCCCGGCGAGCACCGGCGAAGAAAAGAAATACGAAATAAAAGAAAATGAAATGAAAAAAAAAGAAGGAAAGAAAAAATAAAACGACCGGGACGGATGGAAATCGAGACAGACTGCGAGAGAGAGAGAGAGAGAGATGGATAAACGATTCTTCTTGCGTTAAAAAAATTACTTCGACGCTAAGATGAATCGATGAACGATTCGAATATTTTTTTAATGCAGGCTCGAAGTGTGAAACGTGAAACAAAAAATGAGAGAGAAAAATTTAACGAAATCGTGTCACGCGTCCATTACGAACGTAAATGCACTAACTATGATTCTCTTGTGTGTGTGTGTGTGTTTTTTTTGTTCTTGTTGAACCTTTCACACTCGGAATTATTACTGTTATTTTTATTTGCTATGATCTACGCGACCGCAATCCCGTGTCTGGCGATTTTATCGAGAATGTTCGACGGTGAAATTGATTCATTGTTCGAACGATATTTCCATTCTGCCGCTGCCAGAGTCAAATAATATTATGGATATCACGTTACGATCTAAAATAATATATGTATATATATATATTTTATTATATTATATTATATATGATAATATAAATATACAATAAAAATATAATAAATTAAGTAAGTATATTTATATTATATATAATTATATGTATATAAAAGGATTTATTCAAATTGATAATATTTTTGTTATTTTTTTCCAAATGGTATAAAATATATGAATATATATTTAGTCAAAAGATTAAATATATAAAGAATTAACGATTTAATAAATGTATATAGGTACGTATCGCGTATATATATTTAGTTCGTAACGAAAAAATAACTATATATACTATTTATAGTATATAATAATGTATATACTATAAATAAGTATATTTATTAATTGTTATATATTATTATTATATGAAAATTATATATATATAATAAATTTGAATAAACGATTTAATAAATGTATATAGGTATCGTATATATATATATTTAGTTCGTAACGAGAATATATATACGTTGGTTTATTAAAAAGTTGATTTAAATTTATTGTTTATTTATTAATTGTTATATATTATTATTATATGAAAATTATATATATATATATATATATATATATATATATATATATATATATATATAATAAATTTGAATAAACGATTTAATAAATGTATATAGGTATCGCGTATATATATTTAGTTCGTAACGAGAAAATATCGTACATTAATATACGTTGGTTTATTACAAAGTTTATTCAAATTTATTGTATTTTTATTATTTGTTATATATTATTATTATATGAAAATTATATATATATAGTAAATTTGAATAAACGATTTAATAAATGTATATAGTTAACGCGTATATATATTTAGTTCGTAACGAGAAAATAACGTACATTAATATACGCTGGTTTATTGTTAGTTGGCGTATTGGAGAAGCCGCGTAATAAGCTTCTCTCGCGAGATATTTTGCCACGTCAGTACGACTTCGATGCAAAGAGGATAGAGAGGAGATCGACGCAGTTTCAACGAACTGAGACACACGTACGCGATTTTACGACGACGTAACAAACGGTAAGTGTCACGAAACTATACAGGAAACGAAACGAAGGAATGACTGGTCGATCGCTCGAATATTCTCGATCGATGTCCTTCTCCCCCCACCCACACACCCCTCCCCGGAAGTCACAGAAAATAATCGAAGGCGTTGGGATTATTTAAATCCCCGTTAGGCAACTCCGTTCTTTTCCGGCATTTTTGTCTCTTAATTGATCTCAAGAGATATCGTCAAGGAAGCGTTCGCACTGGGGAAAAAATATGGGAAAAAACGAATTTAATTTCCGAGAATTTCGACGCGCGTCTTGCCAAATCTCAAAGTCATTGCCTAGGCGCATTTTTAATGAGATTTTTTAATGTATCGCGTCAAAGTTCTCGCGAATATTCTATCGACTTAATTTATTTATCTCGCGATTCGAACGACGAAACGTTATTTCAGATTCTTCGAAAAAATTCGGGTTTTTTTGGGTTTTTTTTTTCTCGAATTTTTCGAAGTAAAAATACGATTTTGTTTTTCTCCGGTAAGCAACATTTATTTCCTTATTTATCCGTAATAAACATCGTTTTGTTACTTTTTTCGAAGGCGTATCAACGTATTGAAGAACGTTTATGCGCCAAAAACAAAATAAAAACAGATTTATCGGAAAAAAGAAAAATAAATAGTAAATTTCGAGAATAGGTCAGTGATGGAATTCAAAATGGAATCAATGAATAAAAAATAATATAATCGGAATATTCGACGAACAAGTTTTCGAAAAAATTCTTCATTAATAACTTCCCGACGATCGTTTGCGTCTCGACTCGATATTTTTGTCCTCGCGAAGATTAATTCGATCGTTTCGTTCAAATTTGAATCTCGTAACGGGACGGAACCAAAAAACGTACATTGTTTTTTTTTCGACGAACCGGTTTGATTCTCAAATACCTCGTTCGACCCGAAATATATTTAAACGAAAATAAAACAATTTTTTTTTTGGTCCAACCAAATTTTTGTTTTTCGACATTTTGTGACCGTCCCCGACTGAAGGTCACCTTTCTCGATCCGAGGAACAAGAATGCAAAAAAAAACGTCACGTTCCCGTCGAAATTTGAAAAAAATTGAATCAAAAACGAAAAAAAGGATAATAAAAAAAAAATGGAAAAACGAATCGCACGAACGGATCGAGGAGCATCGAGATGAGAAATGTGAGACGAGGAGAGCGTCAAGGTCGTCGGGTAAGTCGATTTCAACAAGTACTCGGACGTATTTGGTCAGAAAGCGAGGGACGCAAAAAAAAAAAAAAAAAAACACCGATCGGTAAAGTAATAGCCGGCGAAATAATTTCAGGTGAGAAAGTACACGGTTCGTGTAAAGCGAGCATGCAACGAGTCACAGGCGAAAAGAGTTAGAGAGAGAGAGAGAGTCTTTTAAATCTTTAAAAGACTCTCTTGAAATGTGCCAAGGACAATACGTGCGTCCGAGTCGAGATCGAGGCTGCTGCCATCGCCGAACGACATATCACCGAGTCAATATTCTCTCCTCGATACACGTAATTTTTATCGTTTTTTTTTTCGTCGTTTTTAGTTACTTTCCCTCAAATACGAAAACGAAACCAGCTGTTCGATCGAAAATTAATATTAATGATCGTTATGGCAGCGTGGTCGAAACAAACCAAAGTTTATGAATTAATTTGAATAAAAAATCGATTCGAGTAAAAATGTCGGAAGTGAGAAGATGGCGAGATTTCGAAGAATTTCGAACGGATTTGTCAACCGTGAACCGAAAACAGCGTCGGAAATAATTGGATGAGAAAAAGAAACGCAAAATTCTGCGGAAATTTTCATACGATTTTGATCGATTAATCGAAACGAATCAATTATTTTTATTTGTTTTAATCGTTTTACAACATTTTTGAGAAAATAATACACAGAATTAAGTATACAATATATTGACACAATTTTAATCGATCGATTAATTAAAATTGCTGAATTATTTTCATTCGTTTCAATCGTTTCGTTACATTTTTACGAATTTTCTTGTCAATTTTATAAATAAATTTTTTACATAAAGAGAAAAAAATCGTGCGACGATCGAGACTTCGAGCGTGTCTAAAAAAAGATCGTCGTCAATTATCGCACAAGATCAATCATGACCTTACAAAGTGTGTGAATGTTTGCCAATGAGGGTTTCCATGCGCGTCGATTGAATAAGCGAGAAAAAAAAAAGAAAAAAGAAAAAAAACAAAGAATCGACGAAGTCGCGTGGACGAAGGATCGAATAATTATTCGATCGATCGGGAGAGGTCGACATGCGCCGTCGTCGTCTTTTTCAACGCTCGCGACTCGAATATATCCGCGTTCGAGTATAAACGCTTTTTTTTGTGTGCATCACACGTTATTTTTCTCCTATAATTTAACGTACGAGGAGAATAAAAAAAAATTGAATCGATACGTGCAATTTGAATCAATGAAACCGGAATAATCTCGACTCCGTTCTCGCTAATGATCTCACCTGCGTGTTCGCGGATTAACGCGGAAAAGGAATTTCCGATAATCGTCGTGACAGATGAAATCGGAAAAATGAATACTCGTCACTCGCCGATATCGTTACGCAAAAATTTATCGATTGGCATGAGATCGAGTCTTCGAAAACAAACAAATCTATTATCTTCTTTTTTTTCTTCTTCTCGCGATCGAGAAAATAAAATCACGCAGACTGCGAATGGGAGAACAAAAAATCGAGCATTAATCAATCGATAAATTTCAATATTTAACGATTTTACCGATTTATTTTGATAAATTTATGGATTTTTTATTATTAAGAATATAATCATTATTTTTCTTTCTCTTATCTTTTTTGTTAAGTAAAAACTGTTTCTTTTAGATCCGATTTATAAATGTGTTCGAGCTGCTCTAAAAAAATAGTTAATAACGGCTATTATCATAATCATAAATAAATTTCCGGTAAAATGCCGATTATTGCAGCTATAATGCAGTTTTATTATCGTTATTATACAGGTTATTCGTGTTTGCATTGCAAATTTCTATTCACGGATGTTTTTTCAAAAATTGAAATTTAATCATCTAGGAAAAAAGTAAAGTTCGTAAAAAAACAAAAAAACATGTTTCATATCTCACTCCGGAGACTTTGAAATATTCAAATTTTTATATATCGAAACGATTAAACGTTTATCGAACGCTTGTCCTCTCGCGACCCGGGTTTCTCGATCCAGTCTACACAATAACGTGGCCACTTGGTCATCGACTAAATTATTAAATTGCCAGAACGAGGATTAAGTGCATTGACGATCTCGAAAGAGAGATAAAGATAGAAAGAGAGAGAGAGAGAGAGAGAGAGAGAGAGAGAAAACGTCTATTGTACTCTAATAAAGCCCGAGTTAAAGCCTTATCAAGACTTCGTCACGTTGCAATAAACAATGATCCAAATTTTCTTTTCTTAAATAACCAAAAAACCTCAATTTATAAAAATAATTTAAAAAAAAAATGAAATAAAAATATCCATGAAAACAAAATTTACAAAAAAAAACCAACGAATTGAGGAACTGGAAGTTAATTGTTACCAAAATCTCCATTCGTTCGTTTCGAAAGTTCGTAATTGGAACATACTTAAATATATATACGTATATATATATATAAGATCGACGAGACAACCGTGGGAAATTAGCGTGAATCGTTCGTAGCAAACGCGTCGGTGCTGAGAAACGAGCTACGAAAAATTTGCATTATTTAATCCGAGGGAGAGTGAGAGAAAGAGCGAACAATCGTCGTATCACTTGACACTCCACACGTGATGTCGTTTTAATTTGTTTTTTTTGTTTCGTCTGACTCACTCCGGTTCCAATTATTCCTTCGCAAAGAACCAAACTCTCTCTCTCTCTTTCTCTCTAAATATATATATATATATATATATAGCTCGATCTCGCTATATACATATGAATTTGCCTATTTAATTATAGCGTTTATGTCCCAAGCTGCCCGACGCGGCTCATGAAACATTTATTCGTTTCGATCGACCGTAATTGGTCTCTAATTTCACGTTGAATAAATCCCGGTCATTGAAAATTAAAAGAAACGAAAAAACAAAAAAAAAAGAAGCTAAAGTTAAAACGTCTAAGCGAGTAAAATACCGAGTGGACGGTATCGCTCTCGATCGCCGAGTTTACCAATCGGCGGACGATCGGTATCGCGAAACCGATTAAACGCGACATTTTCGCCTTTTTTTGTTTTAATTGTTTCTTTCATTTTTATCGAGAGGCATTTTTTTCTTTGATCGACGCGCGAACCCATAAGCACGGGATTGTAATCGATCGATAAGATTTATCAATAATTCATCGGCGAATATACAAAACGAGAAAATAATCGGTCGCGTGTTGTACACACTTTTGCGCGGAGGAAATCACGTGCGTCGCACTAAACCGCGACGCGATTCATTCAATTTTTGTGCAATACGACGAACGCGGAATAATAAATCGATCGTTATCGATGATTTATGATCTTTTTTTTTCTTTTCTTTTCAATGCGCTTTTAACGATTATTTTTGCTTCACCGATCGCAGAACTTCTCGATTGCCACTTTTTTCTTTAACGTCGTTGCGTTTGAATTAATCAAATTTGCGACGAAAAAAAAACGCATTTGAAAATTAATAACGCGAGTGATAAGGCTGTATAATTAAAACGTCGATCAGATTTTCGTAAAAAGTGAACAACCGATTCTCTTTTATCCCGATTTTAGTTGTCGATGTTCGTTAAATCCGCGAAATATCGAGCAGAAATCTTCCATTCGCACGAAATATTATATTAACGAAGATTTCTTATCGATTTGTTATTTTTAACCCTAGAATAGTAACCTGGGGTGAAAAACTACCCTAGGCGACTTTAAATCTCGTGCCCTGTCTCCCTTCTAACTAATTTTTACTAACTTCTAATTAATTTTCAACTAACTTTTTCGACTTTAAGAAAAATCGCCCTAGGCTTATGTGATTCTGCATTAAAAAATGAAAAGAATGAGCCTTTATCGTCAAATATTACCTGAGATATAAAATTTTGAAATTTAAAAATTGGCATAAAAGGTAAAAAAAAATAAGGTTACCATTCTAGGATTAAATAAAAATATTTTCGTGGTTTTTTTAACGATTTAAAGAAAAAAAGAAAATCGTCGACGAAAGACAACTTTCGAATCTCTTTCTAACAATCTAAAATTTCGTCTTACCGTTAAGACGAATGTAGAAAAACTTCGCATAATAATTTCATACCGATCAACCAAATTGTTCTTCGATAAAGTTTTTAATTATATAAAAAAAGACGAAAAATTTTTTTAAAAACGAATCGAAAATCAAGCAAACCCTTAATTACGAAGAAAGTGAAGACCAAAATTGCAAATCGATTCTCGGCGCGATACTTTCACGGATATTTTTTTTTATCCCATTGAGAAAAGGATTGATCTACGAGGAAGTCGAAAAATTGTGAAAGTGAATGAGTCGTAGAGCGAAGCTACACGACGAGGGAGAGTGGTTGAACAAAAATCGAGAGTCGGTAAATTAGCAGATTTCGATTTTCGGAATTTGAATTTAAATGGCTTGCCACGACCACTTTTATTTTTTTCCTTTTTTTATCCTTCCCCCTCCCTCTTCGAATCGACAAACACAGCGATTATCGACGATTCGAAATTAGAAGTCGATTCTCGAACGCCTCGGCGTTTCCCTGGTATTATTACGTCTCGTCGCGTTTACACACTTTTTCGCGTCGCGTGACCGACGTGGAAAAAGAAATCACGTGCAGAAATTGACATGTGTAACGATTAAAGTCATAAAAAAAAAGGAAAAAAAATCAAATAAAATAAATTATAGAGATTTATGCAAATCGTTGGTGTCTCTCCGATATTTGTTCGATCATCGGTAATTATAACTCTCCTGACCTCGGTAAAACATTGACACACAGACGCACACACTTGGTACATGGGAATGAAACAGGAAGAGAAATCGTTTGCCTGGTCGAAGAACAAAAAAAAAAATAATAATAATAAGAGACGAAACAAGTGGACAGAAAGTGAGAAAAAAAAGTACTTTGTCAAGACAAATAAGAGAATCGTCTTCTTTTTTTCGAACAAAATAATACGCAATGAGATTTTTCACGAAAAAAAAAAACAAAAAAAACAAAACGAGAATTTTCAAGTGAAAAATTTGTCTTTATTCGAACGATCGGTGACGACGGCGTCGCTGCTACCACTGTTCGAGCCGGTAGAATTCGTGCCGTGAATTTTGTTGACGAACCATGAATAACGCACCGTGCGCACCGTCTTTACAGAAACAAGATCTTCGTGTATCGTGGAATTTTTTATTTTTTTGTTCTCTCTCCAGTTTCTGGCCATATCGAAGCGTCGCCACGTGCTTCGGGGATTATCTCCTTTTCTCTCTCTCTCTCTCTCTGGTATTCGTCGCGGAGTCTGCGCGAGACGTTCTCGACGCGTACATTACGAATATAAATAGTTTCGCGCATAAATGAACGGAAATGTCTCGTTCCTTTTTTTTTTTTCGTAGACGTGGCGAATCGAACAATTGAACAATAGTTCGACAGCCCAGACTCATTATCGCGTGACTGCAATTTAAACAAATCTCGTTTTTTGTCTCTTTCTCTCTCCCTCTTTTTCGCTTCGGTCTCTCTGAGAATGCGTCGTTAAACGCGTCTCGGTGTAACTATATCGCGATATATTGCAAAATTGGTCCTTGAGTAAGTCTTGAATCGAGAGGAGACGTTTCGTCAGAAATACAACGAGTCGAAGAGAGAGATAGCGAGAAAGAGAAAGAGAGAGAACGAAAAAAAAAATTGAAAAAATAAAACAAAACATTAAAAAAAAAGTAAGAGCCTTTAAAGTTTTCTCATTTCGAGGATATCGAGCGAGAAACGCTGTAATTTTTTTTTTTTTATTTCGTTTTGTTTTTCATTATTTTAAAACGTTATTATATTGGAGTCGAGGAAAAACAGACGCGTGCACGCACATCGCGTTGAAATTTATAATAACGCCGGTGAAATTATTTTTACTGCTCGATGGAACGGAGTAGGTCAGGAGCAACGACCACTCCGAATGGCCTCATAGCTCGATTATAGCTCGGATTTCAGAGACTTGCGAAACTACGTTGATCTTTTTTTTTATGGGTTTTTTCTTCGATTTTTTCTTCTTTTTTTTTGTCTCATCGTTCATCGACAGACTTCCGATCACTTTATTTTTTCCACCCTCCATGCTGATCACCACTAGTGATTTTGAGCGACTTATCGATCCAAGTTACGGGAAGCAGGCTTCACGAGGTCACGAGGTAATCAATTTTCAATGTAAATTGGGAAATCGAAGAGTCGATGTCTGTTTAGAAGGACAAAAATAAAAATCGAAAATCGGTAGAACAAAAAATAGACAAAATAGAGAACGTTGCGACATCGTGCAGTTAAAGTGTCGAGAGAAATTGCTGGAAGTCACTTGAATAAATGTATTGGTGGAGTTTTTTTTTTTTTTTATTTTTTTTATGAAGCCGATCGGTTTAACGAAACACGCAAAGTTCTCGCCGGTTGACCGTCGCGTGTTAAACGAATATCACGATTCTCACGATCAACATGTGTGATTTTCCACACGAGATTTGTCGTAAGTTTTTTGTTTGTTTCGTTTTAAGAATATTAGCGCATGCCAAGTGGCCGACGATTCGTTGAAACATTTAATAAATTTTGTGGTGAATTCGTCGAAAATATTCGAACGACGTGAAAATGATTTTTTTTTTAATTCTTGTCTAGTAAATTTTTAAAAATTGGAATTTACGATGCGATATTTGTGAATTTTCGATTAAATCGAATCGTGAAATGTTGATGAAGATTGAAAACGAGATATTTCAGTTTTTTGCTGAAAATGTGAAAATATCAATTTTTCAATCGACCGTAATTTTTCTCCCGTACGATAAATTTCAATTTGTTACCAGACTTTTTGTAAGATCGCGGCAAGATCTAGAGAAAGCCGTTGGTTTCGTCTCGATATCTGGATTATCGCGACGGTGACGACGATTTGAAAATCGTCAAATTTCGATCTTAAGTCAAAATTTACAAAAATCGTCCAAGACAACTTTAAAAATCTGTAAAAAAAAATCGTCAAAAAATCGTAGAATCATGAATCGTAATCAACCCAGCATAATTACAAAATTACAAATGCAGCAAAAACTATATTTCTCGCCATTATAACGAAACGATAGATTTCCTCCTAAAAAAAAACGATATATCTTAATATTTTACCAAGAAATCGTTAAAAACCCGGACCAACGCAGCGATACTCGCATTAAACATAAAACTTCCAATCCCATAAACCTCTCTACGCCATTATTCAGCTGCAAAAAAAATTATCTTTCCTTCTGCCTCCTTCCCAAAAAATTTAAATTCTCTCTAAAGCGTCCATTTTCGAGTCTCGATAATTTTTTCCCCACAAAATAATTTTCATGAGTACTTATTTCTCTCGAAATTTTTTTTTAAACTCGTAGAATACGATTTAAATCGTACTGTAAATAGTTCTAACTCCGCTAACGTACGACTCGAGACACGAACGTGTTGAACGAGTCACGGAGAATGGATGAGTGATTCTAACAACGAATAGAGAGAGATAGAGAGAGAGTGATAAAGAGGGGAAAGGGGGACACTAAGAGCTCGCACGCAATTGTATTTTACGGCTATGACCACGATGATAGACCATCATTGGTGTCATCGTCGTGGGTTCTCCTACATCAGAAAAGAAAACTCGTTCGAACGCTATAATAAACGACTCGTCGCTTTATTATAGCGTTCACCACGGTGACCAACCGGCAATAAACATTTCATCAAATGTTCTCGCGATTTCGTCCTATGTGTTGTTCGTGCGAGTAAAAATCCTATGGAACACGCATCACGAAATTTCGATCGTTAAACGTACGAGCCCGTATGTTTGGTAAAAATTTCGTGTCGCGAAAAAAAAAAATTGTTTTTTTTTCCTAATCGGTAAAACGACGTTGCGATAACGCTTGCCTTTGGAGACCGAGGAGGATGACGAAGCGATCGAATTGTGCGATACGCTCGTTTCTTCTTAATCGAGGGACTTTCAAATTTTAACGATCAAATTGTAATAAAAATTGAAGATATTCTCGAGTGGTTTGAGAAAAAAATAAATAAATGAAAATTGACTTTGGACGGTATTGAGCGAAGGAAATTATCGTCTAATGCGTTGCGAGAACGAAACTGCCACTTCTCCTCTATTCTTGCGAAGGTCGTTAAAAATAGTTTACCGTTTTGCTTCAGATTCAAGATTCTTATTAACGGTTCGTGATTTTGTGTTGATGGAAAGAAAAAAAGAAGTTGCATCGGCCGGGAATCGAACCCGGGCCGCCCGCGTGGCAGGCGAGCATTCTACCACTGAACCACCGATGCTTCGTGTAAACCGTGATGA
This sequence comes from Netelia virgata, assembly GCA_951802705.1. NCBI lineage: Eukaryota > Metazoa > Arthropoda > Insecta > Hymenoptera > Ichneumonidae > Netelia > Netelia virgata. The sequence goes on along the minus strand of OX637864.1, from coordinate 5,879,890 downwards.
TATCTAGAGATATCTTTTTTGCAGTATCGATTTTACTATTTAAAAAATAAAATTCGAATAATGTTTCTTTTTTTTTTATATATAAATCGTCAAAAATCCCGATCGTATTTCGAGAACGACCTCTGATTCATCCCGATATTTTCGTTATTCGATAAAAAGAACGATATTTAACAAAAAGAACAAAAAAATCTTCGAATTAATTCGCTATAAACCTGTTTTGCCGAAATACTTTCTTCATTTTTTTTTCGTTTCCGATTTAACAAAAATCCGTCTTTCATTTGTTTTATTCTTCCCATCAGAAAAACCCAACGACCCATTTCTCACGAAAAACCGAAAGAACAAAGACGAAAAAAAAAAAGTAAAACTCGAATAACGCGTTTTTCTTCGAACGACGAAGTATTCTCTCCGTTGTTTTCATTCCCCCCTTTTTCTTTTTTTTTTCGAATAGACAATAGACGCTCGATAATACACCGAGGGGGTTCTCGAGTCTCAAGACTGTGGGACGATTCTCGAGGTTGAGGCCCTCGGCGTCGTCGAACGGGACGAAACAAGCGATCGTGCAAAGTGGGTTGTCGACGCGAGAATTCGACGACAATGAAGTCTGATAGGGGAAAAAAAGAAGAAAAAAAAAGAAGAAAAAAAACACAAAAAAAAAGAAGAAACAAAAAAAATTCAAGAAGAGCCTTCCACCTTGTATTACCTAGACACGAACGTATGGTAATATACCGCGTGCGATATCGTTAGGTGGAGGAGAGACTCGAGAAGTTGGTACGATGCTCGATTCTCGTCGAAGCCCGGACTAAAGTCATCTGTATGCAGGTGAGAACTGCACGGTTGATAGTTACGAAACCACAGCACCTTGACCACTTGGCCAGGTCAACCTTATATCATTTGACTCGACTGTGACTAATTGTCTATGACGTTCCTCCTCGATATTATACTCGGGTGTATCGTGAACGAATCAGCTTCGATCGATCGATTAACAATACTAATGATAATGGGAATAATGATAATAATTATTATTGTAATAAAAATCATAAGAATAATAATGATTAAAATCCAAATAATAATAGTAATAATAATCATGAAAATTCTTTCGTTTTTTAATAGAAATAATATTATTGATTAATATTGTTATTATTAATTATTTTAAATGCATATTATGGCTATTGTTATGATTATTATTATTTGTATATTAATTATTATTATTGTTATTATTATTTATAATAATAATAATAACAATGGAATGCACAGATGATAATAATAGTTATTATAATAAAAATCATAAGAATAATAATGATAAAAATACCAATAATAATAATAATAATAACAATAATCATGAAAATTCTTTCGTTTTTTAATAGAAATAATATTATTGATTAATATTGTTATTATTAACGATTTTAAATGCGTATTATGGCTATTATTATGATTATTTGTATGTTAATTATTATTATTGATAATAATAATAATAACAATGGAATGTACAGAAGACAATGTACGAATAGGTCATCCCACCGACAATTAACGACCTATGTCGCAGTACCCGTGCATATACGAATAGATAGAGCCGAGCATTGCCCGAGTAGCAGGAATTTCGCGTGCGAAAAAAAAAGGAATAAAAAAGACAACGTTATCCCTGTTTGTGCCAAACGCAGGCTGGCTGCGAACGCTGCCAACAAATTATCCGCGGCGTTACCAAGAGCTCGTACCGTGCGCTGCAGAAGTCGAAGAGGGCGACGGCGAGACAGAAAGAAAGAGAGAGAGAGAGAGCGAGAGGGAGAGAGCAAAAGATACAAAGAGACGCGCTCTCGAGCGTGTTGCGAAATGTTTTCATTTTTTTTTCATAGAATAGACTCGAAAACGTCTCTTTGTCAAAATCTCTTTCAAAAGTACACATTAAAGTTTATTTTTCTAACAATAATATTAATAATATTAACAATAATAATTATAACAATAATAATAATAAATGTCGTCGTGAAATACGATTTATAGAAAACAAGTGAAAACGAGGGTGAGCATATATTAGTCACTGGCGAAAGTTGATTCCGGCGAAAAAAAAAGAAAAAAATATTCAAGTGGGTCAAAGTGCCAAAAAAAGTCGATATCACTAGGGCAATAGAAAATATGGTCGAGAAAAAAAAGGATACCTCTATTAAATTCGTTATTTCACCGCCGGATCTTCGACACACATCGACCATCGCAACATCATTATTATTATTTTATAACGTATCCATCAGCGAATACAATCAAGAATTATAAAAGAGAAAATGGTTAACTTTCGATTAGGGGGGGGGGGAAAAAAAGGTAAAAAGAAAGAATCGAATCGACTCACCGGCATATGTGCTTCTCGAACTCTCGTGCAGTTTAAAAGTGAACGGTATGTGAACCTTCATCATCTTCATCTGCGGTATCCGCGGTGAATGGGTCATCACGCCACCCGTACCACCGAACATCAGATCATCACCGTGGACCCGTATTACCATCATGTTCCTGCACCAACGAAGAGAACTATCCTCAGACATGTTTCATGAATGAACTCGACCTCTGATCGTCACTCGCTCGCCAACCTCTCTAACTCGATACGTGTGTTTTTTTTCATCTCTTCTCTCGCTCTCTCTCTCTCTCTTTTTCAAATTCTCTTTCTTTACCTTCGACTATCCGTAGCTCGACTATCGCTCCGGGGTTTCCAAGATCAGTGAGTGTGTGTGTGAAAGAGAGAGAGAGAGAGAGAGAGAGAGATACGATAATGAAGTGTTCTACGAGACTTTACAACCACAAATAGAAAAAGAGAAATAGGAAAATAAAAGAAGATAAAAAAGTGTGTATAAGAAAGAGAGAGAGAAAATTCTCACGACAATACCGTTACAAAGCGCGAGAGGTTGGCGAGGTCTATTTGCGTTACGGTGGACTCGAACCACGCACTCTCCTCAGTGAATCACTCTTGCAACGGAATCAGCCGTGTTTCTCCACATTTAGACGGTATACCACGCGTATATATAGATATATGCATTCTATTTTTTTGTTCCTGCCTTTTCAATTCTTTGTTTCTTTTTTTCTTTCTCATATCGGCTTTTCGTTTTCTTTCTTCTTCACGCGTCGAGTACCCGGACCACCGATACGGCGAGGTTCGAATGAGTCACCGGTCGACGCATAACACTCGCTATAGTCGTATGGACACTTTTACTCGTGTATATATATATAGATATATATATATATATATATAGATAGATAGATATATATATATGTGGCTCAGCGTGGAAGGCAAATAGCCCGGGTATTTTAAACGGCCCAAGAGGAAATAAAACCGAACGTGTCTGTAATGCGTATGTATATTAAAGGAAAAGGAAAGGAAAGAGAATCTCTTTCGTGAATTAAAAAAAAAAGAAACAAGAAGAGATTTGCGAACCGGTCGAGCGGGATTTTTCGACGTTGCTAAGTTATTTTTTTTTTTTCGAAAATAAAAAAAGACAGAATTCAAACCGCGGATATATTTCTCTTTAAATATATGTTAATACTCAAAACCTAGTCTGGAGGAAGATATAAAAGAAATTCCACTTATTTCCTTTCGATTTTAACCAAAAATTTCTTTTTAATCTTTTGTTTATTATGTTTTTCTTTTTGTTAACGGAAAGTTTGAAAAATTTATCAAAAGGGTAATATTTGTTTTCCGTCGTGATGAAATTTGTCACAAACTTGAGAGAAAAAAATAAATAAATGGTAGAACAATTATTATAACGTGAAAAATTTGAAAAATTGTTCGTTCAAAATTTTCCAAAATTCAATACGAAAGTCCGTTTTTTTTATCCAGCTAAAAATTTAGCGCGATTTTGTAACGAATTTTTACAAGAAAACAAAAAAATCGTCGCGTTTCTAATTTTTCATTATTATTATTATTTTTTTTCAGAGCCAAACCACGAGTTTGTCGCAACTTCGGCCGATTCGAGTACGTCGTCGAGCGGTGAAAGAGACTGAAATAAAATAAAAAATGGAGGTGCTCGGCGCTTCGGTCGAACGGACGGAATTTCACGGCCACCTTACGCACTCGACGAACGCGAAGTAAGTAAGCGTTATAGCATCGTTACAAAATCGAATATGACAAGTTACGTGAGTAAGAAGAGTGAGAGGTGGGGAGGGGGGGGGGGGGTGCACCATCGCTTCGGTCACTCGTGAGAGAGTCTCAGCGACGAGAGAGGCGTTCCCGTTTCACCGCATCGACGACCGAAACGAAATTACGAGCGAGAGAGAGAGAGAGAGAACACACGAATATAACCGCTCGTATACATATTTTGTAAGTAACGTGACGAATAATGAAAGAACGGAACAAAAAAAAATTATACGGACAAATTTGTCTGAAATTAATTTTTTTGGAATTTTCTATTATTTTTTTTCTGAAAATTTTTCAACCATTTTCCATTATTTTTTGCTAATCTTTAACAGTGGTAAAGAAGGAACGTGTGTGAATTTTTTGAACATTTTGTATCCGTTTGATTTCGAGTCACATTTTTTTTAAGAAAAAAAGAACACGTTTTGGGTAAAAAAAATGTTTAGAATTTATCGAAAAATTGAAATAAAAGGTTTTTGTTACATTGAAAAATTAATTTTATTTTCGAAGTCGACGATTTTATGAGGAAAGCCCTATAGGTGTGTGCCTACACGCTGTATATTGTACGTATTATTTTCTTTCAAAGTCGAGTGTTTGGTGCGAACTTCCGAGAAACACGTTTTCGTTATTTCTTTTTTTCCTTTTTTTTTTTTTATCAACCGTGTCAAAGCATAAACGAGGAAGCGAATGATTTGTATAAATTGCGAAACGCTGGGGCGAGCGCGCATGCATGAAAAATCATACGGATGTAAAAAAAAAAGAAGAAAAAAAATGTCCCTCTCGCTGGACAAGAGAATTTCGTGTAACGCAATGATTTTTTTTTAATTCCTCGTGTTTCGAAAATAAAAACGCCATGTAGTTTCCGTATCGTTCACGTTCCGGGAATAAATAACGCGATAATAAACGCGTCGGGAATTATCACACTTGGAATTACGGCCTTCCATCGAATTAATTTTTTTTTATAAACGACACTAATGTTCGAGACGCGTAATAATTGAATTTTATATTAAAATGTAGCGATTTCCCGACAATAAAAATATATGTACAATGCATTTATATAAATAAAATAAAAATAAAACGTTATATCGAAGCAATTGGATTATGAATTAAAATAAAATTAATTTTCATATGAAAATAACTAAATGATAAATTCAATAAAAAATTAAGTTTTATATGAATTTAATTGAATTATGAATTAAACGAAAATTAATTTTTTTTATATGAATATTGATTGTTATAAAATTTTACGATTTATTAAATTTAATATAACAGGATATTATGGTTGAAAAATCGTTGAGTTTGCGACTCGTGAGAAAGGAAAGAAAACAAAAATTCGAGCTCCTTTGTACTGCTGACTGTGTTATACTTGCGCCTCGCACGCTGCGCGACGCTGACGAGCCTGCGAGCGCTCACGTATAAACAGAGTGCAAGGTTACGTCGACGTACGTCGGACGATCAAAACTCTATACAAATGCATATATATATATATAGAGAGAGATGTGCGAAGAAAAAGATATCTCGTGAAGATAAAGACGCGTCGAGGGAAAAGAGAAAAAATAATAATTATTGACATTCATGAGAAATCTGCACTAGGTCGAATAAACGAGAATGTCGTTGCTGGAAAGATTTCGAAGGAAAATAACAAAAATTAAAAAGAAGAAAAAAAAGTCCCGAAACGCCTGTTTCTCTGAGCAATAAAACGGTGAAAATAACGCGAGATGAAAAATATGTACATAGTTATATAGTCGCGTGTTAATTTTTCCCCATTCATCTGGGCCCGCGAACGTTAAAAGTGAACTAGTTTTTTTTTTCTTTCGGACGATTCCTCGATATTGAATTTTATCGAGGGTTTTGAATTTTTTTTATTGAAAAATAAAAGCTGGTATTTCGATAATGTCGAGTGTGGGAATTGGGAAATATGATTTTGGGGACGATACGTTGCGCGGCAAATTCGTTTGAGAATTTTTATGGCTAAAAATGCAATCGGATATTTATTTTTTCTTCGAGACAAAATTGATAAAATTTGACAAAATTGTAACTAAACAATTGATTTGACTATGTTTTTCTCTCTGCTCGCGGATCGATTAACGTTTCGTTGTCACGATCGAATTGGCCGAAATGCAAAACTTTACGTCGTACTTGCTTGAACTCGTGCGAATTCTTTGGCCGAGTGCCAAATATGCTTCAAAATAAGCCGTAAATAATTTTTCTTTCCGGGTTCGAGACTGCGCCGTTACGGAATAAAAAGACGACCCGCCGTTTTGCTGATAATTCATTAATCGATTTTCTTCCATAACAAATAAAAATCAGGCAAATAAAATAAAAATGCTATTTCAAGTTTTTTTCAAAATCAACCCGAATTTTACAAAATTGTACAACATTCGTCAAAATTTAATTAATACAATCAACTTTTTTTAACTTTCGTCTAGAAAACGATGAAAAACAAATGTCCATTATTTATCGATATTTTCAAAATCGAAGAAAAAAAAAACCACAATCAAAAAAAATTTTCATCTCGTCGCAAAATTTTCTACAACTATTTTCAATTTTCGTCTCATCCCCAAATTGTCATTATTATTTAACCCTTTGCACTCGAGACAATTTGTTCACCATTTAAAAGTGTTGCCTAAGAAGCACCTCTCGTGCTCAAAGCGTTAAAAACGCCTTGTCGTACAAAAATATTACGACGTAAAAAAAGAAATAAAAAAAACAATTCTTATCATACCTCATAATGAAGAGAACAACGCCGCAGAAGCATATGAGCAAGGCGAGTACGGAGAAAATGTTCGACAGCTCCGCCACGGACACCAGCATAGCGGTCATCTTTGCGTCGTTTGTCTGTCTCGCTCGCTCTCTTTCTCTCTCTCTCTCTGTCGCTCGCAAGCGGTTAACGCTAAATCCCGATGCGCGGTTCTTTCCTCTCTTAGCGCGCACACCGTGTCCTCTTCGTCGCGTGCGACGGTAATCACTGGCGCGAAACGAAGCACTGCACCAGTTCGGCGCTACGTATACAGCGTAAAATCAAACAGGCACGAAAAAAAAAAAAAAAAAAACATAAACAAAACAAAACAAAAGAAAACCGGAAACAAAAAAATATATTAACGTTCTTTTATCCACAGACCGCGTCGCAAAACTTTATGGAATTCCCGAAGCCCGCGCAAGACAGTGACGTCTGTCACGGGGAGATGTAGCCGGTTTGGCGTTATATTCAATATATATATATATAGATATTTAGATGTATATTTAGATATATATATTTATATATATATATATATATATATGAATGCGTACGTTATAATATTTATAAGTAGACAGTCTCGCGCGTCGCTACTCTCACGAGTGACGTTGTTCTCGAATCGTCGGACATTGTTTAATTTCGAATCTCGATAATTTGTTAACACTTGTTTATTTTTTCCTCGGATTCAACCTCGCACGGGGGTATCTCTCTCTCTCTCTCCCTTGCTCGGTGCGCGTGCACCGGAACTCGCGGAGATGAGAGGAGCGCGGCTTTGTTGCCGCTCGAGGATCTGCACCGACGCACAAACACACGCACACGCGTTGTCGCGAATTTACGAAGCTCGAGGGTATTTTTTTTTTTTTTTTAAATTATTATTTATTTATCACGTGGATTATTGCACGAAACACCAGCGAGTCGAGCAACGTGGTCTTCTTTTGTAAAATTCACTTTTATTTGATTGTTTTATTGTATTTTTGTTCTTTAATAGAACGATTTTCCGATCGAATTTTCGTAAAACGTAAATTTTTGTAAGGAGAGGGATAATATATATATATTTTTTATCTCGCGTGTTTATCTTTCTTCGTGTTTGACTTACGCAACGGTCATGTGGATTATCACGATCGACCGATAACCGGCGAATTCGACATTCTCGGGGTCTTCCCCCCTTAACTACCTCGATTCAGCTGTTTTTTTCCGTGTCGATGGTACCCTGGAGGATGTTTTTGTATTTTTGTTTGTTTTTGTGTTGTTCTTACTTTTTTCACTGCACTTCGTATTTCGGCAATCACCGATTTTTATCACAATCGTTACGTTCTATGTCGTGCTCGTACGTTTATTGTTTTTTCTTTTTCTTTTTTAGCAATACAACACGCCGAGTTGCACTGACGTTTGTCTACGTTCGTACGGTAACATGGCACGATTCTATGCGACAACGCGAGAGACGAGCGGGGAAAATAATAAAAAAAGAAAAGAAAATAATAATAATAATAAAAAAACGACACGGGCGAAATTACCACAGAAGACGTGGATGACTTACACGATCGATTCGTTGTGTTGAGCGGTTGAGCTCCGGTATGCGGGTTATGGCCGCTTTCGGTCCTCGGATACACTTTTGGGGAATAAACTTTCGCGATGTTTTGTCCTGTGTTGTCAATCACGATACGATCGTCGGACTGTACTTGTTACTAATCTCCTATGTTGCGTCTTTCTCTTTCCCTTTTGATTGCTCGCTCGACACACACTCACGACTCTCGAAACAGGCACATCCGACTCGTGTTACGTGCGATACGACACTGCGCGCTCGAGCACACTCGCCGTATGATGCTCGGCGCGCGCGCGCGCGCCCCAGTGTGTGCGAAAGCGCTTGAGCGATAGTGGTGGGGAGAGTCGAGAGCGGTACTATACACACCTATGTAGCCACGAGCTACAGACATTTCCACACGCGAAATTTTGTACTCGATATATTCGATATACAACCCGGTTCAACGAATATCGAATAAACGTATGCTCCGACAATTTCTGTGTTATCTGTCGCTTGTCTCGAATGTCTACCTCTGCACTCGCACAACACAGTCGTGACATTTTCACGATCGTCAATCTCACGACACGCCGGAGGCGTCCGACGCGCCATCTGTGATGTAATGCAGTATACTAAGACAGCGTTTCTCATGGTAAATGAACGGTCAGCAATGCGGGTAAATTATTAACGAGGATAAATCACCAAATTAAAATTCAATTTGTCATCTAAATTGCCCATTAGCATTAAGAAATATAGAAAACGATAGTGTTAGCACTAAAGTGTTGGCAAATGAGAATTGTTGTGGACTGCAAGGCTTTGCAAATTGAATAAATTAGAATGGGAACTGAATAAAGATTATGAATGCATTTTTTTGTTCTTTAAATCAAGGTTTCGTTAATTTATTTCCTGCTCTCGACCACGCGAATCGTCTTGAAAACAAATATTTTACCACTCATTTGCAGAACTCAACCTGAAAATACGTACCAGATGGGATCTCGGCTCTTGGCAGATTTCCCGATTTTTCGACAGTCGTAGATCGTGATTTGTCTAGTAATGTGGGTCTTGCCCAGAATTTCAGGGGGAACATTTACCGGTGGATCTGCCTACGCCGCTATCGCTTGTCTAATAGTTTTAGTCGCGTTGACGGCGAACTGCAACGCAGAAATGTCAAAGCTGGTTGGTTTGGATTTCGAAGTGTTTGGAAGGGTTCAAGGTTAGTTTATACGACCGAATCGAAAGCACGTTCGCGATAGCTAATCGAGCAACTTAATCGACTTAATAATGGTTTAATAATTTCTTCTCAGGTGTTTTCTTCAGAAAGGTGAGTGAGTTTGAAGCGACATATACGAAAATCGATTTTACCAAGGACGAAATTCGTTTGCGTGCAACAATAATAGGGCAAAGGTCAAAGTAAAAAGTAGATACGAAACGCGAATGAAAAATTTCAACTCTCCACGTTGTTACCGACTGAGTTGCGCCGAGAGAGTTCCACGCGGCAACCACGGGCGGCGCTGTTCACTCTTACCCTCCCTTACCCACCTTTCGAGCTCTGACTTTTTCAAAATATAACCATTTCTTTTCAGTACACTCAAAAACGAGGCAAAGAATTAGGTTTGACAGGCTGGTGCATGAACACGAGTAGAGGAACCGTCCTGGGAAGACTAGAGGGCGAAAAGACCAAAATCGATGAAATGTGAGTCGGCGAACGCGATCAAATAAAAACGTCTCGCGTATGAACACTCGTCATGTTTCTTTACAGGAAGCAGTGGCTTCAAAAAACTGGAAGTCCTGAGTCGGCGATAGACAAAGCGGAATTCCGAAACGAGAAGGAAATTACCGACTCGACTCTTACCGATTTTTCCATCAAGAAATGATTCCTCCTATGAAAATAAAAAAAAATCTCGACAACTGTAGCACAATCTTATCGAAATAGAAATTTAATAAAATTCTAAATCTTCGATGATGTAGAACAATAATCGATCGAATGTCTTCCCTGTATCGTCGTAAAACATTCACGCGTTGCACAACGTTTCACCTTTCTCTGTCTTTGTCTTCGAACGGTCGTACATAGTGAAAAGTCTCCCCGGTTCACGCTTGGTAAGATACGGCACAGAGTCAACACGCACAATTAGCATCTTCGAAGAGAACTCCTCCATACGTCACGTGACATATACATGAGACGTTCTCCGTGAAAGGAGGCACTTTGTCCCGAAACTTGTTTCCTATACTTCGGCAACAATATATTTCGATACAACAACAATATATATCGATATATGCAGCTTTATATACGTGAATAGCAATGGCATAGTAATTGATCTAATTATTTGCCATTGTCAATGTTCCGGCAGTCTTGAGTCAACCAACTCTCTGATAGAAATAGAATTATGTCACTAATTTTTTTGCTCGCTCGCATGGGTGGCCAATCACTGTACAGCTCTAACTTTTAAGCCACATTCCAGACCCCGGTGGAGCATTCGGTGTGTGCGGCAGCTTCGAAGAGAGCCAGTGTAGAGTCCAGCAGCGGTGTACGACGAGAGTCGAGGCTTGCGTTGTGAGGATCTCGACTCGGCAGTGTTTGCTCAACGTTCGCGGAGCGAAGGTCGGTTTTATAGCGTGGCATAATATAAAAAAAGTCCGCAATAAAGTGACCGTTTTTAAAAATTAACCGTCGACGAATCATTGAAACGTAACAAAAACAAAATAGAAACATTTTACTCAACGTTTTTATTTTCTCAAGCTGCTGGATTTCAAAGTAATTGGAAATTATTTCAACCGTTATTCCAGAGTACAACGTTTATTGTCGTGTGTGAAAAGTGTAATTATGGAAAATATAATTCGATGAAAAATTGATACGCAACGGCACAATTCTTTTCGTCTGTTTCGTAGTGTAACTGAAGAAGTTCCAAGAGACTATATACGATTAAAATAAGCCGGGGAACCGAAGCAAGTCTATTTTGAATACGTAAGATAAGAGAACGAGGGAGAGACGGGAAAGAGAGGGAGAAACAAAGAGAATAAAAAAAGCGATAATGCCTTCTAGCATGAAGTGTTTCAAGAGATTTTTCAAACACACGTGGCATCTTCAACAGGTGAGCTAATTTCTTTTTCGCACTGTGACTAACCTAATTTTGTTTTTCATCGAAAGAAAAAAAATTGTATCTATAGCGATAAGACCACAAAGATTCCATGACCTACGACAAAATTAGTTCGCGCTTTGATCAAAAACATTAGAAAATCGAAATTATCCAAAATGGCGACGACCGTCCAAATATAAAAACTTCCTAAATAATCACACAACAAAAATAATTAATTTCAACGTCTCGAAAATTATTTTCAACTAAATATCGAGTTCGAGAAATGCGTCGAAAAAAAAGGTTTGAAAAATTAAATCTTCTTTCGGCTTTCGTACGTTTCCTCGTTTTCACAACGGTCTTCGTATGTTTTTCTTTTTACGACAAATCTTTCACCCGACGGATTTAGATTTCGCAGCGATATTTTTTCATCAATATTGATGATCGTGACTAATGTAATTTATGCCGACTTTATCGTCAAACAGTCTCGATAATAAAAACAAAGTTGTGATTCGACGTTGTCGGCGTCATCCCCCCCCCCCCCCCCTCCCCCTCCCCATCCCCATCGGCAGTATTTTCAGACCGATTGACTCAGAGAGAACCCGGTTGAATTTTTTTCTCTTTGTTTTGTTCGTTGCTTCAACGAGCGCCCAAACACCTGAATTTACTCAAGGCTTCACCGGCTACGGTTTTGTCGCATTCGGTATTCATCTCGACACGCCGTTTTTAAATTTATCGTGCATCTGATAAGTGCAGCGTCCGAGCTCGGATGCATACTGAGAGCATGAGCGATACGCTACACTATGTTTTTACGAGGTAAAGGTATATACCGGGTGTCCAAAAACAAAAGGATCAAACTAGACAGTAAGATAGAGGAGGTCGTTCTTAAACATTTTAATCCTATGAATACCGGTCGTTTTCTCGACGATTCAAAAGTTACGATAAATTTTCATGTTTTTTGGAATAATTTTCGTAGTTAAAAATTCAGAGGAAATTATCTGAATCGCTATTAGGTTAATTTTATTTAGCAGCGTTTTGTAGGGATTTTAACGAGATATAAATCATTGAACTATTTTTTATATTAAAAGAATTATGAATTTTTTGTACACGCGGATCGCGTTTTTGAAATTTTTCAAAATTCCGGTTTTTAATATCGATGGCATGAGTAACGATTTATTTTCAGTTCTCGAGTAATTGACGGTACTATTCGAGGACTGATGGAGTCTGAAAGTAAGAGTAAAGCAGGGAATTTATTGTAAAATTAAGTAAAATGAATTTTTTGTACATCGATTGGTTTTAAGAAATTAATCATGATTTCTGAACCGTCAAGAATTGGACCGATGTTCATAGGGTTGAAATGTTTGGAAATTGCCTCTTTTATTAGCCTGTTTAGTTTGATCCTTATTTTTTAGGGACACCCTGTATATGTACGAATACATATATAGATGCATATCTATATCTTGTATATGACGCTACTGTAAGGTTCCCGCATTCCTTTTCCACTATTCTCATCTACGCCTAATCTCCTTTCCCGCTAATCTCCAACTTTGCTTACTCCACAAGTCCCACGGTCCCTTATCACCCTCACACGACATCCTCTCCACTCCTAAACTCTTTTCTTCCAGACTCTTTCCCAGCCTCTTCCATCTTCCTAAGTTAGTCCTCCTCCGACACTCATCCTAATAAGACGTCGTATCGCTCATATCCAAACTAATAAAATCATTAAACCATTATTTCACATCAACTTATTCACCGCCAATAAGCCATCCGTCACACTACTACTCGGTTATGCGACTCGCGGTAGAACACAACAGGACTGTAACAAGGTCGCACGACGTCTTTTACCGCGAGGACAAACAATAATTCCAAACAGCACCTCAATTTTTGTTTTGTCGAATGATAACGGAAATTTACAAAAAAAAAAATAATTTCAGCATATTTACCGAAACGACGTATTCTTTGTAATGTCATTCGATAAACAATCGGAGTAAAGTGTACAGTAATTAAAATAACAAACGACAAAATTAAAAAATTTTAATCGAATTGATTAAATATCAGATTTTTAATTAACGCGTATATTTTAATGAACATTTTTTTTATATTATTGTTTTATCGTAATAAAATCAAAATTATCAATAAAATACAATAATCTGATCAATAATATGAAACTATTTATTACCACGAACGATTAAAAATTGATATCAATCGATATTTATTTTTAGATTAAATCGATCAAACGCCGCGTTATAAATTAAAAATTATCCAATTAAAATACCAGTAGATTGAAATTGACACGAGAATCATTCGTTTATCGCGTTTTGATGAATTTTAGTCGGTGGAATAAAGGAATGTATCGAAATATATCGATCGAAAATTTCGCACAAGAATAAAAATATTTTTACGACGCTTTAAAATATTTTTCCCTTATCTCTTATATATTTTCGATCATTCGTGGCAAACGTGTGACATAACCGCATCCTGTTTTCAACAGTGAGGGAAAAAAGAGTAGACGAAGATTTGCCTATGATCGATTACAATTTTTACATCCGATATATAACGAGACAGCGAGTGGCACATAAAATTTCATTAACACGCCGGTTAATTTCTCGGTCGAGAACACGAATCGATCGGTACATGACGTATCGTCGTTTCGTGTCAGACGTGTTTTCGTTTGTCGCTATTTCGATCGTTTCGACTCGAACATTACGGATGTCTCGTTCTCCTATTATTTTTTTTATTATCGTCACTCCTCGACAATTATTATTATTATTTTTAATATAGCATCGATCGACGACCGGAAATTTCCCATAATCGTTAAGAGGATAGAAAAAATACGACGTTATCCGTCGAGCTCGAAAGATGCGAGAAGAATTTTGAGTTTCTCGATTACCTTTGGTAAATCTTGGCACTTAACTTTCCATTGCCATGTCCACCGGACGGCTAGCTGGGACTCGACGCGTCGATAACTTTCTACCTTTCTCTAAAACTGTTGGGAAATATCGCGCAACTCGACGTACGTTGAACCCTTTAGATTGAATTAAATTTATTAATTTTCAACAAAATTAAAAAAAAAAAACAAGTAAAATATAAAAAATAAAAAGTTCAGAATAAATTTATCTCCCGATAAAAAAGTTTATATTTTTTTTCTAAATCTCAATGAAATTTTGAAAAATTCTGTTATTTTTTCAAAAAATGGAGCCCCTAAAATCGACGAAAATTTACAGACCCTTCAAAAACTTTTGTTTCATTCCCAAATCATTAAATAACGATTATCTCTTTGTTCCTTTTAACCATATCTCATCCCACAAGAATATCCTTCTAATCGCTTAAGAATTTCTAAACTAATAATATCGCACGCCTTTAAAAACGTAGAATTATTACATCTTCACGTAACGATTCGTGCGTTCGACAGATCGAAAAATCGGTCAGATTCGTAATCGGTGCGAGATTAAACGCGCGCGTCGAGGATATAGAGCGTGCGTCTAATCTAGTAATCAAGGGAAAAAAAAGAAAGAAAAAAACAAAGAACAAAGAAGAAAAAACTCAACAGACGGGAAAGTGGTTGAAAATAGGGGGCTGAGCGCATCGAGCGTAATCCGCCAAGTTCTGAATCGCGCGGTTGCTCATCGCGAAATGCACGCGACGTAATAATTTTACTACGGTAAAAAGGAATAAACGATTCGTTCTATTCGCTCCGTTCGTTGGTGAAATGAGCTTGACAAAATTGCACAAGGTATGTTGTACGTGGTTAGCGTGGCGGTTCTCCGCGAGAAACGCACACGCACCTATCTCGTTTCAAGGATAGCTCGAGTGTCTCGTACACCCGCGGCGTTTGCCTTTCACCGACTGGTCGCCGTATCTTTATTTAACGAACTATTCGCGCCGTTTCGATAAGGTAATAAAAAAAAAACACGAAAAAAAAACGTCTCGATAACCTAACGAAATATTGATAGACTCGTGTCAATCGTATTTATTTTTAAAAATTATCGATCGATATCGATTAATCGATTTCGCTGAAAATATATTGCGATGATAATAATGATAATAACAATAATAATAATTAGTTAATAAGTTAAAAACAGAATTTAACAAATCATATTTATTTGAACGAAAACAAGATTATTCAAAAATGTTTTAACATTAAAAATGAAATATTACAGAATTGATTAAATAATTAGGTAGTTGCTTAATGAAAACAAGATTATTCAAATAATGTTTTAAGATTGAAAATGAAATATTACGAGATTTATTAAATAATTGAAAAGTGCTTGAAAATTGACTGAATTTGAATTGGTTATATTTTTCAAATTGACGGATTTAATTACGTTGACGAAAAATTGTCCAATTCGATGGGCATTCTGGCAAATCAGATAAAAATCGATCGTTATCATTGTTGAGAGAGAGAGAGAGAGAGAGAGAGAGAGAGAGAGAGAGAGAGAGAGAGAAAGACGAGTATCGATAGATATTTCGTATTTACGCAAGATCGATAGAAATCGACGAAATATTCATGAGATTTGGTGCGGGCATAGTTTTATATATACAAGCGCGACGAGACATCCGATCATATATCACACAAACATATTCAATATATATATATATATATATTTAATATGTTTGTGTAAATGCATGAGCGAGATTTACACACGGAGACAGGAAAGCCGAGATAATGAGGATCAGGGGTCGGGCGGAACGATAACGTGTGCCGTGTGGATAATACCCCTACCGACTTTTATGAGGCAACTTAACTGGTTAGTTCCTACTTCGATGTCGCGCGCGATGCGTCTTCCTACGAAACTCGCTTTGACGTGGAATTGAATAAAAAAAAATTTCGTCCGTACAAACAAAAAAACAGTCGAGTAGTTCGACGATAAGAATGATACCGTCGGTGCGACGAAATTAATTGCTTCGACGCGACCACGTTCGATCGGTCGACGAAAAACCAGGAAAACGCATTGAGAAATTATTGAAAAAAAAAATCAATAAATCGATTTTTCGGACGTTCGATCGTTATTTTTTCTTTTTACAATGAACGAGGGTGAACACAATTGCAACGCGGTCTATCGGAAATATCGTCTCGACGTAGTAAGTTTAAAATTATTCGAAACGAGAGGAAATTTTGATTTTTTGGTACGAAAAATTGAATTTTTATCGATTTTTTTGTCGATTTCAGTCGATAAAATTTGACGTCGGGTTTTGAAAGTGTGAAATTAACGCGGATACCGAGAGAAAATGTCGGGAATTATGTATTTAAAATTAATTGCCTGGAAAAATTGCTATTTACTTTCTGTTTTTTTTCCTTTTTTCTTTTCTAACTAGACTTTTAAGTTTATTTTACGTATGCCATTTGGCATTTATGGACAGAACGGCGAGTCCATTGCGCTGTGTCATAGTGAGAAGTGATAATACCGACATGAACGAGGAATTAACACTTATTTTTCATTCATTCATATCGAAACCAAAAAACCTAAAAAAAAATAACGGAAACGAAGCCACGGAGTGAAATCGTTCGAGGTTTTTGCGGTGACATCCTACTTCCTGTTTCCGTACAGGAGACAATAGGATTACCGAGATTTTTCGTTGTGAAAATTTTGAAGTTTTAAAAATAAAAAAAATGATACATCAAATTTTTCATCAAAATTTGAATTAAATTATTCGCAAAAATATGAATTATATTATTTCCAAATAACATAAATTAACTATTGAATAAAAACGAGAAATAAACATTTTTCATAAAAATAACAACGAAATCGTACGCAAATATCAGAATAAATAATATTTTCGTTGTGAAAATTTTCTTTTAAAAATAAAAAAACGATCCATCAAAATCTGAATTGAATCGTTCGTAAAAATATGAATTGTATTATTTCCAAATAATACATAAATTAACTAACATTGAATAAAAACGAGAAATAAACATTTTGCGTAAAAATAACAACGAAATTTTACGCTGATAAAAGAATAAAAACAAATTTCATTTTACAAGCTGAAAAATGAATTTATAATCGTTCGATTAATCGTACCAGATGATCGTCGTTCCCTCGCCAGCTTCGATTTGGGATTATCCTCACATGGACCAACTGACGTATATCGTGGGTTTGGTCTTCGAGGCGGGTCCGGATTCCCAGAGAGAATATTTTCCTTGTGCCAAGAACCGGATTCCATCCACTCACGTAATTCCTTGCATCCTCTTAAACTCGTTACCTCGTCATCGTTTCGACCTATCTATACCTAAAATCCTTGAACGCTTCTACAAAACAATACGCGAGAAAGAATATTCCATCGTTCGAAAAATTCTCGTGCTCGCAATTCGATATTTTTCCAAAATATTTCACAAGCTAATTCAAACAAAAAATTTCGATTTTTTTTTCTGTTTGATATTTTTTTTTATTAAAGTGAACAAAATTCGTCGATAGAAAAATACGTTGTGCAATATACGCGAGGTACGACTTATATTCGTTACGTGTGTCTTTCGTGCTACGATACACGCCGCACAACTACGATTGTCGATACGACGTCCGCGTGGCTCGATTCACTTTACTGATAATTTCCTATCGACTCGGACGATTTAAAAAGATTATCGAATATTTTAACTTATCTTCGGTTCTGATTTTCAAAATAATTGACCGATTTTTTTGTTTCATAGTATCGAAAAATCAATTCGATAAAATAGAATTATAATCTAAACAAAAGTAATTAAAAACAATAATAATGAAATTGATAAAAAGTAAATAATAATGAAAAAAAAAACTAGATAACTCAAATTTTCACAAATCTATCTATTTTCCCTTCAAATAATAAATTCAACGAATCAAATAATAACTTAAAAATTGTCCACATAATTAAAACTACAATTTAAATTTTTAGAAATTCTGATAATTTAATAATCCTTATTTTTATTATGAAAAAAAAAAAAAAAAAAAAAAAAAAAAAAAAAAAAAAATATTTACATTTTCTTCAATCAACGCGTTTGTTAATTTTGCAATTTTGCAATTTCGCAGATGGACGGTCAGACGAGATTCGAGCCAACGAAAACGGGAGTTGCAGGTTTGAACTCCGGGGAAACTGAACTCGGCGAGGTCAAGATAATCATGCCGTCGTCGAGCATAACAGCAGCACCGACGACGATCGAAGGATCCACGGGAAACGTGCCATGCGGCGGTGGAGGATGCAAAAGTTCGAGGAGTCCTATCGCCTCGAGACCCGAAAGTCCCTGGCACGTTTTAAAAACAATATTTCTCATATCGGTTATCGTCGCTCTCGTCGTTTGGGTCATTGTTTACACTCTTTTGGCTCAATATCAAATTTTGTGAAAAAAAAGAGCAAGAAATACGAAAAAAATTGAAGAAAAATATATAAAAGAGCGAAAAAGAGAGAAAGATAGAGAATGTGAGATAACTATAAAAGTGCTGTGACCAACGAGGGTCAAAAATTCGTTCGTTCGAATTTGAACCCATATTTATAACGTCGTAGACATTTTAAAATTAATAATCGCATGACGACGAAACAAAAATCTTGTGGATCTAGTCCATCGCGTGTACGAAGAACTGTGGTCTATGAAAATTATTTAAGAAACTCGTTATTATTATTATTATTATTATTATCATTATTATTATTATTATTATTATTTAAGAAAGAAAAACAAAAAATATTGTCGTTTAAAATGATCTAATTTGTAAATAACTGTAAATGTAAATATAGGATAATTTTTGTTACTTCGTGAACGACGATTCGTCGATAATTTTTAATCGATGCTTCGATTATTTTTCTTTTCTTTTTTCGATGCCACAAAAACAAAAAATTGTCGGATTTTGCGTTAAGGAGGGGGAAATTTTTGAGCGTCGACGAGACGGCGATGAGAGGTCGATCGAAAGATGAAAGACGCTAAGGGCGTTGAGGAAATGATGCGATTTTGACATCGGGATAAAAACTTGAGATTTAAGACGCGAGAGATTATTTTTCTTTGAGTAACGAGAGAAGAACAAACCTGGAGAACTGCATGAGGCGATCGGAGCGTCGTGTTCGAGACGACCAGCGCGAGGACAGTGACGATCCGAGGAAGTCGAGATACGTCTCGACGATTTTATCGATATATCGTAATTCGTACAATCGAGAGGCAGAATTAACGGTCCTCGAGACAGGGAGCAGGGTGAGACAGAATTCTTTTTAGTAACTATAATTTTGTATTAAATTGAATTTTTATATTTAACAAAAATTATATATTTTTACATTTATTTTTCTAATTTTGTTAAATATTATTTATTAAATTTTGTTAGATATTTTGTGTAACGTGAGAACGATAAATTCTTGTGTTTATGTTTACAAGTTTCGAAAATTTCTTATCGATGATTCATTATCTTGTGAATTTATTTACAGGGGGTGGCGCGGGTAGCGAAGCTGGCGACGAGCACGAGGATCTTCAGATTGACGAGGAGACGAGACAGGAACGGAGCGAAATCGCTACGGTTGTTTTGCAAGATAATCCTACGAGTCCTGATTATTCTCAACCTGGACCATCGACGTTTTCGGATTCCGCAAAATCGCTCAAGAATATTGCGAATAAATTCACGGAGGAAATATCCTTGGATCAGAGACAAAAAGATATCGAGATGGGTCAGAATTCGAGTGCCGAAAAACTCGCTCATGTCGCGCTCGATGACGAGGTAATTCGAAAACTCCTGTGGATTTAAAACTTCTGTGAATTTAAAATTTGGTTCGAGGTTCGTGCAATCGCAGAAACAATGTGAGAAGCATCGACAAGGATTTCTCAAGAGGAAGCTTTGTGACTGAATTCGTTAGAAGTGAATCTGAAAATCGTTGTGGATTATGAACATCCTCGTTCTTGGTTTTTAGGAAATTGTCGGTCAAAATGTGAAAAAATGTGAAAACTCACTTTTTTTTAAATTTTGATCAATAATTTGTGACAAACTGACAATCAGTATGTCATATTCGTGTTGTACGGGACATTTCCGATTCCGTAACCACCCTATGAAGTCTTTTTAGACAAAAGAACATTTTTGTCAAACCTGACTCGACTCAAAGTGTCAAAATTAAATTACGAATATCGACCATCGACACCTTGAGGGGAGTCGAAATGCTTTTTAGGTCAAAAAGACTTTATTGGGTGGTTTAGGAATCGGAAATTTCCCGTACATCACGAATATCACATTTTTTATTTTGATTTGATGAAATTTGTCTATCAAAAAGTGAAAAAACGTGAAAATTCGGATTTTTAAAGTTTTGACCGAGAAGTTGAAGCAAAACAAGATTACAAATGTGATATTCGTGTTGTACGGGAAATTTCCGATTCCATAACTCCCTTAACAAGTTTTTTTGGCCGAAAAAGAAATTTCGTCCACCCTGACCCACCCAAAGCCTCAAAATTAAATTACGAATATCGACAAACGACACCTTGAGAGGGGCAGAAAATCTGTTTCTTGCAAAAAGACTTTATTGAGTGGTTGCGGAATCAGAAATTTCCCGTACAACACGAATCTGACATCGGCATTTCCGATTTTCAATACCTTACCGATCAAAAATTGTATAATCCGAAAAAATTCACGTTTTTTGAACTTTTGACTCGCTAAATGTTAAAAACAAACAATGAACATGATATATCTATAATCTACAAGAATTTTCCCGTTGAATAATATTTGCTAATAAACACAGACTCATTAGCTAATAATTAATACAAAACAAATGTTGTTTTTTCAGTCTTCGGCATATTCCGAGGATACTCAACCAAGATCTAAATACATACTGGTTGGCTGGGACAGTTTTCGTTCGAAGCTGATGCTTCTGCTGGTGTTTCTCTTCGTCGTCTGGGCCATCGTATATTTTCCTCTTCTTTATATGGGATACTGACAACCAACGTTCGGTACAGTCTCATAACGGAACTCGCACATTTCTGTCGTGTAAATAGAATTTAAGTGACTGTCGAATAAAGAAAGCAAGCGCCACGAAGTCGTCAAGCTCAATATTCGTATCAACCCACCTTAAGCGACGATGATTAGATAATGGCCACTAATTTTCCTAAATACAAAACAACGTCACGAATCTCATAAAAAAAAACACTAAACAAAACATTTCTAAAAAAATCAATTCCTTACTAAAATACTAAAAAATTTCAAAAAAAAGTTCCAACAAAAACAAAGAAAAATAAATCAAGAAATTAAATTTATCTCCATGACCCTAGACCTTCGTCTACCAGATTTTCTGGGTAATTTTGCGAAATATGGTAATTCGAAGAACGAGAATGTTTCCTCGCGACGTCTCACGTTCGCTGATATCCGAGGTCGAATTATCAATTGCTTGGAATAATTCTCACGTAATTCTCTTGGAGCACGTCGAGCTGCTTGGCAACGAGAGTTTCTTGCGCATTCGTCCTGTGTAAACAAGCGTTCGAGCCAATCGTCGACGAGAATCTAGGGGAAAGTGTGGAAGTGCCCGAAGGCACAAAATCAACGTCGTGCAGCTTCAGTCGGTCGAAAGACGTTGGTTAGCATTGCCACGATACGAGAAGTATCGAGCATATTCGTTGGATCGGTCACGCTCTGAGAAATCGCTCGGTTGGCTTTCACGCTTTGTTTTTTAAATCGTTTTACAGAGGACCATCATGGTCTCCAAAAGTGTTTATTTCGTACTTTTGGTCGTGGCGTTGTCTCTCGTAGTCGGTGAGTTTTTTAAATCGTTAAATATTCCTTTTCAACGACTCGTCGAACTGTTCGCAACGTCGACAAGATTTTAGTGACGACGTCTAGAGAAATCAGCGAAACGCATTAAACATCGTCCAATTATTTTACGTTCGTTAAACTCGTGCAGCTCAACAATTAATTTTCTCAAATGCAATTTCCTACGGTTTTAATTTAAACAAATATTATTATTCGTCTTACAATTATTTAAAATTATAGTTAATTTTTAACGATCTGAAATCGCGATATTTTCGATAATGAAACGTGATTTTTAACGATTTAAAAAAAATAAGAGTGTTTTTAGTTTTTCAACGAGCCTGGATTGGAAGCACTGTTCGAATTTATTCCAAAAATAATATCCAACAAAATTCCTTCCAATTAAAATCAAAAACATAAAAATGTCATTTACTTTTTTCAAAATTATTCCCAATTTATTTTACAAGTAATTTGATTTTTTCATTTTTTTTTTTCGTTTCCATTGAAGCCTCGATATTCTCGTTTTTTATGGGATGAAACTCTTCGACCCTCGAATCCCCATAAAAAACAATCCACCATGAGTCAGCGACGCTAGTTAAGCGTCAATTTGATTTTGTTTAAGGTCATTACGGTATCGTAGAGACGGACAAATACGTAGCCTCTAAAAATAGACGGAGGCCACATTCTTTCTCCAGGAAAAAAAAACACCGATTCTCACCTCCTTTGCAAAAATCGATTCGCTATATCGATAACGATTTGCAAAAAAAATAAAAATAAAACCAAAAAATAACAAGAAAATTCGAAAACTCTTGAAAAAAAAACTCAAAAAACAATTCAAAAATGAGCGTTACGTGTCGTTTCGTAGAAACGTTCGTATAAAAATCCCTAAGTAGGTCGACTTATCGTCACAATATTATCGATAAAACATTTCCACGTATTAATATTGTTTTGTTATTTATTTTTTTATTCTCTTTGCAAAACTCCATGCGAAGATGATGAAAATAGGTCGAAGTAACAAGTAGCGCGATAACCCACAAACCTCTTCTCGCGTACATAAATCTCTGTTCGCCGTATTCCTCGCGATAAGAGACTCGACTAAAGAAACTAACGAGCCAAAATTTACAAATCGATGATTTACATTTTTTTCGTTGAATCAGAGAACGCCGACGCCGGCTGGAAATTTTGGAAAAAGAAGAAGGAACCGACGACCGAGACGCCGGAAGTTTCCGGTGATCCAGTCCTCGGTGCGAGCAACCCCCAAAATGCGGGGACTTCCGGGGATGGAAAAACACCGGCGACCGGAAGTTCTCCAGCGGCTGGAAGTTCTCCAGCGGCTGGAAATTCTCCAGCAACCGGAAGTAAAAATCCTCCATCGCCCTCGAGCACCGGTAATAAAAATCCTCCATCGCCCTCGAGCAACGGAAACGCAAATTCGCGAGGTTCGACTTCCGGTCCGGGTTCACCGTCGACCGGAACCAGAGGAGCGATCGCAGGTGCTGCGAATCCTGGACTCGCGATCGGCGTCGCGAATTCTGGACCGAATATTCGCGATAACGCTCGACCCCAGAGGCCAAATCCTGGAACGGAAGTTGGCCTCGACATATCACCTTCGCGTCCAGCTAGGCCTGGAACCGGTGGTGCTACGGGTCAAGGTTACAGAGACTGGGCCGTCGATCTAACCGGTGCTGGGGATGGTTCGAAACAACCGCCGAAACTACCGGCGCAAGGACCCGCACTCACTGGAAGTGGAGGACAGCAGCCTCCAGCAGGTGCCTACTGACGAAACAACAATTTTGTTGATAAAGAATCGTTATGAAATTTCCAAATATTTGATTCAAAACGAAGAAAATCGATAAAAACAAATTCCAATAAATTCCATAATTGTCCAGATTTTTCCAGTCGTTCTTGACAAAAATCTTTTTCTCGTTTTGAGGAAAAGATTTCGAGCTGTTTTGCCTAGTCGACATTATTTTTCCAAGCGAAAATCGGTTGGTTGTAATAAGGGGTTTTTTTCCAGGAAATCGTCCAGGCGGTTCGGTAGCTTCTCCAGGGAATCAATCGCCGAACGGCAATAACAGGCAAAACCCTCCGTCGTATCCTCAGCAGGGAACTGGTCAATCGTCGCCGGGTCAAACTTCCCCTCCGGGAAGCAAACCAGTCGCGGTTTCGTCTCCAGCGAATCCTCATCCGCAGCAACCTGGAACTCCCGACGGTTCGCAAACTTCGACGCTTCATGTGGGACAATTGAAGCCGGGTCAGAGTCGTCCTGGTTCGCCCTCCAGCGGTTACGGAAGTCCTTCCTCACCGACTTCCGGTGGTTCTCCAGTTTCCGGTGGATCCTCGAGTTCCGGCGGTTCCTCGGTTCCGTCGTCACCAAACGGTGGAAAATCTTGGGCCCAAATCGCTGGTAACGGCGGAAACGCTCGACCGAGTTCTCCGACTCCAGCGCCGCGTCCTTCATCCGTTCAACCCGCACCAGCTACTCGTCCTGGACAAATCCCAGCTGGAGGACGACCTCCCACTCCTGGAGGTCAATCAGGACAATATCCTGGACAAGTCTCTCCTGGATCGGGATCGGGCTCGAGAACTGGGGTGGCGGTCGCTGGTGGCGCTGCTGCTGGTGCGATCGCCGCTGGAGCCGCTACCGCCACTGTCGCTGGAGGCAAAACTTACTCGAGTAATCCTCGTTACAGCAAAGGCAACACGGTCACCAACGAGGATCTCGAATTACTCTCCGAAGCTCTCTTCATCAAGGATACCAACAACGCCAATAGATACATCAGAGTAAATTTGCAGAAACAGACGAGCCCTAGCAATCCCGCGGATCAGGCGTCCGAACCGTAAGGAAATTTTACAAATTGCACGAATCTTCGATTTTTTAAAAATAATTTTCAACATTTGGAATAATTTTAGGAGAAAATAATTGAGAATTATTGATAATAATTTTTAATATTTTAATCATGGTTATGGATAATCGTGAGTCATTATTATTTTATATTTCACATTTTTGTAACGGTAACGGTAAGGAAATGATTATTTATTTAATTTCAAGGATTATTTCAACTTTATAAATTGTATTAATTATATGAATTTTATTAATTTTGTTAATTTTATTAGTTTTATTAGTTTTATTAATTTATCGTTTATTGTTAATTTGCAGATTATTGACGGTCGATCCAGCTGCCCTTCAAATTCCTACGATCGACAAAGTAATCAAGATCTACGACAATTACAAGCTCGACAGCCGCGTAGGCGAGTACATAAGTCCCGCACAGCGCGCCGAGGAGAGTCTTCTCGTCGACACGTTCCTAAGTACGAACGTCATGTCTGCCGCAATGAGATTCCTCGCCGACAAAGGCATCATCAAGAAGGATTATTACACGTACAAAGACACGTTGAGACTCTTGTGGTTCAATCTTTATTCGCGAGGTGGCGATGGAAAAATCGGTAGCGCCGGTTTCGAACACGTTTTTCTTACCGAGTTGAAACTCGGCACCGAGGTCAGCGGTCTTCACAATTGGATTTATTTTAACGCTGAAGAAGTTGCAAAACGCGCCGATTATCTCGGATACATTAAAAAAGTCGACTTGGGAAACGTGAGTTTCGTTTTTTTAATTAATATATTTATGAATTTCATAAATTTCATGAATTTCATAAAATTTCATAAAATTTCATAAAATTTCATGAATTTCATAAAATTTCATAAATTTCATAAAATTTCATAAAATTTCACAAAATTTCATGAATTTCATAAAAATTTCATGAATTTCATCGACTTAATAAATTTCATTACATTTTATTTTTCGTTTTGCAGAAAGCTTCGATCGTAAAGATTCACGCGAAGTACAACAATATCGACAAGCCCGTGACGTCGATGTTCATCGGTACCTCGCCCGAGCTCGAAATGGCACTTTACACAGTGTGTTTCCTGACGAGAAAGGAAGTCCCGTGTCCAGTGTCCCTGGGTGGAACCAAGTTCAACATTATAACTCATAAGTTCAGATATCGAGGCAACGATCTTATCGGTTCGGCTTATCCCGACATATAAATAATCCCTTTCCTCTACGGAAAAATTAAGCCTAAGACGTACCATAAGTACTCGAAGCTCGAGCCACGACGAGAAAATACTCTTATAAAATAGTTTCTGTAAAAAATAAATTTTTATTCAGTTAACGATTCATCCGAGTCTCGTGAACAGGATATCATTTTTCCCCCATCCAAAATAAAAACTAAAATAAACATGTAAATAATAAATATCCAATTAAAAAGAACAGTAATTAACCTCTTGATTATTTATCTTTATCATAGAAAATAAAATAAACCTGCAAACACAAAGAATTAATAATCGCTATTTAAAAAACAAAAATTAGAAATCACTTAACAAATCAAAACTCGCAAAAATAATTTTGTCTAGTTCTAAAAATCGCCACAACAGTGCTTCGCTCGTTTCTGACTTATTAATGATAATTTTTCCCAAATCTGCTCCTTTTTTCAGTCGATCGAGAGAGATATAAAAAAAAAGATAAAAATGGAATGAAACTCAGGGATCCAATTTATCGAGGAGTCGTGCAATAAAAATAAGAAGCCTTCAGGCCTAAATATAGTAGATAATGCGAGTCGTGCGATACAGATGCGAGTTGAATTATTTTTCTCCAATCACCGTTCAGCCGACACGAAGAATTTCGAGTCAGAGAACGATAATATCGAGCGAATGAGAGACAAGAGCGATCTCGCTTCGTTCTCCTACCACGTTTAACGTTTCAACGTACCCATCGCGTTGTCGTGCGGTAAACAGATAAGACGAGTCTCGCTCGTGCTGTTCGATCGGAGAGACTGGATGAGTGTTGACGAACCACACGCGTGCGTTCTCCTACGCTTCGATAAAGTTATCCAAAACGAAGGAAACAAGAGGATGATGGGACTTCAAGACGACTTTCTATTGCACAACAATTATGATTTTGCCAGTTCGACTCCGTGACCCGTGAGCCGAGCGTCGAAACGACGATAAAAAATAACGTGAAAAATTAAGAAAACAAAAAACTAAACAGAAATTTTCAAAATTCGGCCATAAAAAGAAAAAACTAAAAAAAAAAGAGAAAAATCAAATATAGATAATAATCATGTATCGTAATCTGCGACAAGTGTTGAGAAAAAACGTGAGAGTCAATAGTTCGTCGGTGAAATTCGAAGAAACAAAATCGAGACTTTATCACAGTGAGAACGGAGTCTACGGATACAGAGCTAAAAAGACAAATACGTACGATGGTGAGTTTTAAAAAATTCAAAAGAAAAACAAAATTTCATTGTGAATGAAATTTTTTGAATGAAAACTTTATTTTTATCGTCGTTATTATTGTTATTATTCGTTGATAAATAATTTATATTTATCGATGAATATTTATAAATAAATATATCGATTTATATTTGTATTTTTTATTATAATTAAAAACAGATATTTTTATGAAAAAAGGGATTTTTGATTTTCAGTGCCTAGGAAGCATTTGGAAGTGCGTGCCAAGTACAGTAATTTTTACAGGCTCGTCACGTCTTACAGGGAACACGCTCATAAACAGGCGACCACGAATCCGGTTGCGACGAAAAAATCGAGCCTTTTGCACGAGCTCGATCCGGGAAGATTCGGCCTCGGGCTCGACGACGTCGTCTCTTTCGACGGAATTTTATCGACTGAAAAAAGCCAGGGTACCGTCAAAGAGGCGCTCGGTATTTTAAATGATATTTACAGCGGAAATGTGGGAGCCGAGTTCGCTCATCTCGAGGTAAAGAAAATAATGTTAAAACAAAAAAAATTAATTAAAAATTCCCAAGGGAATGAAAAATTATTTTTTCTGCAAATAAAGTAGGGATTATTTTTTTTCCATTTATCCGATTTAATTCTTATTTAATTTTTCTTCTTTTTTAGAGCTTGGAGGAGAGGGAGTGGTTCGCGGAGAATTTTGAAAAAACGAGTCGCGAAGCTTTGGCCGACGATACGAAACGCGCGATCGCAACGGAAATGCTGAAGAGTCAAGCTTTTGATAATTTTCTGGCGTTAAAATTCGTCAGCGTTAAAAGATACGGGGGCGAGGGTGCCGAGTCGATGATGGCGTTTTTTCATGAATTCTTTAAACTTGCAGCGATCGGTAAATTAACGAAACGAAAAAAAAAATCGATAAAAAAATCGATCCGTTCAAAAATCGATACCAAGTCGATCGATTCAAAAATCGATATAAAATCGATCGATTCTTTATCGATTTTGAATCGATCGATTCAAAAATCGATCTTTTTTTCATTTTAATTCAACGACCGGTACGAAAGATATGTTAAATTTATTATAACGATTAAATTATTTCAGACGATCTCAAACACGTCGTACTCTGCATGCCGCATCGCGGTCGTTTAAATTTTCTCACCGGAATGCTAAAATTCCCACCGGAAAAGTTGTTTCGCAAGCTCCGCGGTCTCCCGGAATTTCCCGAGGATGCTAAAGCAACCGGTGACGTAGCGAGTCATTTCGTATCCTCGGTAGACCTAGGGCTCGAGAACAAGAGTCTTCGCGTCAGCATGCTTTACAATCCTTCTCATCTCGAGGCCGTTAATCCAGTCTCGATGGGAAAAACTCGAGCGATAATGCAAATCATCAACGACGGAGCTTACAACGAGCGAGAAATTTCCAATTGGAGCGACAAAGTCGTGAATCTTCAGGTAACGAAGAAAAATCCAATTCCCTGAAAATAAAAAAAAATATTTTTACAATCATCGATCAACAAATATTTCTCTATATTTTATTTAAAATATTATTCGATTTTCTTACTATTTTATTTTATTTTTTCAAATAATTTTTATCGTCAATCGTCTCACCATTTTTCACAATTTTGATGACATTGTTTTACTCCCGGATAATCGTAGAATTAATTCGCTCGCGAAATATATATTAATCGTAAAATTTTTTTAGTAAAATGTGTAATTTTGTTAAATTCTTCATTTTTTTAAAATTGCGCTTAGGTACACGGTGATGCGGCTTACGCCGGTCAAGGAGTGAATCAAGAGTCACTGGCGATAAGCGGCGCTCCGCATTTCGAAATAGGGGGTTCGATACATCTCGTGGTGAATAATCAGCTCGGTTTTACGACACCGGGTTCGAGGGGTCGATCATCGAGATATTGCACCGATCTGGCAAAATCGATAGGAGCGCCGGTGATTCACGTGAATGGCGACGCACCCGAGGACGTTGTGAGAGCAACCAGAGTGGCTTTCGATTATCAGAGAAAATTTCGCAAAGACGCTTTCGTCGATCTCAATTGTTATCGTCGCTGGGGTCACAACGAGCTGGACGATCCAACTTTTACAAATCCACTTTTGTACAAAATCATTCACAATAGAAAGTGAGAGAAGAACGAGTGCGATTTTTACAATAATTTGTGGAGAACGATTACGAGTAATCGAACTTTATTCGTAATTGATTCTTATCGACTTAATCGAATAATCGATTCATAATCGATGGATCGATTGAAATTTGTATTTAGCGATTATTATTTATAATCGATCGATAATTTTCAGGCCTATTGTTGTAACGATCCAATTTTTCAGATCTATTCCAGACGCCTATCGGGAAAAACTAGAACTATCTGGAGTTCTTACGAAAAACGAGAGCGAGACGATAATCGAAAAATACACAAATTGGCTCGCAGCTTCGTTGAGACAAGTCGACGATTATATTCCTCAACCGACTTATTTCACTCATCGATGGACGGGAATGCAACAGGCACCGGCTGCTCTGACTACCTGGGACACCGGTGTCGATCGGGATTTATTAAGATTCGTGGCAAGCAGAAGTGTCAACGTTAAAGACGAATGGGTGAGCTGCCTAAAAATAACCTCGAATTAAAAAAGAAATAATTTTAGTCATTGTTGAAAAATTCCATGAAATTACTTGTTTCTTCTTATTTGTGAATTCATCGAATAGGAGATTCATCCACAATTGATGAAGAGCCACGTTCAAGCGAGACTGAACAAAATCGCTAATGGCGAAAATTTCGACTGGTCGACTGCAGAGACAGCGGCTTTTGGCACGCTGCTCTATCAAGGCTTTAACGTGAGAATAAGCGGCCAGGATGTTGGTCGAGGAACATTTTCTCATCGTCATGCCATGCTAGTCGATCAATCCACCGGGGGTGAGTTCATTTTTTTATCACGATCGAAATCAAGAAAATAAAAAAATTCACATCACTCTACTTCTAAATTTGTGACAAATATTCATTAATTTCAGTCTTTTCTCGACGTGTGCAATTTCATCAACGAAAAATTATAATGTTTTTTTTGTTGTGAATTTTTTCAGAGATGCACATCCCTCTCAATTCGATGGCCAACGGCCAAACGGGGAAGATCGAGCTGGCGAACAGTATTTTATCGGAGGAAGCGGTGCTCGGTTTCGAGTACGGTATTAGCATAACATCACCGACGACCCTCCCAATCTGGGAAGCACAATTCGGTGATTTTTTTAATGGTGCGCAAATCATCATCGACACTTTTATCGCGAGTGGCGAAGCCAAGTGGATGACGAGCAGTGGACTCGTGATGCTTCTTCCTCATGGTTACGACGGTGCCGGTCCCGAGCACAGTTCTTGCAGAGTCGAAAGATTTTTACAATTAACGGACAGTCGCGAAGACAGACCTGACGGGGATGACGTTAATATTCAAGTTGCAAATCCAACGACACCTGCTCAGTATTTCCACTTACTGAGAAGACAGGTTCGACAACAATCTTTGACTTAATCTTTTCTATTAGTTTTTTCCGTAGTTTGTGAATTCATTTTCAAGCTACGCCAAGATGAATGAATTTGTAGTAATTCTTGAGTAATTTTGGTTCGACAGATGGTACGAAATTTTAGAAAACCCCTTATCGTCGTAGCACCGAAGATTCTTTTGCGTCACACATCAGCCACCTCGTCCCTCGACGAAATGGTCCCGGGCACATCGTTCAAGAATGTAATCGGTGATTGCACAGAGACTAACTATGGAATTAAGAGAGTCGTATTAGTCAGTGGAAAGCATTATTACGCTTTGAAAAAACAGAGAGAAGTATTAGATGCCAGAGACGTGGCGATTATCAGAGTGGAGAGTCTCTGTCCATTCCCGGTGGTCGACCTGAATCAGGAGATTCAGAAATATCCTCACGCTCAAAGTAAACGAGAAGATAACGATTTTCCTTTCTTTTTAATGGAAGAGTAATTTAGATTGCGATGGATTTGTTTATTTATAATTTTCATTATTTCAGGTTTTATTTGGAGCCAAGAGGAGCCTCAAAATATGGGAGCATGGAGTTTTATAAAACCACGATTCGAGAACTTATGCGGACGTCGAGTACGTTAAATTTTTCGAGGAAATTCCTTAATTCCAATAGTTCTTAAATTTAATTTCAATTTTGTCGAAAGTGACGATTGATTAAATTTTTTTCAGATCAAATATTCTGGTCGCGAACCACTTCCAGCTCCGGCTGTTGGAGTCGCCAAAGTTCATCAGCGTGAGGCGGAGGATGTTATCGTCAAGCCATTCACAATTAAGTAAATTTTTTTAAAAACAACGACTTTACGGATAAAATTTTGTACATATGAATAATTGTCGTTACAGTCTACAAAAAGAATTAAGAAGTTACACCACCTTGAGATTATCAAAAGATCAAAATATTTTTTTCTTGACTAGATAAATTGTTTATACTTTTAAGAATATTTTAAACCATT
Organism: Netelia virgata; assembly: GCA_951802705.1. NCBI lineage: Eukaryota > Metazoa > Arthropoda > Insecta > Hymenoptera > Ichneumonidae > Netelia > Netelia virgata. Next base: position 5,848,057 of record OX637864.1, on the reverse strand, counting down.
TTAACCATTTCAAAATCAAATTTTTTCCGAAGTTGTAACAAATATATGACCGATCGAAGCCTCGAACTATGGATAAGCAAAAAAATTCTATTCTTGTAGTAGTCCAAAAAGTAATTAAACCGGAATACACAGTGCTGCCTTAATTACAGGTCTAAATGAGCTATAGCCCTGGAGTGTATGCAAAATAAAAATGTCTGTATACGCAAGAACTAAAGAAACAATGAAACAAATAATGAAAACAAAATTGATTCGAGGGGGATTCGATCGGTCGATTCTCCGAGTTGTGAATATGAGAGACGGCAGAGCTTTCACGTTCTCGTCATTCCGCTTACGGGGCGTATACAATCCCGAGTGACGTCACAAATCGACCGTTGCGACGCCAAGAGGCAGTTTCCGGCGGAAAAAACTTTGCTCCAATCGAGGCATAGGCATATTCCTTCTGTAGTCCTTTGAATTCGTTGGTACAAGTTAAAACTCAGTATAACAGACAACGAGCGCTTCGAAAACGCGATCCGCATTTTCTTTAGCAGTCAGCAACCGATCGCGTTAAAATTTTGAGGGTATCTACAGAATTATGGCAAAAAGTGGCTAAGAGCTTTTTTTTCCAAAATCGTTGCCATAATTCCCTCAAAATTTTAACGCGCTCGGTTGCTCAGTCTCGGAGAAAACATAGATCGCGTTTTCGAATGAATTGTCGCCTGTAACACTGTTTTCAAAATTTTTGCATACCTGAAACATTTCGAAACAAATCGAAATTTGACACACCATTTACAGCTTGGATTTACGTCCATATTCGAAGATATTGCGGACTTCAGTAAAATGTCCGATGTACCGTTAAAAGTTAACGGTGTGATATAGAAAACATTTCTCGAAGTCGATGAGCTGGATACCGAAGCTGCAGCTGTTACAGTTTTTCCTTTGAAGATTAGAGGACACGAGTGTTAAATTTTCTAATCGGATATTTCAGTTGGTAAAATGATACGACGCGGTGGATATAGATAAACGGAAGAACCGGACGAATAGTAGTCCGCTGTTTTTGTCGAGCATACGGGACATACATACGTAAAATAACATAAAATGGACCGTGTAAGTAACAATACACCAATGATGCATTATCCTATGATGCATTAAGATTTGGATATGCTTCGCCATTTTATATTCTTCTTTTTTACATTAGGCTGACCCATAGGTCTGGAAAGGTGTCCTTGAATGTTGGGAGCGGGACCCTGATATTCTTAATGCATGGAAAATTATCGACTCGAAAATGTTCCATTAACAAGCCAATATATTTCGAAAAGCCTTTTTAGAATAATTACCAAAATATGATGAATGGCATGGCAAATAAACAAATTCTCGCTGTGTCTTTGCTTCAAACCGCACTGCACTACAGTTCGCGTGCGTACGCTCACGCAGGCCACTTCCAGTGGCTGGCGAATATTTGATATTTGCACACCGCCGTCGCGTTGCACCGCGTTCGCGTTCAGTTCGCTCACATAGGACAATGCCTAAGAAAATACGTAACAGAGTAAATCACGTAGAACAAAATATCAAACGTTTTAGTATGATCATAAATAAAAATTAATTTGTTATGACGTTATCAATAATTTTCTACCTTTAAATTTTCAAAAAAAAGAAGAGCATTGTTATTTCTTTACTTAATCATGATGAAAAAAAATATTGAAGAATAAAATTTTATACCTGTGTTAACCAGTGTCGTATCGAAGCACATGGCTTTGATATGAGGAGCAATGCACCATTGATTTAAAGTTATTGCGACAGCTAAGGTCTGATTTTCTGCATCCCCTTCAATTGTCTGAATGCCAAGAATTCGTTCAACACCAGAGACAGATAATATAATCGGAAGTCTATCTCGAGATATTGCTCCAACAATATCGTTTCATACTTTGCCATCCTAATGTAGAACATAACAGCCATCAATTTTAAATTCATTTTTCAACTCTTCAGCAATATTTTTCCTTAATTTAATGTGGCTTCGATGAACTGTCCTATAGTTCAAATTAAAATGAGCGATATTTAATCCAATGCTTCTTGATGTAACAGGGATAATGAAACTGGCATTCCTGCTACTAACGCTTGCTCTGTCCAAAGCAGCACAAAGGTCTGGCGTTATCACGTCAATTTTAGGCATTCGTATTAAATCGCCAATTTCGTCTTCAAAATTTGAAATGGTACTCGATGTTTGACTAGTTATTGATGATAAAATTGAAGGTTGACTCAGTAAGATGTCATTAATATTAATATCTGAAAGAATTAAATATACAGAAATATATAAGAAAACTCAATTTGCATTCTCATGTATAAACGTCATGTTAGAATCGGAAAAGATAGAAATAAATAAATAATTACCAAGAGCAATGTCCATTATATTCTCATGGTCTGCCAGAGATATTTACGAAATATTGCTATTGATAAATCCATAGCGAGTTATTGATCGTTGACCAATCAAAAATACCTTTTTATCATCATCAAGAAGTTTTTCTACACCGGCCTTAGCAATATCAAACAATTTATCAAGTTTTTCAGTAAAAACTGCCTCTCTTATTTTATGCGGACCCCACTTTGTTTGTTTACTATTTTTTTTTAATAGTTTCCATGAATTAAAAATTTTTGTGAGTTTTTGGATTGCATATTTAAATCCACAAGTAGGTATTTCCGCTTCACACCATATTTCGGTTACTTTTGTAATTGTGGTCTTCAAACTTTTGTAAATTGTTCGTTTAAGAACAGTATGTTCGTAAAAAAAATGAGACATAACCTCTCGTAAGGTTGGCAGCTTTCGTCCAAAGACATTTTGACTGATGTTACCAATTAAAAATTCTGGCTTAGTCATAATTCAAGTTTTGGAATTGTAATAAATAACAGAATACAAAAATAATATAACCTTATCACGATAATATAGTTAACAAATCCGGTTAAATGAAGTTTTAATGAAGTTGACAGATGTCTACGAATCCTACCAACGAATTCAAACGACTCTAGAAGAAGTAATGCCTATTGATGTCTATGGATGTCTATGCTTCGTTTGACTCAAAGTTTCTTCCGCCAGAAACTGCCACTTGGCGTCGCAGCGGTCGATTTGTGACGTCACACTATATAGATACACGCATGTACCTATATATAGGTACATGCGTGTGCCAATATTGTGCAGGAGATACGTTAATTATACGATAACATTGCCCTCGTCAGCAATTGCATCGTTGCAGACTTTTGCGGCTTCAGGAAAATACATTTATGTTTTTTCCAATTACAAGATTCGCCCACACGCGTGTCTTACGATCTGGTCCGAAAGATAAGAGTTTACGATGATCCTGGGTTATCGGAGCGTGACCCACGAGAGAAAGAGATTTTAAAAAATTGTACAACACTAAATTACACAGCATATGGTTTTTCTCAAATATATAATTAATATAATAATAATAATAATAATAATAATAATAATAATTACGATAATAAAAATGATAAACTTTTTATCGTATAGGTTAAGCGTGGGTAAAACATTTACCTCATGACGACAACGGATCATTCCCTATTACCATTAATTAATTCAATCAACCATAGATATATAATTATCGATCCTTCGAAACGACATCAGGTGCACTTCAAGTGGTTAATAAACCTCGTAAACAGCTGATTCTCGTCAAAATATTTCTGTAGGAGTGTGCTTTTAAAATAAAATCTTTGTAAATAAACATGATTTTCCTGTGATGAAGATTATCGTAATATCGATCGATAAAGACAAAATTTGTTGAAAAGATGCAAAATCATTTCCGTTGATTAGTATCGACCATCTGGGTAATGAAGAAATGTTTTTCTGAGAAAACTGGACGGTTCTGTCATCCCCTCTGCCGCTCTGGTGGAGCGAACTATACAAGCGTCGTTGGTTGCTAGCCATCCTCTTATAAAAGCGACGTCTGAGTGTGGCCAGTGCGCTTACGTTGCTTCTGTAGATAGTGTCGAAGCTATAGAAGCTCTTGGTAACACAAGTGTAGAACATTCGTTCGCCGCCGCGTGGTTTTTCGGGGCTTATTTCGTTTAAACTCGTTTGGTCGTAGCTACAATCGTAAGGATCAAGGTACGCTCGATCTTCGATAGCGCAGGAGAAAAATATTTTTTTAATATTTGTCTCGTCTTACGAATATTTTCTCGTACCATTCTTTTGAAATATTTAAAAAAATCTGTTCACTGTATTGTGCGTCATTGGCTTCGTGTGTTTTTCAGTTTTTTTTACGATCAATACATAAAAATGGAAATAGATCGTCCAGACCGACCGACACGTTGCACGTGGGTTGCAAATGCGACAGGTTCGCCCCATACTCAACGAAATGAGTGAGTACAATAATTAAACGTTCGACTTTAATTAATTGTTTCTTTAAAATTTATGATTAAGAGAAATTGATTAATTTTAAAGAAAAAAATGTTGTGCGCTCGAAACGTTCTTAGTACAAATAAAATCAGATTTAGAAAAAGATTTGGACATGTGTGTGATGAATTTTAAATATTTAAATGCATATCCTCGTGAAATATTGAATTAAAATTCCTCCAGTTTAGTTTGATGAGATTTCGAATTCTTTTCGAGAAAAGTTGAAAGTTTTCAAATATAATAAAATCTTGAACTATTTGTATATATACAAAAGTAAGAGTCAGAATTTTTGCAAAATATACAAAAATAAATAACAATATAATTTATTTTTTATTTCTGCCTGTTTTAGATTTCCGAACACGAAAAAAGTCTTGCCAGATATTCTGCACGCAATTGGTCAAACACCGATGGTTCGTCTCAACAAAATCACAAAGTCTAACAATATTAAATGTGAAATGTGTGAGTATTCAATATCATATTAAAGATAATGAGAATTAAATGAAATGTTTTTAATTTAATCTAATTTCCACGCAGATGCAAAATGCGAGTTCCTAAATCCTGGTGGTTCGGTGAAGGACAGAATCGCATACAGAATGGTCGAAGACGCTGAGGCAAAGGGAATATTGAAGCCTGGCTCGACGATAATAGAACCCACCAGTGGAAATACCGGAATAGGCTTGGCAATGGCCGCAGCTGTTAAGGGTTACAGATGCATAATAGTCATCCCCGAAAAAATGTCCAACGAAAAAATCTACGCTCTCAGAGCTCTGGGAGCTGAAATCGTGAGAACTCCGACCGAGGCCAGTTGGGACAGTCCCGAGGGTCACATAGGCACTTCCCAGAAGCTCAGAAGTGAAATTCCCAACAGCGTTATTCTAGATCAGGTAAAGATCTAAAAAATATCGTTGAGTAAACCTTTGAGAATATATTTTTTGAAACATAGCAGTGTCGAAGAAAAATTTTCGTTAAAAAATCGATTAATTCGACATATCTAAATAGTTGAGAGCTCTCTTTTGTACCTTTCTGGTTACGAAATGGTAATTGTGATTAATTTCTCGCAGTACACGAATCCTGGAAATCCATTAGCTCACTACGACCAAACCGGAACCGAGATTCTCGAGCAGTGCGATGGAAAAATTGATTATTTTGTCGCTGGGGCGGGTACCGGTGGCACGATAAGTGGTATAGGTCGCAAGCTCAAGGAGTTATCCCCAAACACGAAAATCATTGGTGTCGATCCGGAAGGAAGTATTTTAGCTGATACGGACGAATCAGATGCGACGTCGAATTCGATAAAATTCTACGAGGTCGAGGGTATTGGGTAAGAAGATTTTTCTTGTCGATCTATTTCGATTGGAAAGAAATATATAAATTAAATAAATTCATATTATACAGTCCCTGAAATACTAGTAGTATCAAGGGTAAAAACATATGTCTCGTATCTTATTCTCCGTTCGGTTGACCTACATCGCGTTCTTATCTCCCAGTAAAAAAAAAATGATTAGAAAAATTGTTATTGCCTCATCGTTAAGCTCTGATTTGATGTATTTCCCCATGTTTTACACTGTGATTTATTTTGTTTACAGGTACGATTTTATCCCAACGGTTCTTGATCGAAACGTAATTGACTCTTGGGTAAAAAGCAACGACAAGGAATCTTTCACCGCTGTTCGCGAGCTCATCAAGCAGGAGGGTCTTTTATGCGGTGGTAGCAGTGGTTCGGCTCTCTCGACAGCGATCAAGCTCGCCAAGGATCTTCCTGCGGATAAGCGTGTCGTAGTCCTTTTACCGGATGGTATAAGAAATTACATGACGAAATTCGTGTCCGATCATTGGATGGAAGCGAGAGGATTTTTGGTAAGCGATTCATTCAACCCTTAATTTTATTGTCGAATTTAATTAACGATTTCGTGTTTAACAGAAATTTCTTTCATGATTTTATCGTATCGTACTACCAATGATTTATTATTATGATTTTTATTGCAGGATCCACCAACTCCGATAGAATCGAACAAATGGTGGTGGAATTTGCACATCTCGAGCCTGCAAATTGGAAAACCGCCGGTTCTTCGCGAAACTGCTACTTGCCAAGAAACACTTGTTCTTTTGCAAAGCAGCTGTCTCGATAGAATTCCCGTTACCGACGAGAAGAATCTCGTCAAGGGTCTCGTCACTTCGCACAATCTCATGACTCGACTCATAGCTGGAACGGTTAAAAAAACTGATCTGGCTATAAAAGTTATCGAGAGACAGCATCAAAAAGTTTGCCTGCTCACGACTCTTGGACGACTCTCGAGAATTTTGGAAATCGAACAATGCGCCGTTATAGTTGACGAACATCGCGAGGGAATTTTCGTTGGTATAGTGACGCAAAAAGATCTCATGAATTTTATCAACAACGGTAGCAAAGCTCGGAGCAACGGGGAGGCTTCAATACCGTACAAAAAAAAAGAAAGAAAATAAACAAAATCTTTCAGTCTCGCGGCAAAATAAGGCTAAATTATCGTAAAAATTCTGGAACATGAGTAACAAAATAGTAAGAAGCATAATTATATGCCCGATCTCACGTCTACTTGACGATTTCAAGAAACTTATTTCTCCAATTTGCGCATTTACTGCAACGAATCAACAGTCAGGAAAAATTGTATCATTGCATTTTCTATTTACATCTTAAATTTCAAGATCGTCCGTACTCCGCCTTTTGTGCACATATTCGCACAACTCTTTGCATCACATCGAGACTAATTTTGTCTTCGGAAACATACATGAATTCCATAGGTTTTATATCAGTGTTCTTTTTGTTTTGGGACAAGGACGTAAAGATTGAGCGCATGCTAGAACAGTTTGGTCCAAACTTTGTTCTAAAATACGTTTTTTGTAATAAATATTATACATCTCTTAACAGTATATAATCCTTATGTGAGAGAATCAATGATATCAGACCCTCTGAACTTTCACATGAAATTTACAACCCGGCAGAGCCGTGACTTCCGCCGTGACTTCGCTGACGATACCCAAATTGGCCAAACTGCCTCTGAGTAAACCGCAGGTAAAAGCGAGCAATTTGGGACTCTCGGAGAGGTATTGCGTGCTGCCCTTGGCTCCGAGTTTGGACAAGAGTCTAAACTCGTTGTCCTGAAGGACGTAAACGCCGTGATGATTCGTCTTGAGATTGTCTATTTGTTTTGAGTAAAGACTAGACCAAAAGTCGGTGCAAATGAATTTTATCATATCGAGCTCGTCTTTGAAACGCGACCACTCTCTCGTAAGACGCTCTATCACCCGATAACCTACGCTGAATCCCATCCATTCCAGTTTCGATAGATCTTCCTCGCCTTCCTTCTGCTGTGATTAAAAATTTCATTATTCATTTCTGAGTTATGCACAAAATAATTAGGATATAGAAAAAATTCTTAAGATCTCAATTATTTAGTTATACGCTTACTTTATTACTCGTCGGTGTGGACAACACGTAATTAACCATTTCGGCGTGTAAATATTCAAAGAGACACTCGTCGGCCTCGCCGGAACCGACAGGAAGGCTCGCTTTCGTGTCCGCTAATTGCGGTTTCATTTTCCTTATTGAATTCGTGATTTATTTTTATATTTACTGTTTTCTTATTCGTTTACTTCAAGCACTTGCTGGTTTGGGTCGTGCTTTCGGTGTTTTGACACACAAGTGTATGTCTCGCTACGTCGTTAAGGCGTGCTTACAAAGTTATTGCCCTAACCTAATTTCGCAGCCAATCCCACGAGGATGAAAAAAAAGTCCCTAACTGTTTACCAATGAGAGAAGTGATTCGCTAGTCAATTCCCACTATTCTTTTCCGATGATTGGTCGGGCAAACGCATGCGCACATTGATAAACTTATGATTGAGATCGCGAGAGAGGGCGGACACACAGGTTCACATGCAAGTCGTGGTCCAGAGAGGAAGAAAAACACACGGGAGTGGTGTAGACGGTTGTCAACCTCTCTTCAACCAGATCTAATCGATAAACAATGGCAAGTACGAGGTAGCGACGAACATTTTCATCCGACGTTCGTTGTCTCGGTGAACGAACGACTCACGATTTTACGAGAACAGAAATGAACGCTCAACGGTTCCGATCGTGAAAAATTTATCGAGCCGAGGAGACGCCTGTCACCGACTCGTGCCAGCCCACTTTCTGATTTGTTTTTATCTGTTCCAAATATCAGTCCGTGATCGTAATTGCGCGTATTGTTACTAAGGGAAACACCGGAACCAGGAAAATTCGACCTTGAACAATTCGACCTCGATTCTACGCTAATAATAAAAGTAAAGTTGCTCAATTTGATTAATTTTTCATTTTAGATACGCTTTATCCTCATACAAAATCGAGCAGGAAAGACGAGACTGGCGAAATGGTACATGAATTTCGACGATGACGAGAAGCAAAAATTGATCGAGGAGGTTCACGCGGTTGTCACCGTAAGAGATGCCAAACACACAAATTTCGTTGAGGTTAGTCACAGAAAGAAAGAGACATAGAACAAGAGAGATTTTTTGCATGTACGAAAAATTCGTACGTGCCAATAAACAGTGCAAATACTATTTGTTTTGTATTCGCAGTTTCGAAACTTCAAGATTGTCTACAGACGATACGCCGGTCTGTACTTCTGCATCTGCGTCGACGTTAACGACAACAATCTATGTTATCTAGAGGCAATTCACAACTTCGTGGAGGTGCTCAATGAGTACTTCCATAATGTCTGTGAACTGGATCTAGTTTTTAACTTTTACAAGGTGGGTCTCAATCCGGGGGGCTTTGCAGGGTTCTGCGTTTATTACCTCGTGTAATATCGTAGAATTTTGCAAAGTTCAACTAACCAAGAGGTCCTCGAGCGACCCCGAGAACGACAATTTTTGTGCTTCTATGTTTCAGGTATATACCGTAGTAGACGAGATGTTTTTGGCTGGCGAAATCAGAGAAACCAGTCAGACCAAAGTACTCAAGCAACTTCTAATGCTTAACTCCCTGGAATAATCATTCGCACTAATGTATAATTATTCTTTTGTTCTAAATGGAAAAAATCTCAATTCTCTTTTCGTTCCTGTTTTTTCTAATCTGTAAAGAATTGAAAATGGCTCGAAATGTATAAACTAATCGTATTGCGCAAGACCTGTTCGAGGGTCTCGTTACTCTTGTACAACGAGAGCCGAGTCCTGAATATCGAGTATTTATTTATAAAAAACCCAAGGTAAAATAAACTTTATGATCTTGCGAGTGTCGCAAAACGAGTTAAAAAATGGGCGGATTTTTTCATTCGTGTGCGTATAAGTTTTTCTTTTCAGTACTAATCGTAATCGTGCTATATATATAATATGTAAGAAATATTTAGACTCACTATTTGCACGAGATCTTCTTCCGATGGATCTTCACGATGGATCGTTAATCCTTTGAAATCGTGGACACTTCACTCTCACTCGTTTCTATCAAATTTTTGTATCATTTAAAACAGATATGCATACGCGAGGAAATAGAATTGGAAAAGTTACTGTTACTTGTACAAACAAGTGCGAACGTATACAAGGCTAGAGTACAAAATTCTCCGATGATGTCATATGAATTGAAAAAACACGGTTTTGTAATAATTATCATTTCAGTAGGTCCCTAGGTATACATGTTAGACGTATCAATGTTTTCAGCAACGACCTCATTTTAATCACACGCAAACGATTTATTAAAACACAAATCGTAGTCACAATAACGAACTAGTCGACGTGAAACTTCGTTTTGTTCGAAACCACTCGCAAGGATTCATGGGTACAGGTGGCGCTTGAGCGCGGCAACACTCCAGCGCCCTCTAGGGCTCCCGATGCTTGCATGGCCGGTTTGTACTTGCAGAAATTCGCTGACGCTGACTTTACGTGCAAACACAAACATGTAGCGAAATGCTATTTCTAGCAGCACATTATCTTAAGCCGCTATTAGCGACGCGTTCGTACGCACTGTACCTTTATGTATGGGTCGCGTATTTGGCTGGAACGAACTTTGGTAGTTAGCTATATACGCAATTTATTAGCGGATGAATAAAATGCGTTTAAACGGAAGCAAGATGTTCGAACGTACACTTTCGTGAGATTAGAAATTAATAATGAGTGCCATGTACTTGACCTCTAAGGCTAATCGAATATTCACGGTTTATTTTTCACGTCCAAAAATTGAGAAAAACTGTGCGTTCACCGCAGCTACCGAGCATTAATAAAAAAACTTTCCACTTCCGGCACGATGGCGTCATCTTTACCGGAAGCACAGTAGTTTGGACAAAATTCAAATTAATTCCCGGGAAACCGGTCTGTGTTGTGGCCTGGCACAACTGCGAAAGCGATATATTTATCACACTTATTAATTATAAATAGGCCAATAATGTTTACCTCAAAGTGTTATCAATTCGTGCCGAAAGCAATGATCTTCAGAAATATGGGTAAGTGTAACATTGAGAAACAAAGTTTATCTCAATTTGTAGAAAGTCTAGTATTCCTAACCTCAACTAGTAAACAATTATGTACCTTTTCCTACCGTTTTTGCTATTTTTACAGCAAGTGTGAAAAGATTTTATCGCAAAACAAATATTCTTGCCAGTGGGGATAAATTTGAAATCACACTAGACCAGAGAAAGCTAAAAACTCCGAAAGGCAGAGTACTCGAAGTATCAAGCAAACCGCTTGCTTTGGCAATCGCAATGGAATGGGACAGTCAGGAAGATATGATAGACAGGAGTACCATGCACTTGGTAATTTCCATAAAAATTCAATTCGATCGTAAAGAAAACCCGAGAACAATAATGCAAATTTTTTCAGACAGCTCTGTGCAGCACTTTTCTGGACAATCCTCATCAGCACACTAGAACAGACATAGCAAACTACATAGCAAACTATCTCGAAACGGACACAGTACTATTTCATTCTAGCGTATGCATTTTCTCACAAAAAAAAAATATATATGACATTGAACTTAATGAGAACGAAATAATAATCGTCTATATATTCAGGAACCGGAAGAATTATTAAAATGGCAAGCTGAAAAATGGGATCCTATAATTCAATGGTTCTGCGACCATTATCAAGTGAATATCACAAAAACGGAGACTATAAATCCACCGGACGTTCCCCATCAGACAAAGGCAGCTTTAATTAAACACGTATCCTCCTACAGTGCAGCAGCTCTTCAAGGTATGATAGAAAATTCGATAATAGCGAAAGAAATTAAGAATAAAACTCTGTAAAAAGAATAAAATATTAACAAAATTGAGAATCTCGTAGGTTTTCTATACAGTGTCGATACTCTAAAATCTGTGATACTCACAATGGCGATTTGCGAGAGAAAAATTAGCGTCGAAGAGGCGGTCAATCTGTCTCGTCTAGAGGAAGAATTTCAGGTACTTAACAAATTCTACAAAGTCGCGGAAAATTTTAAATTCATCAACTCGTAATATTATAATTTTTTCAGATTTCTCACTGGGGCAACGTCGAATGGTCGCACGAACTGAGCAAATACGATTTGCAGGCGCGCCTCGCTGCGGCAACATTGTTTATTCATCTCAATTCTTACACGGCGACTTTCCAACCGAAGAGCGAACGTGTTGAGAACATGTAGATAAACATCGCGACGGGACTTAGACGATACGTAAAAATAATATAAATCTATACATGTAAAAACCTTGTGAACGACGTACAAAGCCACGGGCTTCGCAGTCCTCAATTAAACATGAACATTTGACTAATTAATGAGAAACTTTTGACTAGATTCACCCGTTTGACAAGATTTACTAAAATCACTCATAAAATTCTAACGTAAATAATCATAGCGGTATATTGGCTTTCTGGCATTTGTACGGTGACGAGGATGAACACGTTACGGCTGGCGTGGAACAGTCTGCTCCCTCCCACTCTTTCATGCAGACGCAACTATCCTCGTAAATCTCTGAATTAGTACAAATTTCCCAGATATAAAAATAGTGTCGAAGAACAAAAAATCCTCACCTGTAAGTTGGCCCATGATTGAGACACAGAGCACCGTTTTTGCAAGCATTATGAGTACATTCGTTGCGATGACACTCGCCAACTCCACGACCGGTTGCTGGACTCGATCCAGTTATGGGAAAAATTGTATCATCGGTACGAAGCTCAATGTCGTAGATACAACCGGAAAACCCGGTGTGAAGAGGCAAATCGTGTGGCAGTGTTTCAAAATTTCGAGCTTTGTGACCTCCGATGTAAAGAATCGGGGAGACATCGAGACGCGTCATCGTTCCGGCGGCTTGACCGGTCACGTTCCCGAGTCCGTCGACCGAGAGCCAAGCTTCGCGTCCGCGACGACCGACTCGTAAAGTATGAGGCCTGTGGGCTCGTGTTCTCAGTGGACTCTTCGTAAATATTCTTCGTACACCTAAGAAATAAATTTTCGACACAAAACAAATACGTACAAAATTCCTTCACGATTCATTTTAAAGTAAAATCTGCTGAAAGTATAAAGGTCGAATCTGCTGAGAGGCATAAAGAAGTGTAAAGAAAGGTAATCTCAAAGATTGCTGGCTGACCTGATCCCAGATCCCATGTGAGCATTATGTAGCCACGAACGTACGTGAGACTAAAATGATCCGAAGCGTCCCGACTCGTTCCACTCTGGCCCATGAAAGCTATGAGAGATATTTGATCGAGCGAGTGAGGTATCAAACGCATTCGCAATTCCATCGCGTCTTTGATCGCGTTCGTAAGACCATAAGCAGCATACGACGAGAATCCAGGAATGAAGACGGAAAATGATGGCTGCACTATGGCAGACTCTGCAAAAGAGAACAATTTGTTTGAACGGCTTTCTCGTCTTAATTACAACCTCTACCTTCTTCGCAGAGGAGTCCGTGCATTCCCAGAGGACAAATACACATGAAACCAGCTCCAGGTGAGCTTATGCAGGTCGCACCGAGAGAGCAAGGATTATCGTCACAGGCTGATCGCTCGCACGCAGCTCCGCTATATCTGGTGAAATATTGTTAATTACCCAAAGAATATTTACCGAAGGATCGACTTAATAACTAGATTAAAAATCTCGATTAAAAGACGTATGACCGACTTTCCTGCTTACTATGGCCCGAGCCATCGGCAAATAGCGCATAAGCCAAGGGGTTAATGCACTTACCCTGCGATACATTTGCAGTAAACTTCTCCATTTATGTCGTGGCAGGATCCAAAATTTCTGCAAGGATTCAACAGGCACAGAAACGACGTACACTCTTCGATCTGAAAGGTCTCCGTCGAATCGTGGATAAAATGACGTGGTACGTTGTTCACCCTCAGCAGACTCATACAACCGATAAATCCCATCGCGATACGAGGAAAATAGTGGGTAAATGCTTGAGGTATACCACCCAAATGTACTCTCACTTGGCGTGGTACGATATCGTGAGACGAGAGTATTTGTTCTCCGCTCATTGCCATTGTGTCGTTAACGAGCAATCGGGCAGAACATTTTCCAATATCGTCCGTTCCTATGAGATATTGAAATCTGGAAATTTTCAATTTTTTAATTATTATTCTCTTTCGTTATTTGTTTTTTGTTTCAAGGTGGTTCAAAACATCTACCGCATTTCCACATCCACGTCGTATCCGTTATTGATGGGTGAATCGATTTCACCGAGTAACATGGTCTGAAGGCCGCACGAGAATTGAAATTTGAGCTGACCACCCTCCATGTAAAGAAGAACGTATCTCTCGTCATCGAAGAAGGCGTGAACGAGAACTCCGCTTTTGGATTTCGTCTTGAGTCTTATGAAGATTCGAAGCGAGCCATCACCGTCGATATAGACCTGTTGTCTCACGTAAGACTTGCCATTGAACGCAGCATTCGCGATGCTCGGACCGTCCTTACATTTGTCTCTGTTGTCGCAGTCGCATTTCGTCGCATTTTTTGGACAATTCGTCAAGATACATTCTTCCTGACTACAATTGTAACGCGATGGTTCTACCGATCTGGGACTAGGCTCTGTATTTACTTCTCCTTCTTCCGGACTGGAACTGAGCGTTGAAGGAGTGACGATAGAGATTCTCGTCATTGGGAAAAGATCATTGGTCGTGTCGCTGGAAAAATCGTTAATCTCGATCGTCGTCGGTTCGATCGTCCTATCGGTAAATCCTCGGGATTCGCCATCTAAGGTCCCAGCATTTGTCTCGTTGCTTCCTAGAATCGTTTTAGTAAAAATACTCGTCGATTCCACTGGGAGAATCGTGGATACGAGCGAAAATTCTGTCGAGATTCCAGCTGTGACTATCTCGCGTTGGAAGACCGTTGAGGTATCGCGCGATACCGAAACTTCCTCGGAACTGAACGAACCTCTGGTAAAATCTTCGATCTTGGTCGAGGGAATCGTTGACTCGTGATCGTAAAATTCATCAGTTCCATCCAACGTTGCTTCGGTGACGATACCAGTGGTCGAAGAATCAATATTGGAATCGATCATTGGAGTCATCGTGCTGCTGATGAAAAATGGCTTTGTAACGTTCTCGATATCCGTGCGAGTGTCGACGATACTCGTGTTTCTCAAACTTGGATAAACCGAACTTTCGGCAGTCGGTGAACTTTTTTCTAAATCTTGTATCGACGATTCTGTGGAAATATCTTCGATGATCGTCATACTCGTCGTTGTACTGGCAGTTTCTTGGGAAGTTAGATAAATCATCGTAGGCGATGGAACAGTCTTTGGCGTTGAAACTGTATCTTCGACGAACGAAGTGATTGTCCTAGTTGTTGAAACGTATTCGTGGCACGATTCTCCGGAATATTCCAAAGGGCAAGTGCAAGTGAAACTATTTATTCCATCTATGCAGGTACCACCGTTTTCGCATCTCGCGTTTTTCGACTCGCAATCGTCGTAACGAAGTTCGCAGAGCTGACCGTGATAATCCGGCACGCAATAACAAACTGGCTGAGAATCCTCGAGTAGGCACATCGCCTCGTTCTTGCAGGGATTCTCGTCGCAAGGAACTATGGCTTTGTCACAATCCTTTCCCGTAAAACCTTCGTAAACGAAAAATTTTCATTGTTGTGACAAAAATTAATTATTTACAATTTTTTTAAAAGTAAAGTAAGCTTTATAAAAGGTTTCTTACCGAACAAACAAGCGCAGGTATAAGTAGCAGGAACATTGAGGCATAATCCACCGTTTTGGCATGGTGATGTGACGCATTCGTCGACGTCCTCGTCGCACAACAAACCTATCCAGCCTTCTTGGCATCTGCAGTAGAAAGAGAATCCTGGTCCTTCCACACATTCGCCTGAATTCTTACAGATTGTATTGTTGCACACGGCTGCGTCGATCTCGCAATAGTCGCCTGTTTAAAGAAAAACGATAAGTCCGAATCGATTTTGTTTTCAATGAGAAATTGAAAATACTTACCCGAGTATCCCTCGGGACATTGGCACATAAAACCATTGTAATCAATGCAAGTGCCATTGTTAAGACACGGTTGATTCATGCACTCGCTATACTTCATCTCACAGTTTAAACCTGCAATAGAGATAAAAACAAATGATATCAGTTTTATGATTGCCACCGTGTCTTATTAATTCCTCAGTTCTCACCTATGAAACCATCAGGACACGTGCAATTGTAAGAAGCAACAGCGTCGTTGCATGTACCACCATTCAGACACGGATCGGACCAACAATCGTCCCAATTAATCTCACAATTAATTCCAGTGTAACCGTCGATGCAATAGCAAGAATAGGAACTGCAATTTGTTCACATATTTTAACCAATTAATCGATTAATGCACGTTATTGCAATTATAAAAATAAATTATAAATTATAAGTTATAAAAATAAATCTATTTACAATATTTTTAATAATTGATAATACAATCATTACCCATTCGCACTGTTCATGCAAATTCCGTACATGCACGGTTCGCCGGTACAATTTTGCGATCCTGAAGCAACTTGGATAGCAATCGCAATGACAATGACAATGATATATTGTAGCCAGTGTAAGCGAAATAAATTGCATGACCTGCAAATAGCGAAGAAAAGAAATTCATTGACGATATATAAAAGTTTTTCCTAAAGTCTTGTCCTTAATCCAACAACAACGCCGGTAACAATGAGACTCGAACTGTGGCAATCATTTGCCAGCGATTTATATTCGATCGATCGATCAGAGCGATTCGTCGATCGCCCGACGAAAAAATTATTATTCCGTGGATTACCTCGTCATGATTCGTGTCTTAACAATATTGCCAGAAAACAATTCGCTACTTATACGAATGAGTGTCTAGCTGCTACCGCGACGAACTTATACCACAACATACTATTTGCTTCAAGAGACCCTTTCGAACTGTATCCATAGCGACATGTAAACAACACAGCTGAGTACGTTGTGTGTGTAAGAAGCACGCTTGCTTGAAAAAAAGCTCGATATTATAATTAAATGCCATCCACGTGCAATGGATTGATCGGTTTTGTTTTATGACTACTTGGCATAGGAATGTCTAGGTCCTGGCGAAACGAGGTCAAAGTATCACGAAGCTCTGTTGTTCAGAGTATCGTTGTATCCATTTTTTAGGGATTTATCGACGCTTTTGAAATACAGAGAAACGTCTTTATATGTACGTGAATTCTCATCCCCAGCAATTTTATTGATTGAATAATAAAGATGATATAGCGATAGCTATATATACACACGGACACGGAGAAGCGCTATCAGATCCGTGTGAAAGCATTCATGCTAACGATATTCCTCGTCCCTCTCTCTCTCACTCTATCTCTCTTCCTCTCTGTTATGAAGAAAGAGACGACGAGACTATCTCTATTTTAAACTCGATCCCAGTATAGCATCTGTGAAATAATTGGGTGGAGAGATTGAGTAACATTGTCCACGATACACATCAGAATCTTCAGTCTATTTTCTTCAGTTGATGCGGAAGCATAGATACATTCTCTTTCATCCCTCTCGTCTCGTGTTCTTTACTCGAGTGAACCGGTGAAGCGAGAGTGCTGGCCGATTTTCTAACAGATCTATCGGAACGCTCGATACTTTTGCCAGATCGGTAATTTTTCTTCAACGTCCCGTTAATTTAAATGTCGAAGACGATGGAACCGGAAGTCGTGAATGAGTTGTTAAATCGTCATCTGACAGACCACGGTCTTCTGTCCATCGACCAGAATTGGAAGATCGAACGATCGAGTCTCGGTGGTCGAGGAATGTTCGCAACTCGTGATATCGAGAAAGGAGAACTCATATTCGTCGATGCCCCTCTCGTGATCGGTCCACGCTGTTACGACAAATATTTGCCGATGTGTATCAATTGTTACAAATCCAATTGTCCTCTCTTCCCATGCGAGCGTGGCTGTGGTCTTCCTGTCTGTTCCGACGATTGCGAAAATTCATCCAGACACGTCGACAACGAATGCAAATTTCTGCGAACGTGGAAGCCAAAGTGCAACTCCATGTGGTCCATGGAATTGTTGCAAGCCGTTGTACCGATAAGAGCTTTGGGTCTTAATGAACATCAGAGGGATCTCGTCCATGTATTAGAATGTCATCCAAGGCACGCTCGTGAGGTAATGAACATCAACGTGTCACGTCGAACTCGATAAATCGACCTTCCCTTCGCATTCTTCTTCTTTGTAGCCGACGATGCAATTTTCGTAACGCATACCGATGAATGTTCTTCTTGTCGACGATAACGTTAGCTGGATCTTCTGAAAAAAAATATCGAAAATGAGATCAAGGACGAAGACGAGAAATTGATGATACGAGTTTGCCAAGTTCTCGATACCGGAGCTTTTGAGACCGCTGCAGTCGTCGATGACACAATGTCGATCAGCTTGCGAGGTCTTTATCCACTTGGCGCGTTGCAAAATCACTGCTGCTCTCCCAATACCAGACATCACTTTGATCGTCGACAATTGTTGTACACCAGAGCTGCTTATCCCATCAAGAAAGGAGACGAGCTGACGATGACTTATACCGATCTCATCTGGGACACCGGTCTGCGAAGACAGTATCTCAGAATGTCCAAACACTTTGATTGCTGCTGTGAAAGATGTTCGGATCCTACGGTACAAAATATTGATTGTTATCAGACTAGATTGAATTTAGAATTTGGCTTGATCGTTCGAGATTATTTTTCAGGAATTTGGCACTCTTCTAGGGGCTCTTAGATGCGCTAATTTAAATTGTTACGGCAATATGTTACCAAACGATTCACTGAATATAGATTCTGCCTGGACTTGCGAGGATTGCAAAATGAGAGTCTCCAGCCGGCAGGTATTGGATATTTAGATTAATTTGTAAATTCGTGAATTTTTTTTCAAGTGAAGTTGATTATTTATTGAATTTTGGCCAGATCAAATCAATTCGTTCCGGACTCGCATCTATAGTGAAAGAGATACTTTACAAAACACCTCGGCAGATATTGAAATTTATCAATGGTGAATTAACGATATTGGTGCCGGTTGCGTGTTCCACCATGATGGACATGAAATTTCGTATAATTTCTTACTTCGGTAGAGCCGAAGGACTCTCATGGGAAAGTACGAGAATTATGCATGAAAACAGTATAACGACGCGTATTGCTACGATTTTCATTTAGACAGAGTTATGTTTTTTTATGGATAACTAACAGCTCATATACTTAACGTAATAACAGCCTTGTACATGGCTTCATTAGGTAGCTTAGCCCTCGACGATGATATTTGACGGATCGTTGGAACATTGTAACACATGCACGATTGAATGAAATACATTCGAGTAGGTGGGTACCGTTAATGGGCCTTGATTTATTTTAGATTCTCAATTTTAAACTCCATCGTGATTTTTTTTCCAGATTTGTCGAACACCGAACTTCGCACAAAAGCTAAATACTGCCAGGAACTCGTTCATCTGTTGGACAATCTCCATTGTGGAGATTCCCAGAAAAAGGGTAAGCTACTTCCAGGAAATAATCTGGAAAACAATTTTGAGCTTAATCGTATCGCGAATAAATTCTTAATCTAACGACGCACAATTACACAGGTCTCGTTCTGTACGAATGGTACTGCACGAACTTAGAAATAATGAAACGCAAGGAAATCGAAGTAAACGATGATTCCAAAGTCGAGACAGATTTCCAAGAGGAGGTATGTCTTTTTTCCTATCTTCTAATCTCATCGATTTTCTTCATTTTCCTATTATAAATTTCGTTTCCTACTTGAACACCGTTTACAGGAAGATTATAGGAACAATTCGGCTATTTTGAAAAAGGCTATTGAGATATTGCGCGACGACATTGCGGCCCCTGACGATCTCTCCCTTATCGAAATCGACGATTAGATAAAAATATCTTTCATTCGATAAAAAAAAAAGGGGAAAAATTGGAGCGAATATCAAGATCATCCCCAAGGGGGTGAAAAGCGAGTATTTCTTGTTCACGAAAAGCTGCGAGTATTGATCAAACATTCACCCTCGGAATTCTCACCAATTTACGATGATCGTCCCGCTGCTATAAAAACAGTCAGCGACAAAAGAGGCAAAATAAGATTCAATTCAATTTGTATAATTGGCTCTCCCGGCTCGTTACCGTTTTACTTTTTCTAGTACTGTACGTCCATTTTACATAATTCGAGGATCGTCTATTGGTATACATAGCATACCATGATTCTCATAAAATTATACATATATACGTAGAATAATAATAATAATAATAATAATAATAACAGTAATAATATCTTTAGCCTATAAAATTTGTATATTCTAGGATGAATTGTCTGTATTATCGATTTTAAAAAAAATCGAAGGTTCCTAAACAAATTATCTATGAAACTATTGAAAAAAAAAAGTATCGTATCTTTTTTTACAATTTACACGCACTTGATGATTCTTACGATCCGTTCTGCCAACAGCACGACATTCACGGAATGTCCGTGCTACCGCGTGATAATTAATGGTTTCGTTTTTTTTTTCATTTTGTTCGTTCGAGTTTTAAAATAACCGCTGACCTTACTTTAAGAGAATCTGAAAAACCGTCGAGGCAGAGAGTTCGATTTTTCAATTTATATTTGCCGATCGGCTCAAAGCATCATGGCCTCTTCGTACAGGCTCGTGAAAGGCTCGAGATCCTCCGGGTCCTCGTCCTCGTATCTTTCTCCATTGTTGCTTCTGCAAATAAAAAAAAAATCCAGTTTGTAAATTCTTTCGATTTAAAAATAATATTTATTAAAGAAATTGCCATTCTCAAGATTAAATCTCACCTGTACAAACTGTCGTCATTGGCGAGCAGCTCGTCGGAAGAATTACGCATCAATTTTTGTCGCATCAGTGCCGTGTGAATCATCGCGACGCCGTTGAGAAATACTTCTTCCGAATTTTCCTTCTCACCGAAATATTTCTTGGTCAATCTCGCGGTCAATTCAGCACCGGCGTATTTAGCCGATATTCCAATTCTTTGAAAAATCGCTTTGCACTGCCATCTTTGCTGTGCGGTGTCCTGACTCGGGGCAATCGATCTCCTGGGTTGGGATTCTTTAACGAGACTCTCCCAGTCGACGCCCAAAGCATCGCCGAGTCCCTTGCCGCTCGTTTTAATATCCTCCTCGAGTTCCCCGTCGGAAATCTCCTCGAAATCCATCGTTTCCATATTTTCGTCGTCCATTGTCGTCTCGTTTTCTTCTTTCTCCTTCGTGAAGACGGATTCCTCGACGGATTCCGTCGCGGGTGACGGTTGAGCAGGCTCGTGACGCTCCGTCGTCGCTCCATGTACCTCTTTCTCCGTCTCGAGAGACTTTTTCGCATTCTTCTCGATTTCTTCGTCCTCCATGTTGAGAATATCATCGGGATCGTCGCTTATGTCGCTAAGATCGCTCTCTGTGTGAAGACTCTGAAGAGATTCATCGACACAGGGTCTTTTAGCCTCGGGCTGAACAGGAGGTTCTTTAGGTTCGACCGGAGGCGCTACGACCTTTTCCTGCTTTTGCTGAATTTGTTGCTGTTGTTGTTGCTGCTGCTGCTGTTGTTGTTGTTTTTGTTGTTGTTCCTGCCGTTGTTGCTCCTGGCGCTGTTGTTCCTGTCGCTGTTGTTGCACTTGTTCCTGACGTTGTTGGTGTTGCTGATGCTGCTGATGTTGCGGATGTTGCACATGTGGCTGATGCTGCGGCGGTTGATGATGATGAAGCACCTGATGATGATGCGCCTGCATCACTTTCTTCTGAAAACTGTCAGCGGATTTTTCTCTACTCCTTCGAGGTCTACCCTCCGCGAGTTCCATCAGTTTCTTGTTGATCGGTTCTTCCTTCATACTTCCGTGCAAAGAACTCTGCTTCGAGCCGTGAGCGGAACACTCGTCCCTCAATTCCGGAGTATTGAAGGGTCTGCGCTTTCTGGAAAGAAGGAAAAAATGAAAAATTGTGAGCACCTTCGAACAATAAACTCTGAAAAACTCTATTTGACGGAAAATATTCGATTAACGACCGGCAGATAATTCTTACCCATGAGGAGGCTCTCCCATTTCAATCTCCTTGATTCTATCGTTCCTGTACTGCGCTCTCAAGTGAAGCTGTGGATTTTCCCACTTTCTTGGATTATCGTTGATCTTCCACTCGGTCATCGGACTATCGTATCTCTGTGGTGGCCAATCCTCTTCGTGTACCTCGGATCGTGGTAGACTTTCTCGATCCCAATGAGTTCGCCGCCACTCACGCTCCTCCCAATCAGGGGGATAATTACGCTCGCGATTTCCATGCTCAACCTCGTGATGAATCTCCCAATTGTCATTGCTGCTCTCGTCCCTCATGGGCCCGGTTCTCATTTTCTCACCGCCGTACATCGAATGATGATGATCATCGAAAGGACGCTCGGGCTGTACCGCGTATCTCGAGGGTGCTCTCTCCTCGCGTCCGCGTCTCTCGTTGAAGGGACTGTTATTGTATCGTCTCGTGTCGATGGGCTTTCGTCGATCATCCTCGTGGGGATGATGATCGCGATACTCCATATGAGGCTGAGGCTCTTCCGGTTCCTCCCAGTGCTCAGGAGGTAAACGACCGTAGCCACGATCGAAATTTCTCTCCAGCTCGATACTTCGACGTGGACTTGGCTCTCGTCGATCCGGCATTCGATCCATCTTCATTGGAGGAAGATGCGGCAGTTCTTTTCTCTCGTGTTCGACCGGATGTCTGTCGAAACGAGGATTGAATCTGCGATGTCTGTCGCGTTCATAAATCGGCTCACGCTCCAGAAGATGATCCCTCGGTGCTGGCACAGGAACATTTTTATCAGGGATTCTATCCAGAGAACGTTGCCGGGGGAATCTCTCGATTCTTTCTCTCTCGAGAATCTTATGACTGGTCACTTCCTTGTCGACTGATCTATCGTAACGCGCGTCGAATCCTCGCAGAGAACTTCGATCGCGTTCCAAAGGTTTCGGATCCGATCCTCGAGGTTCTCGCTCGATACGCTCGCCTCGACGATCTCTCGGATTTTTCTCCATCAGACTCGTCTCTTTCAAACGCTCTTTATTGTCGCGACTGTAGCGCGAATTCAAAGGCGGCGGAGGGGTCGTAGTTGCCGACAAGCCAATGGAAGTCGAAGTCATGATCGGTAAATCGCGCTCTCGCAATTTTCCTCCGATATCCTTTTCGCGCTCTCTCTCACGTTGACGATCTCGAAAACGCTCGGGAATATCTTCGCGCTCTTTTTCCCGTTGGGTCTCACGGGCTATTCGCGAATGACTACGATCGTCGCGAATTCCATGATCCTTCTCGATTCGACGCTCTTTGCTCGCTCGCCTCGTTCTTTCGTAATTCTTGTCCTCTAATTCACGAGGTATATTTTTACGATGGGGAACGTCTTCTTGATTGAGGATAGATCTGGATTTATTCGGTTCGCCTTTGCGAGTCTCGTCCCGTTCTTTGCTACGATCGCGTTTGTGAATCTCGCGATCTTTCTTCTCGAGCTCGCGAGCTCGACTGGACGTTGGCTTTTCCTGGTGTCTCGGGGGTGTTAGATCGCGTTTTGATCTCGGGGGTTTCTCGGGCGTGCGACTTCTTCGGCTTGGCTTCGGGATTTCTTTCGTTACTTGATGCTTCATCCTGTCGATCGGAGGTGTTCGAGATCTTCTCTCTTTCTCCTTTACCCGTTGCTTCGCTCTTTCGTCGATCTTAGCCTTTTCTTCGAGCATACGACTCTTGACGCTGACATTTTTTTCCAACTCTTTTACCTTCTCGCTAGTTTTGCTCTTCAGGACTTCTTTCGTCACTGTTTCTTCACCGTCGCGTCCTTTTTTGTGATGTCTGTCTTTCTCGATCTCACGAGCTTTTAGTTTCGTCGGAGACTCGCTGCGATTCCTCTCTTTGCCGGATTTGCTAGACGAGACCGTTGGCAATGGAGACTTTGTTCGCGACACTGGAACTGGCGCGTGCTTTCGCACGGTAGGCGCCGTCACCGTCGTCACCGACTTTTTCAACGTTTTCGTTCCTTGATCCTTCTTGCCAGTTACTTCGATCTTGCGCTTCTTCTTCGTCAGAACTTTGTCGTTCTTTGTCGCGAGACGCTTTAGCTTGAGCTTCTTCTTTCTCTCCTTGTCCTCGTCATAGTCCGACGAAGCGGCGCTATGATGTCTCTTGGACTTGATCTTCTTGACTTTCTTGCGAGAATCTGAGCCGGTCGAGCTGCTCGACGACGAATCGTCGCTGCTCGAACTGCTACTGCTGCTCGACGAGCTCGACGTGTGGGACGACGACGACGAGCTCATCGCTTTTTTCTTGTGCTTCGTAGTTTTTTCTTTGCCGTGTACCTCCTTGTCCTTCTTCATCTGTATTTCCAATTCCCTCTGGAGTAATTGTCTGCGTCTCTCAAGTACCTTCTCGTCCTCGTACTCCAGATCCGTCTGATTCCACTCTTCCAAATTCAGATCGGGACTGTGCGAAGTCGTTTTCTTCACGATTTTCGATGTGATTCTTTTGAATGGATCCTCTTTGAGCTACGAGATATACATATATATATATAAACATAGTCATGTATGTTAATATCGTCATGTAACCAACTGGATTTTTGTATTTTAGGGACTTGCAAAATTTTTGGGAATCACCGACTAATCGGCGAGGCAAATAAATCACAACGCGGCAATTGGATATTGAAAACTTTTTAAAAAAGTTTGGAGAGATAGAGAGAGAAAGAGAGAGAGACGTCTAACGAAAACTAAAATATTAGGCTTACCCCTGCGGCATTGGCATTTGGATTATCCTTTTTCACTCTTTTGGAAGGACTTATGAGAGTGTGCGTGTTTGCATATCTAACGATACAAAATCATGAAATCAGTCAAGGCTAGTTGGGAGTGGAGCTTTTTCTTTTAAATGAAAATAATGAAAGTACGTCTAATCGAGTAACATGTAGAACGTATAAAACAAGTGCTAATTACTAGCTGCGAAACGAAGAAGAGAAAAAAAGCTGTCTAGCCATTCGATATTTGGACAAATAAGATATTCTTATTCGTACAACTGTCGAATTAAAAATGCTACATTTTTTTCATTCGCCCGATTATTCTACTCGTATTTCTTTTGTCCGACTATGGAACAATGTCGAAGTAGTACATTTGACAACCGATTGCGATATATTTATTCATCCGACCATAAAAAATCGAAAGCGATCACGAACAAAAATTGGATAACGAAAATCAAACGATGAATCGAAAATTTATTATAATTCTCATCAAATAGAAAAGATACTCTCGAATGGACCCCTCCCGCCCCTTTGCACATTATTATTGACGCCGCATGTCGAAACTACGACACACATGGACTAAAGGTTCGGAGATCTGATAATAATCAAGAGATTAATGTCTCTGATCAGTTGAGCGTCGGTGCGACGCCCCTTCAAAAACAGAAAACAAAATATTTAAAAGATATTTCATCTCTTTATTCGATGTATAAGTCACGCATACGCCGCCATTCTTCGTTATCGATTCCATCGAGTCACCTTCATGAAAAAAATTGTTTACATTTTTACGAGGTTAGAGAGGCTTTTCGTTTTGGAACAGGCCACAAGTATTTCAAATTTCAATGGAATTTAGGTCACGAGTTCAAAGTTTGACGATTCGTGGTCAATTTATCGAACGAATAAAAGAAAAGCAAAGTAGTCGGATTGTCAAACGGCTAGACGAAGAAAAAAAAAAACGAAAGTTCGAAAAACGAACGAACTTAATCGAAAGGGAAAGAGTGCGGACGGATAGGCTACACGTTACTCACTTGCAAGTTTTTCCGTAAGAACAATTGCCGTTAAGTGCCCAATTTCTACAATAATCGGATGTATTTTGGGCGGCTGGACTCGCAGCTGGTTTAGTGCCCAATCTTTCAAATACACTTGGCCTTCGTGAGTCTGTATTACATTTCGTAGGGTCAACTGTTATTTTCCTTATGTTTGGTTTTGACATATTATCACCATAAACCAATTTTATTTCGACAATGGAAGCACATAACTGCGGTATGCAAAGATGCTCTGCTGCTTTCTCGACAACGAGTAGTTTCAACTTCTAATTTATATATATATTTTTTTATAACTTTTAAAAGACCGAATACGCGAGCTTCAAGCGCGTGACATTAGAAAAATCTGTATACACGGCGCTCGGTCGCTTATATCTCAAGAAAACGAAGTTTAATATGTACGATGAAAAAGAACGAACAAAAAAAACATACGATTTCGACGAAATTAAACACCGTTCCCTAACCTAGCGGAGCGGCCAGAGTGTTCGGACTCGGACAGTGCTGCAGCGCGCGGAGAAGACCGGCTGAGTTGCCAGTTATCGCACAGAGAGGTCAGTGCGACGACTACATTTAGTCAACGTGGAAATGACAAATAATCTATGAGCTTCAAACGTAAAGTTGGCTGATCGACTTTAACCTTTTTAAGATTTTTTTTACCAATCGTTTGATCGTCGTTTGATATTGTTTGATCTTTATTAAAAATCGTTTGATCGTTAATAGGTTTTTTACAAAATAGAAATTAGTAACTTGAAAATAGTAACTTTTTACTGGTAAACTTTGGGCACTTCCAGTTTTTATATTTTTTGACTTTGTGAACATTTTCCTCTTTTGCTGTCGTTTGATCGTAGTTTGATACTAATGAATACCAAATTGCATCGTTTAATCGTTAATAGTTGCTTAGAAAACCGAAATTTACTTTCTCCCAATCCGACCTGAAGTTAGCTGATAAGTTTTTATCAGTAAACTTTGGACAATTCCAGTTTTAGTATTTTTGAACTTTTTGATATCGTTTCATCGTTACTAGTTCCTTAGAAGTAACTTAGAAGTACTTAGAAGTAAAAAATCCTGATGTGAACGTAAATCTCGACTTATTAAGGAATTATTAACGATCAAACGATGAAATTTGGTATTCACTTATCAAACGACGGTCAATCGGTATTAAACGCATGATTAAACGACAGCAAACAAATACAAATAACAAAGTTAAAATCAGTCGGGCAACTTTCTGGAGCCAAAGCAGCTATGGTAAATTAATGACAGACATTTGGCAACGCAAGAGAGCGAGAAAGATAGGGGAAAGCGCGAGGGAGAGGGAGTGAGGTCAGTAAATAGCATATAGTCATCGGGGATGTCAGTTGCGACTTGCGAGTGACGAGCTCTGCGATAAAAAAAAGGGACACTGCTCTCCTCAGTGTTATGCGATGTATTGAAGCTACGTTTGTTTTTTTCTTGATAATATTTGTAGAACGGAGATACGAGAATCGCGATTATTAACGTCTAAAGGGAAAATCTCAATTACCAGCTGAACGAGATAAAGGGGGTGATAGCGTGTTTTTTTTGGGTCCGTAAAGAGTTACAAAGCTCCCTCGCCTCGCCCCCCTCCCCGTCCTCCTCCCTTGTCCCTCTCTCGCAGAGTCGACAAAGTATATGAGCGAGAGAGGTTTTTGTAGGTAACAAATCATTTATTTGCCACAAGATACTATACCTAAAGTATATACACATAGGTATGTACGGGAATATACTGTAGCACATACATACGTCGTCGGTGGTTGGGGTATACATATACACGCACCCGTGTCTACAAATGATCTGCTAAAAGGCAATATCGTCTTGCCGCTAAAGTGCCAACGAGCAAAAAACCACCGTTTCGTTAATTTGGATTACGGATTTAATGGTAAGATTACGTCTTGGTTGTTAAGCTTAAAATCATATCGTCTATATAGCTTGTTGCGTAATCGCGATTATAAACGTGCAATTAGGTTATACGAGACGTTTTTCGAGCTCGCCGAACCATTTAATTCATACGGAATTAACGTTCGATCCTCTTCTCTCTCCACCTCCTCCGCCTCTTCCTCTGCCCCTCTTCCCTCTCTGATATCTCTCTCACTCTCTCTCTCTCTCTCTTTCTCTCTCCATCTCTCTCTCGTTATTCGACATTTCATACGCGTGTCGCACATAGCTCTCTCTTCGTGTTTCCACTCGAGAAATCTTCTTCGCTGCATCTTCTTAGTCAACATTCGACGTTAATGACGTGGTGTTTTTTTTTTCGCAAATTTTTTATTTCGTCTCGATAAACAAACCAGCGTTGTGTCTCCGTGTCACGTATGGCAGCGTTCTCGGATCGCGCCCTAAACTCCCGTTATTTTATCTCGTCAGTGTGTAACACTTTTTTTTTCTTTCTCTAATTCATATTTCTCGCTATATAGTCGTCTTGACAATGACAATCGGTCGTTCACGCTTGAGTCGCATTTAACGACTTGTGTTCAACGGGAAGCCAAGTCAAAGTCTGACGCGTATTCCAGAAACATAATGCTATTAGTTTGACAATTTGGAAATATTTGTATTTGTTTTTTTTTTAATATCGAGACGCGTGAAATATTGTGATCTTTGATGTAATTCCTGTGAGATCACGGTAGGATGGTTGATCGGGGATCTTTCGAATTCGCCGTTAGTTTTTGGTTTAGCTCGAATATTAGAAGCAAATTGAACGAATAGTAAAAGAGCTGTTCCAATATATGCAGATTAAGATCCGGAGCATGTTAGGTTCTCGATACACTTGCACTGCCCGCGGAAGCTAGAAGACCTGTACAATTCGACCCTCTACCCGGTTAAATACACAGCTCCAAGGTAGGCCCTGCATTATTCGTTGAGTTTTTTTCTTAATGTGTTTTTATAATCGGAGTGAAATTAATCAACATCGGGATTCCTCGAAAATCAATAATTAAAAGTTCATCTGGCGAGACGGTGCAAAAGATCATTTGGACATATATTATATCAAAGCAGTAACCAGCGTTGTGTTATTATAGGGAATGCTTAAAATCCAAATAGTCAACAAACGTAACCATTTCGTGCTCTGTATATTGTAAAAAATATTTACCAATAACAATTTAATGAATAAATGTGTATAAACAGACTTCTACTACTCCAGGAATTACCTCGCGGTGGACTTGGTCGAGTATCGAGATTTGTAGAATCGTTCGCACGAATTTTCAAAAGAAAAGCCTTCGCTTCCGGCAAGTTTTTCGTTGAAAAACGTGAAGAATTTTCAAAGGCTTGGTACTCGAGCGATCTATACAACTCTTAACTACCATTAATTGTCGAATTAGCATAATACTTGTTGAAAAAATTCGATTTATGCTTAATTGACATTTTTTTCTTTGCACAAGGTGTTCGCCTTGTAAGAAATCATGCCTCTGTTCGGAAAGTCACAAAAAAGTCCGGCGGAGGTGGTAAAAGCTCTGAAGGAGGCGGTCAACGCACTGGAGCGTGGTGACAAGAAGGTAGAAAAGGTACGTAATCGAAAAAAAACCATCGAACATTAACATTTGTTCCTTTAAAATGAAATTGGGCACGATTTTCAGGCACAGGAGGACGTCAGCAAAAATCTCGTACACATAAAGAATATGCTTTACGGCACCGCCGAATCGGAGCCACAGGCCGATATCGTCGTTGCTCAGCTCGCCCAGGAGCTTTACAATAGTAATTTATTACTTCTACTCGTTCAGAACCTCAGTCGCATAGACTTTGAAGTGAGTATACGAATCTTCGTCGATCTACGACTATCGAACGTTAATTTTCTCAAGCATCTATAACTGGCTTTATTCGCAAACAGGGCAAGAAAGATGTTGCTCAAGTTTTCAACAATATTTTACGAAGGCAAATTGGCACAAGATCACCGACGGTCGAGTATATCTGCACAAAACCAGAAATACTATTCACCCTCATGTCTGGGTAGGTCTTAAATATCGACGAGAACAGACCGACGCGTTTCTCGTCATCACTCTCCGCATAACGATATTTCAACCGTAATCATTCGCCGCACATAAATATTCGCTGAATCGAGATATTTTTGTATTTCAGCTACGAGCATCAGGATATCGCGTTAAATTGCGGCACAATGCTACGCGAATGCGCGAGATACGAGGCACTTGCTAAAATAATGATTTATTCGGAAGATTTTTATAATTTCTTCAGATACGTTGAAGTCTCGACATTCGACATTGCTTCAGATGCCTTCTCTACGTTTAAGGTAGCCAAAGAAGAAAGAATGATCCTCTCCGGGACGTGTTTCATTGCGAAAAATGTATTTTTTTCACCCCATCTTGAATGTTTTTTTTAGGAATTGCTTACAAGGCACAAGATACTCAGTGCTGAATTTTTAGAAGTCAATTACGACAAAGTCTTCTCGCACTATCAGAGGTTATTAAATTCGGAAAATTACGTAACGCGACGACAAAGTTTGAAGTTGTTGGGCGAACTTCTTCTCGATAGACACAATTTTACTGTAAGCGTAGACAAAATCACGTGTTATTCCCCATTCTTTTCGATCATAAAATATTCATGTTCAATGTGGTTTTTTTTTAGGTCATGACCCGGTACATATCGAATCCCGATAATTTGAAACTGATGATGAACATGCTGAAAGAAAAATCCCGAAACATACAGTTCGAGGCCTTCCACGTATTCAAGGTACGTTTTGAGACAAAATTAAGGGCAGGTTTGGAAATTTTGTGCGGTTTAATATTCTCATTAACGTCCATCGGACGCAATAGGTATTTGTCGCTAATCCAAACAAACCGAAACCAATACTGGACATACTGCTACGCAATCAAGAAAAATTGATCGAGTTCCTGACGCGCTTCCACACAGACCGATCAGAGGACGAGCAGTTTAACGACGAAAAAGCGTATCTCATCAAACAGATAAAAGAGCTTAAGTCCGTACACGAGAACTAAAGCGCTGAATTTCTTTCGTCTATTCTATTCCTTTTTTTCTTTCCTTCTCTTTTTTTTCTTTGTTTTTAACTATTATTTTCGAAGTAGTTGTGTAAATAAAATTTACATTCACAATTTATTATTGTAACATACAGACTTGAAACAAACAGCAAAAAAAACAACAACAATTATAATACTCTGCTACCGACAAAACTTGAAAATAAAAAAAAAGAGAATAAGGCGATCGATCGTTTCAAATCGCGGTCTGTATGGCAGCTCCGAGAAGTGTCGTGTGGGAATAAACAAAAATCACGTTTGATTCGCGATTCGAACCGGAATTTACAAGATTCTCTCACCGATCGGAGACTCGAGTTTAACTTCCCGAAGCTCTATCCTCTTTGTTTTTTTCCCCGGGACGTTGCGGAAAACGATTTTCACGGCACGAGGCGCGAATTAACGTCCGGAGTCGCAACAATTCCGTGCAAGAAAACACAAAAAAAACCACTTAGACACGATTTCTTCGCGACCGGGGCTCGTCGGACCTTTTTTTATAGCTGCTATGCTCGTTCTTGAAAGAACTTTTTTTTTATACACTTCAGGTTTATTCTACACGCTGCGAAATGTATTACTTATATCGATCAATTCGTCTGCTTCGTTTTACGCTAAAAGAAAGAAAACAAAATTATTGTAATCGCCCCAATATTATATGTATAGAATTGACTGTTAAAACAAAACAAAAAATAATAATGTAACGCCAAAACAATAATTATTGTTTATTATATTTATTGCAATAAAAGTATTATTAAAAAGACACGATGATTTTTCTCATGTAACACAGATATCTCTTTTCTCTTTTTTCTTCATGACTCACACAATCATTGCATGCGGATTTGTTGATTGTGAGAATACAAAATCTCAAACTTTCTAACACGAAAATATATCGTTAAACGTTATAAAAATACAAATAAAACGCAAATTTTATCGCTGCAGTCAGGAAAAAATCGTCTACTTTATGTACAGGGTTTTTGGTCGTTTCGACACTCTTTTCGACTTGTTTATACAATCGTTACCGCCTTGCTTTCGCTCGTTCTACCTCGTTTCGAGGATTTCTTTCTGTCCTCGTTGCGCGCAATCTTTCATCCTCCCGTGCCGCAACGAGCTGTCCCGTAAATTTGTTACGTTGCCGAGTCTATTTTTAGTCTCTTGATTAGACTCGAAATGGCGTGGTGGACAGTGGTAAACAAACGCGGACGGTTGTGTCTGAGACCCCAATCGGGCTTGGTGTTTGGCAACGGTGCAGTTTGTTCCTTCCCTCGTGATTTGTTCATATTACCGACCGAAAGCCTCGTCTTCTTCTTGCTTATCGTTGCGTGAAGATTGCTTAGTAGCCAAGTAGTTCGAGAACAGCTTGTGATAGCCTGAGGAGAGAATAAAAAATGTTATTTATTTTTTCGCCTCTTTTTTGTTTTATTATCGCTTTTCGTTACTCACGTTGGCGTAGTATCGATTCTCGGAGAGTAACCAGAGTAACGTTGCCAGGTGAAGGAACAGTTTAACGTGATGATCGATCGTGATCGTCATTAGTCTCGCGAGTGTCTCGATACATTCGACCTACATTTATTAAAATATATCATTTTTAATTAAAATTTTACAAATGAGCTTCATCGATGTCAGTCCATATTGACGAACTCACCCTATAGACGTATTTTCTCGTATCCGGCAATTTCGCAAGAGTAATCAAGATGCTCGTGCAACGCAAACAAACATCCATCCACGGTATTGATCTGTTTGACTTGGCGAGTGTCGAGTAAATCTTGTCGACGAGATTTAGCTCGCAAAATGCTATGCAACCTTTGAGCGAGAGTCTCGTTAGGGTATCTGGGATTAAATAATGGATAAATATATTTTCATTAGTCACAGTAGTTGAAAATAAATAAGGGGAAATGATAAATTCGGGTTTTCATGCTGATGAATGTCGTGTTCGATTCGAATAAGAGAAACTTGAACGAACCTATGTTAGCCAGGCACATCGACAATTGTCCGATGGTGTCGCAAACTAGAAGCATATCCATATATCCTCGAAGTTGAACAGCGACAGTGGCAGATGGAACTGCAGCTTTTGCAGCTCTTTCAGATCGCTGCCTCAATTCTTTCATCATATCGCACTGGCTCGTCCTTACCTTGTGTCCTCTCCAAACACTCTGTATCATAGTCGCAGCCTTTATCTCTCTTCTCAGAATCGCCAATTTCGCTTCCCTCTCGCGTTTCTCTCTTAACACAACGATCCACCAATCTTCGATTAATAAAACAGCAGATTTGCAGTCTCGCAGCCACTCCTCGTGAAGTTTCTTCCTTTCGAGATATTTCCAGCGTCGTTGAATCGTCACAATGGCACTGACGATTCGAAGATAGTCTCGTCGAGTTTCAGCACCAATTTTATAAGCTCGATACCGTCGTTGAATAGCCACAATCGCATTCTTCTGCTTCTCGTAAATTTTCTTGCACGCTCTCATCGCAAGAATCGATTTCCACCAGGTTTGAATATTGATCGCGGCTTCGTCGCGCATTCTGTTCTCCAATTTCGTGCGCCACAGTCTCTGAATCCGAATGATTTTCTTTCTCGTTTCGACGTACTCGCATCGATTGGATTTACACAATTTATTGGCTCGGAATCGCGTCTGTACGTTCACCACTGCCGAACGAAGCGTCAAATATTCTTGTCTTATCAGCAAACCGATGATTTTCGATCGGTAACGACGCTGCATTTTTATCGTCGCATTTCTAAAAGCTATGAAATTCTCTCGAGTGGCAATGGATAGCTTTCTGGCTCTCCATCTCGATTGTAAAACCGCAGCAGCTTTCTTCTGTTCTTTGTAGGCCCTCAAGGTTCTCAGCATTATCCAGTTCTTCTGGAAAACGATGGTGGCTTCACGTTTTCTAAGATAGTTCATGCGCGTTTGACGAGCAGTTCTAAGATCGCGATATCGATTTTGTATCACGACACAGGCTGATCGATATTCGACAAAAGCCTTTCGCACTGTTCTCGCATTCACGGTTTCTCTCCATCTTCTCTGCAAAATCACAGCTGCTTTTTGCCTCTTTAAAAGATTTTCGTAGATCTTTCTCGTACGAACCATTCTCCAGGTAGCTTGAATCTTCGTGATACTTTCTCTCGTTGCTACATAATCCTGTCGCACTCTCCTACCGAGAATTATCGCTCGCCACTTTGTCTGCACGACAATAACCATTTTCTTGTACTCGAGGTACTCGGCTCGACGTTTCTTACTTAGTTGCAAATTGCGCCACCAGGTTTGAAGCGTGCAAGTAGCTTCCCTTTGTTTCACGAAGTTTCGACGAATTTCTCGGGATACTCGAGCATTTCTGTACCAGGATTGAATCTCAGAAATCGCTTTTCTTGTTCGTAGATAATTTCTTCGGGTTCTCTTCATTCGCCATGTTTTTTGAATCGTAATAGCAGCGCTTCGGGAAATCGCGAACGATTTAGACTCGGATTTCATCAAAACGGCGCTTCGCCACCAGCGTTGGATCTTGACGCAGCTTCTTCTTTCTCGTCTATAACGTTTAGTTATTTTTACCGATGTCCACCATTGCTGAATAATCCTAGAGGCTCTCGCGCTAGCTCTAAAACGAACCACGTAGTTTCTCGTCTCGAGATATTTTCGCCAATTTCTTTGTATCGTCATGACGCATTGTCGTTTAGTCCGGAAGTGATGTTTCTCGATTTTAGCGATCTTCCAGTTTATCCACCAAGCTTCGATAGTTCGGACGGCGTATTTTTTCAGCAGATAGGCATTTCGATCGCGTTTCAGAGCGAGATATCTGCGCCACCAGGATTGAATAGTTTTTACGGAATTCACGCTTTTCTGGAAAGATTCTCGAGTTACTTTCATCGATCGCAGCGCTTTCCAGCGAGATTGAACGATCATCGTGGCTTTTCTAATCGATCGATATTTATTCCAGGCTTTTCTTCCGGCTAGTCTCGCTCTCCACCAGGTCTGAATTTTCTCGCTCGCAGTCACGAGATCCAAATAATTCTTTCTCTCCTTCCTTCCAATAATCAAAGCTCGCCAATGACTTTGAATCGTAGTAACAGCCTGACGCTTGACGCGAAGCTCGTCGACGAACGGTTTTGTCTCTCGTCGTCGTCGGATGAAACGCTGAAGGCAGAGAGCGGCTTCTCTCTTGGCGATAAAATTTTTACGAATTCTCATCATTTCCATTCTTCGACGCCAACGAATTTGAATAATCATCACGGCTTCTATCCTCTCGGCCCACTTGCGCGCTCGCTCTTCCCTCAGTTCGCTCAGCTCTCTTCTCGCTCTCCAACATTTCCAGCCTCGCTGTATCTTCGAAGCCGCTTCCTCTCGACGATTACGCAGGAAGTTACGAACTCTGACGTACCAGAGCTTAGAACGCCACCATTGTTGAATCGATTTGGCAGCTTTCTCGAATCTCGGTGCTTGATATTTATAAATTATTTGCCACAGAAGGGAGAGTGTTTTTTCCCGATGTCCATCAGCGACGCTCTTCGCATCGATATCACCGGTGAGGGTATATCCACATTGTAAAAGGGCCGTGAGAGCAACATCGACGTTGTGAACTTTCTGCAATCTCGAGATCGCCGGAACGCGACAACGGCAAGTTAAATTTTTGTCACCCGTTATCAATTCCATGACGCGACAAAGACGTACGCCGTCGCGCAAATCCGTCGAGATTTCCTGCACGGCGTAATCGTACTCGTCCAGGTAAGTTTGCTTGTGAGACACGACGTAGCCGTGAGATCGTAAAACTTTCGTCAGGTCGCCCATTCCTCGCAGTACCTCTCGCGCGAAAGTCAACAAAATTGCTCGACTGTCCTTGTAAGCAGCGCGTTTGTGAAAAAGACAAGGATCGTGACCGATGAGTTTGTTCCTCTTGGCGTAATCTAGAAAATAAACGAGGAGCAAAAATTTCTTCAGAATAAATTTGTTCATGTGAACGGTGAAGGTCGTAAGTTTGAGACTGGCTATCGTTGTGTGAGAGTGAGTCTTGACGATGAAAGGATCGGAGAAAAATCGTGTAATGATGAATCTGGTGAGTCCAACGAGGTCGTTGTTCGAATGCAACGGTATCGTCTCGCCGTAGACCGTCTCGAGGCCGATTCTTAGCCACAGAGGATTATAGCTGAGAAATAATTCGAGAATCTCCTTTTGCAGGCCTATGTCCCGATGAAGATCACGATCCTCGCGTATCATCAGAGTTCCTCGCTCGACGCACACCGTAGCCTTCGACAATGCCGAGGTAATTTCCTCCTGACGAAACATAGCGCAGGCAGCTTTTCGCAGTGTGTTCAGTCTTGTATTCGTGTGGTATCTCGCAGAAACGGCTTCTCGGGTTTCCGCGAGAGCTACGTCCTCTCGAGCACGGCAGGATTGCCAAACTTTGCCAACATCGACGCGTATCGTATCGACATCGGCATCGAGATGTTCCGGAGGAGTCAACAACGTGTTGAGCCATTTTTTGAATTCCATCTCCTGATGGTGCATCCACTTTTCGTCGTAATAGAGAGTACTCGTCAGGAAAGGATCTTGAGTCATCATTGCACCGAAAGGATCGGGATTGCAGAATCTCGTTAAAAAGTCGTTTGGATCGTGAAGTTTGATGCTGACTTCCTTCTTCTCGCTTTTCATACTTTTGTCCTTCGTACTGCGATTTAAACCAGCCAACGAGAGATTCGCTATTCTCACGCCTGGTATCGAGACTTGACCACGTTTTATCGAACCATTCAATTGAACCTTTTTTCGTAGACTCGCTACAGGCTCGCCGTTTTTCTCTTTACGAATCTTCGCGCTTTTCGTCGGTGAAATTTTTCTTATGGGATTGGCTTTGATGCCCGAAAAATGTTTTTTCGCCGGTGAAATATCGAAACGACGAATATTCATCGTTTTATCGTATCTTAACGACGATTTCTTTATGTTCACGGTGGTGGACAATTTTTCTTCGTACGGACCTGTCTCCTCCTCGATTCTGTTGAGACTGTTGTAAAGACCTCTCGGGGTTATTATCGAAGGCATTTTGTATTGTTCATTCTCAGATTTCACCCAAAGATCGGCCTCAAGAACATCCTTGGCGGAAACGTCGTCATAGTTTTTCAAGTACAATTGACGAGGACCGACTGCACTCGCTGCATGCGAAGAAAAAACGTCGTTGCATATCGGAGTCGACGAGGAAGATACCGGTTGTTTTTTCCATTCATCGGAGTTGTCCATAGCGAGAGGAACATTTGTTTCGAAGCTTCGCGACAATCTCGTGGGTCTTATCGAGCCACTGGTTTTCGAACCGGTCGGTGAAATCGGTAATTCGTAAGTTCCATTTGCGATTGAATTATTCGCTGCTTTATGGTCGCCGATGTCGAAGGTATCGTTCCCAGCTAAATTCATCGGCGATGCTTCATTCGACAGAGATTTTCCTCCCAGGGACTTCGTGCGATTTCCCGTTGAGCAACCATTGGGAGAAAAATTCACTGCTTCTGACGAATGCAATGAGGCTTTCGGAGTGAGAAAATTTATGTCGTTTATAATAACAGAAAATTCGGAAGGTTTTCGTCCCTCCTTTTCATCTTGCGTTCCGAGCTGTGGCGACAACGAATCCAAAAAGTTCTCATCCTCATCGTCCTCGTTCTGCTGAGAGAGTTGTATCGTGATAGATTTACCATTTTTCGATGTTACGTAAGTGTCTCGTCGAAGACTCGGTAAACCTCCGATTTCCGGTGAAACAATGCCGATTTTTTGCGGCGAAAACTCGATCGTGGGTACTTTCTCACTGAGGACTCCCGATTGCTGGTGATTTCCATGACACGCAGGTTTTAGTGGTGTAAAATTGAAATTCGTCGAATCCATCATAACGGAAAATTCGCGAGACGCTCCGGTAATGGTCGTTCGTTGCACGGTAACGAAAGTTTCACGACGCAAGACCGGCGGATCTGCAATTTCCGGTGGAGTAACATCGAGTCCCTTTGGAGAAAAGCGAATCGAATCTCCCTCGCTCGATGGAATTACCCGTATTTCTGGTTTCAGGAAATCCTTGCATGGGTTAAGATTTAATGAGGCGAGATTGAATTTCGTCGAATTTGTCGGAGCGGTAAAATCGTGAGTCGGAGGACTCTGCGAGAGATTAGTTTGTTTTTCAACCGATGGCTCAAAAATCCAGCCAGTTTTTCCAGCGTTTTCTTTGTTCGATGGCTGAACGTTTAGTCGTGGACGCTTGTTCGGTACGTTTAATTGACTGAGATTACTCGTATGAATATTTTTCTTTGTTTCTCGGGGGACTGGCGGCGAAATTCGACGATTTCCAGTGGATTTGTTCGTATTTGCCGGACCCAAAACCCGCGCCCTTCCCTTCCCTGCTTTTTTCACTCCTTGGGCCGTTGTTATCAAAGCCACGTCATATTTTATTCGACGACTGTCCGTCAGCTGTAGAGTATCTCGCCAAGAACCACTTTCTTGAGGCGTCCAAGAAATTTCGAGTTCCGAGCTGCTCTCGGCATGCACCGCGACTTCCGAGGTGCTTAAAACGACTAATCTCTCGGGAGGTGGCATTTTACTTACAGTAACCTGTGAAAAACAAAGACAATTTTTATACACGGCTTTTCAAAGTTTTGAGATATTTAAAATTTTCGTCGTGTAATTCAGAATCGAAAAATAAAGTTATCCATGTTAGATTCATGGCACGTTGGTATGGCGTCAAAGAAAAAAAAGTTCTCTTTGTGAAGTAGATACATGTATACTCACACTGAGATTACGGTTGCTGGGATTTTTTATGCTCAGGCTGCATTTTATGGAGTTGTAAACAGTAGTGTCGAGCTTAATTCGGGTTTGTGGCTGGAAAGGAGCCAGGACGAGCTCGAAAAGCTCCTGACGAGGAGGTTGCTCCCCATCATTGACATTGCTAACCTTCGAACGCTTTTTTTCTTTGGGGGTAACGTTGATCTGGAGAACATGATAGTTTTCAATCCGTGAGATTTTTTTTCGAAATGTATTCAACAGATAAAGGAAGAAAGGGGAAGAAGAACGGGGAGGACAATGTCATTCTTACTTGAAAGAACATCTTTCGGCCGTTCGAGCGCGAGAGTGGACGATCCCCACTATTTTTAACACAATTCTACATCGACATGTTGTCCTCACGCGTGAAAAATACGTAGACACTTAAAACACACACGACACTACGAGACAAGAGCCTTTTTCATGCACGATTCATTTGCTCTTGCAACGGTCTTTCCTCACGATAACAATTCAAATCTTTTCTAAATATCCGACAACTGTATTAACGCTCGGAAAGTCATCAGAAAGTTGTCTAAAAACACGAAAGTCCCTAGAAAAATCCTCGTGACATCTGTTGGCTGTTTGCTCAAGCTTGTCGAGACAGCGTTATCAGCGCCATCTAAAGTCTAACTTTGAAGCGTTTATGAACACTCGCCGCCGCGTTCAACTGTTTTTGTTTCCTTCTCTTTCGTGTTTATTCTCGCACAAAGCCGGTAGCCATATATTTGAATTCTTCGTGAATAACTCCCGATGTTATTTTAGTTTCGTTGGAAAAACCAAGTTCGTCGCGTCGGAAGGTAAGGGGCGATTGATCTAACGACAGATTAACGGTACTACGGGCTTAGTTATATTTCGTTTCTTCGCTCATTCATTTTACAACATGTTATACAAACATTCTCTCCGCAATGTTCCATTTAGGGACGTGTAATATAAAAAAGCTAATATGTATACATATATAAAATATATAGTGTCTGTTAAGATACTGTACATATTCATTCGTAACTCATCAATATAATATCGATATCGTAGTAGACAATGATAATTCGATGAAAAGAAAAGACAACGATCGTATAATGTGTCGTACGTAGTAAAGGTAGTTCAGTTTTTTGCCATAACAATGTTTGGCAAAAACAGCGGCCATCTTTTTTAATTCGATCGCGCTTTTTCATGCTGCACGGGCATTTCTTGTACTAAACGCGTATCTTTTAGTTCTGACACGGTTTTGTAAGTTTGTCGTGAATAAAGAGTGTTGAAAAGAAATATAAAGCATACGTCGCTGAATATTCGAGTAAGTGTGGCATTGCCTCGCTTGTACTTGACTGGAGACATTATCGTGTCTCTTAATTCATTAATACCTTACGAGAGGTCCCATTTTTCTTCTGCATTCTATTGTTTTCATGTAGTATCTCGCGTTTTGTCAGTAAAGCTTATGTACAAACTCAATCCGTACGTATTCGACCTAACAACGTGCAGGATCAATGACACGTTCCAAATCAGGCAAAGTATACGCGAGCGTACATTTTTAAATGTTACAATTGTCACCTAAATATATGTAAATCGATTCAAATTCGAATCGACGTGAAATTGCCACTGACAAGGTGTCCGCCGCAGCATTGTTTTTTCATAGCTCATTCGAAATTTCATAAAATAGCAATTTCACTTATCTATCAATTCTGCAGATCGAGTTCAAAGTTAATTCGAAAGCGGCTGGCAACTTCATGCAAAAGCTCTGACGAATATAATTTACTTTATACATAGATATTTCATTAAATTAATGAAATAGCATTAACACAGCGAATCGATAATTTGAAACAGCCGCAGTCGCAACAAAAATCAAAATTAAATCTACATAACAAGAGAGTTCGTACAATCGACAAAAAAAAAACAGGAAAACCCTGAAAATCTTTCATACTATCGCTGCAAAAAAAAAATCGTAACGCTGCATGTTTGATCGTTATTCCATGCATCGTACTATTACAAAATCGGGTAGTAATGTGATATTTGGCCGGTACTAAAAGTCCAATAGGACCTAAAGAGATCGTTCGTCCGAACCATTAAACGGTTCTTTTTTTACATTCAACAATATTAAATTCCCGCAACAAGATTGGCGTAACTTTTGTCCCGAAGTAAATTAGTATTGCACACGTTGACGATGCGCGACTAGATACAATTAACAAGCGCTTTATCAGCACCTTGGCTCTTTCCAAAAGTATACAATAGCACTGTAAAAAATAT
The DNA here is from genome assembly GCA_951802705.1 of Netelia virgata. Lineage (NCBI taxonomy): Eukaryota > Metazoa > Arthropoda > Insecta > Hymenoptera > Ichneumonidae > Netelia > Netelia virgata. The sequence continues at coordinate 5,807,437 of OX637864.1, read as the reverse complement.
TAAACGAATTCTTTCGAGTTACACTTTTTCAGATCAACGGAAAAAAAAAAAAAAAATAGAAACAGGCAATAAAAATACTTTACTCTAAGTAAAACGATCGTCTCACACATCGCACGAGAAATTGCGATCTGGATCTCATATTCAAAAGCTACGATCGTTCTTTTCCTTTTCTTTTTCTCTCGCAATTCAACGATCGTATTTTAGACACTGTCGGTGTTGTAAGATTTACAAATAAAACGGAGATTACTTATGCTCGTGAGATTTCTTCTTACGAATATTAAAATTCATTCTCTCATCGCAACTATCAAAAAATTCAATAACTCGTACGAGTTTCACAATATCGTGGTTTCGATCGACGAAGGAAACGCTTCGCGTTATTTATTTCTTGTTTTCATTTTGTTTCTTGCTAGTTCGCGAGTAAATAAGTCTCCTTAGTATAAAAATTCCCAACGGATTAACGCCGGGGTACCGTAACTCGGTTCCTTAATGGGAAATAAAAAGAGGAACTCTCCAACGTTGCTCGTACGGCACACGTAAATCGATTAAACGTATATAATATCATATAACGATAATAATAATAATAGTAAACGTTCGCACAACGTTATTAACGCTTCCGGACACGATTTTGTTCATCTTCCCGTCGGTCGACGATTCGTTCATTATTAATTCCACCTCGTTGTCTCTCTCTCTCTCTCTCTCTCTCTCTCTCTCTCTCTCTCTCTCTCTCTCTCTCTCTCTCTCTCTCTCTCTCTCGCTCTCTCTCTCTCTCTTTCTTTCTCTCTCTTCTCGCGTACGTGTGCCACCGCGTGGGCCGATTTAAACGGCCGAACTGCTCGTGACGATATGTTCTTTTTTTTTTTCGTGTTCCTTTCTCACGGAACGAAACTTTTCGAAAGCGGAAGTCACGCTTTTCGTGACGTTTTGGCAAAGTAGGCACCTCTTCCTCTTCCTCTTTTCTTCTCTCTTCTTCTTCTTCTCCTCTCTTCGTCTCTCTTCTTCTCTCTCTCTCTCTCTCTCTCTCTCTCTCTCTCTCTCTCTCTCTCTCTCTCTCTCTCTCTCTCTCGCTCGTTTTTTGTTTCTCTCTTGCTCGTTCGTTCTTTTCATTTCCGGTCCTTGCTTAGATCCGATGGAAGCTCCGAGTTGTCGGAAGCGGATACGATCGTTCGCGGTGGTGGCGACAAGCCTTTCGATGTCACGGGCAACGAGAGACCGGCAGCGCTCATTGCGACGTTCAAAGGAATCGTTATGAACGGCTGATTCGACTGTCCTGAATTCACTGCGGTTGCACCTGCGTCAAATACAAACAAGCGAAACAAAAGTCATTAGTAATTTAGACACGAAATATTTTTGTTGTTTTTTCTTTTTTTTTTTTGCAAATTTGCTTTCTATTCAAATTCGCTGGTTTAATAAAATCGTCCATAATCTTTATCGATTTTTTTTCCTTTGCAGTTTTTCTCAATATTTCCGTGATGAAAATTCTATCGTTTTATACATTTATAGTCCAGCATTGGGACTATTTTATACACTTTGCATTACTTTTGAAAATCGTCGATGAAAATTGTGACAATATTTTTTAACGATTTTTTTTTAACTAAAAATTTATACTTCTTTCGAACTTAGAGCGTTGAATGTAAAAACGGTAAATTTTACATAAAAATTGTTGTAATTATGAAATATAAATTCGCTGGTTAGATAATTTTTTCTCAAAGAATTTTAGTTTTTTCAAAATTTGTAAAATAGTGTCGCAGGCGACGAGCGATTCGAAAACGCCATTCGTATTTTATTCGTCACGTTTTCAGGGTATCTAGAGAATTATGGCAACAATTTTGGAAACAAATACCAAGAGCCATAATTATCTGTAATACTTGCTAATTTTTAACCTGATCGATTGTTTAGTGCTCGTATGTTTACTGATCAAATTTTCGAAACGCACGTCGTCTGTAACACTGCCTCTTAAGGAGATTCGATAGCCCCTCGTTCGAGGAATAAGGGCATAATTAATTTGCAGTTACCGACTGCAAATTAATCATCCAATAAATAAATCATTATTGCAAAACATTTTATTATTCTCGATTCTATGCAAACTAGACCAGCCGGGTCGTATTTGAATAATGCCTGCGCTCGTAAACAGTATTACCAACATTATAACCATACGTACAACCTATTTATGGCAAAATTTGTATACTTTTTTTTTATAAATAAATGGACAGTAAGATGATGTTTTAATTTTATGTAACGGTCAAAACGTTGTTTATCTTTAACTTTGTACATATTCTGCCTTCATACGTTCATTCCGAACCTACTTTATTTTACCTACAAAATTACGCCTCAATAAGAGTTCTATGTTGATTTCGAAATTTTCTTTCATAAACTTCTCTCATAATACGCGAACGAAAATTCTAAAAAAAATCACACAGGCTTATTTGATTAAAAACAACATTATCCATAAATTTCATGATTGTGCGTAATTTTCTATTTTGACTGGCGAACTTCTTGAACTATTTCGTAGAAATTCGACAAAAATTGAAAGCTTTTTTTACATCGACGATTTATAATTTTACAATAAATAAAGTCGATGTGTTTTTTGTGCGTTTAAATTTCATGATTGTGCGTCATTTTTTATTTTGACTGGCGAACTTCTTGAACTATTTCGTAGAAATTCGACAAAAATTGAAAGCTTTTTTTACATCGACGATTTATAATTTTACAATAAATAAAGTCGATGTGTTTTTTGTGCGTTTAAATTTCATGATTGTGCGTCATTTTTTATTTTGACTGGAGAACTTCTTGAACTATTTCGTAGAAATTCGACAAAAATTCAAAGCTTTTTTACATCGACGATTTATAATTTTACAATAAATGAAATCGATGTGTTTTTTTGCGATTCGATCGAAACTATCGTTAAAGACGTAATATTATTGCAAAGTGAGCGGATAAGGTGGTCCAAATGGGATTCTTGGAAAGTAGGTCCGAAGGACCAATGTGTTTCAGCCGAGAGTCTTTCCATCGAGCGTTGAATTAATTCATATGTATTTCTTCCTTTCCGGGTTAACGAGTCCCCGGAGTGTAAAGATATACGAGATCGCGAGAGATCGATATAATCGAGAATGAGACAGAGAAAACGCTTGCGTTTTTTTATTTTTTTTATTTTCTCCCCTCGACGACGAAAATGGCTCGAGTGCGGTCAACTTTCGATCCCCACCGTCTCTCGTTCGTCCGTTCGTACGTCGCGCGACGCGTACCCGTCGACTACAAATTATTATTCGATTGTGCAAACGCGTGGCGAATCGTTCGTTACTTTTTAAAATTTTTCGATCGATCGTCGAGATATCGACGATCGTACGAAAAGTCGAAGTTGGGAACGAAGCGAAAGGAAAATATACGGAACTCGAGTCGAATCCGTTTTCTTTCCGTCGATCGATTCGTTCGTAACGAAGACGGCTAATCGAGGGAGACGAACCGATCGTCTTGTTAAAAATCGAATAAAACTATTTGATCGATGCAAATCGTATATGAAAAACAAAAATGCGAATTGTTCGAAAAGAAGGATAACAAAATATTAGGAAAAATGATTTTTAATCGACGATTGAAAAAAAAACGAAAAATCGATTGAAAAGAGAAAAATCGATTGAAAATAGAAAAATCGAAAAACAAAGAAAAATCGAAAGAAGAAAAAATCGAAAAAACAAAATTATTTTTAATAAATCGAAAAAAAATGTTTAAAAAACGATACTCACTTCCGTCTTGAGAAATTTGTACGGGCTGTCCGTTTTGGCCGATACTGAGTAAAACCCCCGAGCTCGGTGAATACATAACGCTCTGGGGCATTTGGTACATTATACCCGCGGAGAATGCCGGCATCCCCCCTAAAAAAAACAAACAAATAACAAATAAAATCCTCGCAATTATCGATTATTTATAAAATAATCAATCTAGCTGAAATTTTGAAATAAAAAATGAAAAATCATCCAGCACTCCCAACGATCCACACAGCGCCAATTTTCCTCAAAAGAATAAAAACAAAAATCCCGAAAAACCTCGATAGCTCAAAAAAAAAGAAAAAAATTGATCTCTCAAAAAACAGAGAAAAAAACAACATTCTCATAAATCCTCATCCGTTAATTAATAATATACCCCTCGAGAGTGCTAACGGTGAACGAAACCTTCCAATAAAACAAACTTGTGACATTAGTCCGGGATGATGGACGTTGTTAGACAGTCGCTATACGTCGCTCGGCTCGAAGAAGGCCAGTAAACCTTTAGTGACATTTGCTGATCGAAAAAGAAATAAGAATTAAAAAAAAAAACAGCCCGATGTGCAACAGTTCGCGATAAAAGCAGGCTGCGAGAGAGAGAGAGAGAGAAAAAAGAGGGAGAGAGAGAACTCACGCGTGAATCCCATCAAACATAACCCATACATACATAAATATATATATATATATATATATATGTATGTATGGGTTATATATATACACTACAAGTATCATTTATATACATATAGATATGGCATTCCAGCAATAGCGGAGCAAACCGAAGTCCGCGAGAAAGAAAGAAAGAAAGATAACAGAGAACGTGTTCATCGTGCGGTCGGCTCACGGGGTCGTCGGTAGTAGTCCGTCGATGTCTCTTCGACGTCTTACGACGACGAGGACGCGACGTAGGTCTCGCGAATGCGCGAGGGTATATTAGCATCGATATTTATGTGCACACCTGCATCGCGAAGAGCGCGTGCAACGCGAGCGAGTGAGCGCGAAACAGAGTGTGGAGTCGAAGAGTTGGCTGGGGGGGTAGAGGAGTGGGGGGAGGAGAGGCGAGAGAGAGAGAGAGAGAGAGAGAGAGAGAGAGAGAGAACGAGAGCCCCGCGGCTTTCGACCGGATCCTACTTCCCAGTTAGGCATCGGCGTTGTCGTCTTAGTTTGGTCATCGCGAACCGTACGCGACTCCTTACCGACTCCCCTACACGGACAACCCCGTCATCGCGCTCGCACGCTTTACGCATTCTAAGTAACCCCGCGTGGTTCGGGCTCTCTTCTCTCTTACTTCGTCTCGTCCACCGATGGATCTTACTCGCTCTATCTCTTTTTTTTCTTCTCTCTCTGGAGAGAGAGAGAGAGAGAGAGAGAGAGAGAAGAGCAACCGGGACTGTAAACCATATAACTCTAACGATTTTCCACGCAAGTTTCACGCCACTCAGCAATGTACTCTCGCGTGCGTTTCTATGTGTATATATATATTTATGTAGTACCAAGTACGATGGAACTAGAAAAATGGAGTTATTTGATTCGAAAGAATTTTCATTGAATTAACGTCGATTCATTGTAATTGGATCGAATTACTATTGACTGGATCGATCGATTTAAAAATTTGCGACAATTGGGCAGTTTGTCGAATGTTAATTTGAGGTTTTGTCGAAACGAAGAAAATTTGAGCGGATCGAGTGAGAAATTTATTTTGACGGTTATTGGCCAATTTGGAAATTAGATTTTTGTTAGATTTAATTCGATTTTAATCGAATCGAAGAAAAATTCATTGAACTGGGTAAACATTTTTGAGGGTGAGTGGCCAATTTGGAATTCGACGAAGTTTGAATTTTTATCGAATGTTTATTTGATTTTCATTGAATCGAAGAAAAATTTGATTAAATCTTCTAAATATTATTTCTTTATTTTCCTCGAATATGAAAATATATCGAATTTTTTCGAAAATTGAATAAAATTTATTCGAATTATAATTTCTTAATTTGCAAATTTGTGAAGCTCACACTTTTAACCGCGATTCAAACGAATTTCCCTCGATCTGAATAAAATGTATCGAAACAATTCGATAAAATAAAGAAAGAACTAAAAAATCAAATAAATTAACCTCAACATTGATTAAAATTCATTCCGACTTCGCCAATTTAGCCTTTTTCAATTAAATTGATCGTCCCTCGACGGATATCTCGAGGTGAAAAATAACGATCGCGATTCCGTGTAAAAACACCCGCGCGTTGTAACTTCGAAAATATCGCGCGTACGCTGCAAAAACTCATTCATTAACACGCGGTCTAACGACGAATACGAGTAAAACGCCTTATCGAAATGTAAATTCACCGGCCGTTTTCTATACATCGCCTATTTTTCTCGACACGTTTTATCCGCATCTGGCGGTACATAACGGTGTCTCGATGGGTTATAGAAGACAAAAAAAACAAGAAAAGAAAAGAAAAAAAAAAAAAAAAACGGCGAAACGTCGAAACGAGAAGACGCGTCTAAAGGGGGTGAAAACATTATAGGAACGAGCTTATACCATACGTACCGTAGTACATAACTTTACAAATACGTTTGTTGAAGTATTTTATAAATAGAGAGTGAGAGAGAGAGAGAGACAGAGAAAGAAAGAGAGAGAGAGAGAGAGGGAGAAAGAGAAAGAGAGGATCGCGAGCCAATTAGTTATCGCCACGTAAGGAAAGCACGGGTGGTCTCGCACGTGTCATGTGAAATTGCTTTTATGAAAAGCGTATGTCTTTCTTCATCTCCCTCTCTCTCTCTCTCTCTCTTTCTCTCTCGCAACCATCTCCGTGGACTCTTTTTTTTCTATATACGGATATATAAAATATATATATTTATAATTTGTATTATTATTTCTCTCTCTCTCTCTCGTTCGACGTTCTTTTTTTTCTTCTCGCTCTCATCGCGTCTCGGTCTAGCGAATTCCCAAACCGTGTCCATTTCAATTTAATTCGCTGCCACTACTGCGAACGTTGGGTGCTGGGAAAACGTCGATTTTTTTGCGCTTTACGCAACGAGCGAGAGAGACGTATCGCACATATGTACAACGAGAATTGCAGGAATTCTCATGGAAAAGTCTTCTTCCTCTATTTTATAGTTAGGTATATTTATATATACACACATATATATACATACATATATATATATATGTATATATGTATGTCACAGTCGGCCAGGTGTCTCTCGGGCATTTCTCGTACCTGTGTGATTTTTCAAGGGATCTTTGGTGACGGGAGTTTCGCCGTCGCTCGTATCTCCGTCGCTCTCGTTACCACAGATGTCCGATCTTGGCGATGCGGCTTCCTCCTGTAACAAAATGATTCAACGACGTTATCGATTATGAAATATATCAATGAGAAATAAGAATTATGAAATAATTGGTCGATCGAAAAATCGATTGATAAATCAATCGAGAGTGTTCTTTTTTTCATTACGTCGAATCTATTCGTCCAGGAAACTTTTCTTCGTGTTTTTTTCTCCATTGGAATATAATTCATTTGTGAAAATTCGGGAAAATTGAATTTTGCGAAAAATTCAATTAAACAAAATAACTATCTTAGCGTAAATTCATTTGTAAATTCGTAACTTTTGTTCGAAGAAAGATTACGATTAAAAATTATAATTAAAACCAATGATTGATTCTCGCTATAATTAATCTTGGACCGAAACAATAAACAAAATTAAATCCTCTCAAAAAAAACGAAACATTCCCAAATTTCTAAAAACCGCGATTAAATTCTCCAAACTTTCCTCCTCGACAATTAAATTCCAATAAAGAAAAACAAAAACCTTACAAATAAAAACGCGTACCAACGTAAACAAAAAAAAAATGCAAATTTTTCCTTCGTCTCGTCTCGCGTTCGCGCGAGCGAGAGGCAACAAAAATACTGAAAGCTCGAAGCGAAGCTACTACTACTGCGCAGTAGTCGTCGTCGTCGTCTATCGAGGGAAGGTCGAAACGCCTCCGGAATCCCAGATCTATCGATCGATCGATAGATGCGAACCGAAGTGTAACCGATCTCTCTCCGTTCGACGCAAAATACGACAACGACAAAAAAAGCTATAAGAAAACAAAAAATACCATAAAAGTCCAAAAACACAAACGCTACGAAAAAGACGATGAGAGACAAGCAAACAAAACAAAAAACAAAAAGAAAAACCTGATCCGGAAATAAGCTACGAAAATACTGTTTTGTTATTTTTTGTTCTCGTTGCGATTTTTCTTTTTTTCCATTCTCAAACGAGCGAAAAGCAGGAAGGACTCGCGCGGAGAGTCGATCGCTCAAACGAGTGCCGGCTTTCGCGCTCGCTCGCGGTTTCACGCGTACACACACATACACACTCACAAACACACATACGCGCCCACCTATATATATATATATATATACCCACACGTGCAAAATGTCGCGGGGCTGGAGTTGGGCAGAGGAGGAGGAGGAGGAGGAGAAGGGGGGAGATGCATGCTTGTTCGCTCCTTATAAGGTCATCCTTGCTCTCCCTCGACGTCTCGGAACGAGAGCCGCTCGCGGGTTCGTTCGCGTTTTCTATCTACGTGTACGTATCTCTCTCTCTCTCTCTCTGTGTGTGTGTGTATATATGTGTGTATGATTGTGTATAAGTTAACTCTGTACTTGGAGAGATAATTCTCACGAGCTTTTGCTTCACTGGATGCGCTCGTATAGAGAGAAACGTAGATAAAAGAGAAAAGGGCGAGGGGGAGGAGGGAGATACGACGAGGTTATACTCGTTGGCAAAGGATCTAAAACGAGAGAAGAGAGTCCTCTCTTCTCCGATATACCAAATTAAAATACTTAATAGCGCATATAGGGAGTAGTAGATAAATTTTGTATACGTAACTTCCGCGATCCGAGAGATGGCGCGCGAGGAAAGACTGGTGGGGGTGAAGCGACGAGGGGTTAGAGAGAGAGAGAGAGAGAGAGAAAACGCCTCTGGTGGTAGGACGCTGAACCTCGAGGGGACGAAGGAGGAAGAGAGGGGCTGGGGAGCACGCTCTTCCGCTTTTTCTTCTCGATAAACAGGAGGACGGTGACGATCGCGAGATGATACGAAAAAAGGCGTCGGGTGGATAAGAAAGAAAACAAACGATCGAACGTGACGTAAGAATTAAAAAAAGGATCGACGATGGTCGTAAATATGTAAAATGATCGAACGAGGAAGCGACGAGGTGAGAGAGAGAGAGAGAGAGAGAGAGAGAGAAAAGCGAGAAGAGTCCCCCGAAGGGTTGAAAATCGGTGAAGAAGCTTGATGGTCGGAGTCGCGACGAAGCGAAACATCGAATGCCGACAACGTCGCTTCCGGTCGTCGGTTGTTTTTTTGTTTCGCGATGCGAGTGAACGACGAAGATAACAAAGAGAAACGAAAATCTCGGAGAAAATCTTGGTGGTAAATTTGTTGATGATCGAGAATCACGACGAAGATGCGTTGCGTGTGCGAGAAGAGTCGAAGGGAAGAGGAACGACGTAAATTCGGACGAGAGTTTTGCGATGGAAGACCCACAAAAAATGGACGAACGATGATTTCTCGTCGCGAACGGAACGAACGACGACGTAGAAGAATTTTTCGTGATTTAATTCTAACGACGAATATCCTTGTTTTTTTGTTGTTGTTGTAAGTATTGTTTATTCATTTTTATTTCGATGAATCTTCTTCGAACAGAACGAGAAGAAACGTGTGGAAAACAAACATTGATGGAGACGAGAAGGAGGGTTGGTGTGTTTCGTTACGGCGGAAGAAACGTCGCGGTGTGCGATGGCCGCGCGGCGAAGCTGGCCGGTGACTTGAATGCCTGGGCGAGTCGTCGAAAGCTCGCTCTCGCACCCTCGGGCTGGAGACGCGTGGCGCGCGTTTAACGCGCATTAAAACGTTGCGACGACGATGAAAAAATCGATTTACACAAATTGAACGTATTGAAAATTTTTCGATAAAAGCGACAATTTTCTAATCGATTTTTATCGATAATTACAAGAATAAATAAATTCTCTCTTTTCAATCCTACCTCTCGCTCTTTTTTCTTCTCGACGATTCTCGAATTCGATCGCGCTAATAAATTTTCTACAAAAAAACAAAACAAAAAAAAATAGAAAAATAAAATCGAAAATCGAATCTCGAGACTTAATCAATTTTCTAAATACAGCGACGAGCTTAATATTCACCCTACGAGACGATCCAATCTTCGAACTTCGCATAAATCTAAATTTTCGATTCAACCGGCCAGCCAATTCTCGGAAAATCTGAACGACGACGTCGTTTTTAAAAAAAGAAAACAAAAAAAAAAGATAAAAAAAAAACAACGAAGACGCAAAGACAAAAAATCGTTCGATACCGATCCGATTGCCGTTCTCTCCCCGTAAACGTCTGCTCGGTCCATATCGATCACGAAAGCTCGTTACACCTCTCATATATCCCTCTCGGCGTTATTATTTTTCTTTCAACCCCCTTCTTCTTCTTCCTCTACCCCCTCCCCTTCTCTCTCTCTCTCTCTCTCTCTCGTTGTTGCGTATATACGTTGCATTACTTCGACCGCTACTGCATGGCGAACGATAAAAATAAAATAAAAACGAAGAATAAGAAAAAAAAGATATATATATATATAAATAAAAAAAAAATAAAAAAAAACGCACGGCATTCCTGACTCTCAAGTTGGACTCTATATAAAGTGTCTGCCATCGAGAGAGAACATTGCCTGTATATGGCGACAAGCGGGCTTTGACAAAGGTGACCGTATATGGTGCCACGCTTCCACCTTCCATACGCGCTACCGGCAACGAGAGAGAGCTCTCCTCTCCTCTCGACGTCGTCGTTCTCATGCGCATTATATATATATATATATATATAATGCATTATATATATATATGTATGTATGTGTGTATATATTTATTTCTCTCTCACTCGCGCTCTTTGCGGTCACCTTCACGGACAACACCGACGACGGCAGAAGCACACCTGGGTGCCCGCAGCGAGAAAACGCTCGCTCCTTCCGTACGCGCGATTTTTGCGCGATTCGCTCATCCCCCCCTCCCCCTCCCACTTCTTCCATTCTCCATCGTACTCACTCTATCTTCGTATAAATTCGTCGTTTCGCTGATATTTTCTTATTTTTTCCTGTTTTTTTTTCTTCTTTTTCTTTCGTACTTTGTAATTTTTTTAATGAATTGTTGTTTTTTTTTCTTTCGATGGAAGAGACGTTCAACTCGAGACGTTCGATCGATTTTCAGACGAGTTCGTCGCTCATCAGGCTTCGTCGCCGAAAATTTTTTCCTATCGAACCACCCCGCATAAATATTCACGAGGGGAGAATTCGCTCGAGAGTCCAACGAGAAAAGATTGTGGTTTTTTTTTCTACTCGCTTCTCGTCGATGAAACGCGCGCGAAACTCCGAAGACGCGTCGTTCGTCGTCGTTACGATTTTTGTCTTTGACGATAAATATTTGTTATTTGCATTTTTCAATAGATTTGTACTTTTTTGTTTAATTATCGCGTGTTGTATAATTTTTATTAATTTTGTTGTGTTATTTTGCTATTTTTTCACAATTTGATTCATTTGTTTCAAAATTTTTTTTTTTTTAAATATTTTCTATTGAACTTTATAAAAATTTCGTCGACAGCAATATTTCTTGCGATTTTCGTTCGAATTAGCTCCCAGCGTTTTACAAAAGTAACGATGAAAGTGTACGAGTGTTAAAGAGGGAAAAAAAAACAAATAAAAAAAAAACAAATGGCATTTAACTTCGATGGCCGACACGTTAAAACGACGACGACGACGACGACGACGACGAAACAGCATCGAGCGTAATTTCGTTCGAGTGAAAACTCGCACGATTAGATATTAGCACCGCGGGGCGAGCACGTGTTCGTTTTATTCCCATTGCGTCGTACTCGGTCCGTGTACTTTATTTTTCTTTTTCTCTTCATTCTTTTCCCCCTTTAAATTCCCTCCGTTCTGAAAACTTCGTTGCGACGTACTTGGGGGACCAGGCGTCGATGTGTGACGAAATCGTAATTTTTCCGTCCTTTAATGGAAGAAAAATCTCAGGCTCGTTTCTATCTTACTTTTTTTCTCTCTCTCTCTCTTTTTTCTTTTTTAGCTCGTTGGGGTAATTAGTCGATGACCTTGACTCTAAATTCTTCTCTCTAATTCTCTCCGCGTGCTTGAGTCGGACTGAGCGACGACGAGAAGAAAATAAATAACAAAAAAAAAACAACAAAAAAACACACACACAAACGTAATTACCTACCTTCGGTTGGTTTTTTTTTTACAAATTTATAATGTACGTACGACAACGAGCAGGAGGGAAAGCTGGGTATACACGCGCGATGCACATTTTTTGCTCCGATCGAAGGAAAAAACGAAAAGAAAAAACGTTAGAAAACGAAAGATGAAAAATTCAGTGCGAAACATACAACGTGGATGCGGCAAAGAAACAAAAGAAAACACCAAACGTATCGAAACAAAACTAAACAAAATAATAATAATAATACTGTCGCACTCAAAATCGACGATACCCACCTCGAAAAATTTCCCAAATTTTTCACTTTTCTCTGTATTGTCTGTCTTTGCCTTTGTCGTGGTTGTTGTTCTTGTTGTTGTTTTTTTTTCTCTTTTTTCTTTTTTCATCGATTAATTTGCAAAATAATAAATTCTTCTCGGAGACTCGAGGCTCTTTCGTTTGTTTTTGTTTTGTATTGTTAATTTATCAAATTCATATATAGATATTTTTATCTATATATTATCTATCTATCTATCTATCTATCTATCTATCTATCTATCTATATATATATGTGTGTGTGTGTAAATATTTTAAAAAAAATCGCAATCATATAAATATTATCACAGTATTTTACAGTACAATATATGTACACGTGTGATACAAAATTACAGCATGAGTAGCGAGCGCACAGCCATTTAAGCGCTCTCTCTCTCTCTCTCTCTCTCTCTCTCTCTCTCTCTCTCTCTTTCATTTCTTCGTCACTATATATTTTTTTTCGTTCTTCTGCTTATTTGTTTTTCTTTCTTTTCTCTTTTTTGTTTTGTTTCGTTACTCGCGATATAACGCACGATATCGATAATCCTTAATCGTCGATAATTATTTGTACTGTGCAAGAGAGAAAAAACAAAATATGTTCGCGAGACTCACCGTTTCCTCGACTTTTTTTTTCGAGCTCGTTTTACAAAAAAAGAACAAAGTAAATCGAAAAAATCGAGCGAACAAAATTATCTCGCTTCGCGAAAAAAAATCAACGCGTCTCTCCTTCGTTTTCCTTTTTTGTTTGTTTGTTTGTTTGTTTTATTCTTACGGACGGAGAGACGAGTTACGTTTTACGTTACGTTTCCAAAAAAAAAAAAAAAAACGCCGTTAAAAAAATACGTGCGTTTCTTCAACCTCGAAAAATTTAACCGTTCGAACGAATTAAAAAAAAAAACAATTTTCTTTTTGTTTCTTTTTCTCAAAAAATGATTTACAAAAAAAAAATTCAACGAGCACTTCGGCGCGTCTTCGTCTCGTTGTCTCGCTCGCTCGCTCTCTCGTCTCACACACACACGCACCAAAATGCTCCGGCTACAAAATTATGCTTATTGGATAACAAAAAAAAGAACCGAAAAATGAAAAAGAAAAACAGAAAAAAAAACTTATATGCGAGCGAGAAGAAAACAAAAACAATGTAAAAAAAAAAAGAAAAAAAAAAGAATAAAGACAAACTACACATGCCACTTTCTCCAGACGCAAAGACACATGTAGAGGACGCTAACAACGCAAACAAAAATAATACAGGACGCACACACATTGGACAAAAAAATAAAAATATATAAAAACGTACAAAAAAAAAAAAAAAAGAAAAAAAAGGAAGATAAAAAGACGATGCACAAAAACAATACTGCGTAACAATGCAAAGCGTGCTTCGCAACGCTCGAGAGGGGGGTGGGGGTTGGAGATGCTTTGCCACATGATCGCGGGACTCGAACTCGCAGTGGTGGGGTTGTTATTTATAAAAAAAAATTTTAAATGAAAAAAAATGAAAAAAAAAAAACTTTTTTATTTTTTCGTTTTTGACGAGAGAAGCTACTCGCGATTAGCGCTATCCGCGAGAAATCCGTAGTACGTAACATCGATCTCGAAAGACTCGGCGTTTCAACGGATTTCGAAAAATTCTCGAAATCGCGATTTTTTTTTATAAATAAAAGAAAAATGTTTTTTTTCAACGAGATTTCTCGTAGCCTCGCGTTTCACGTTTTAATTCCCTCGTATCGTTCGATCGGCAATCACATTGCACGGATCGCTCGATTACAAATAAAAAAAAATTCATTTTCCAGCGCTAAAAAAAAAAATTACGAAAATTTCCCAAAAAATTGGGCGACTCGAGAAATCTCTACGTCCTATAAAAAAAGAAGAAAAAAAAAAAGAAAGAGGATCATACGAATCTAAGTACGTTATACCTGTATTTACAGAATGCTCGTTTTAATAAATACCATTTAAATTAGATCGATTAATAAAACAAAAAAGAAAAAAAAAAAGAACACGACGTACGTAAGAAAATAATAAAAAAAAAACACGAAAATATAAAAAAATTGTGCAACGGGGTTTCATTTTCTTCCGAACTGTACAAATTAACGATCACAAGAGGGTTTTTTGTTTTGTTTTGTTTTTTTTTTTCGTTTACGTTTACGACCGATTTTTCCTACCGTATCGAGGGGCGCGCGGATGGACGAACAAACGTTTTCGCGCACGTCGAAATGGGGAAGAAAAGAAATATTAATTATTTCGGTAGCCCTGTGTCACCCGTTCGTGAATTTTCTGTGTTTAAACGCCCAGGCGCGCGCGCTAAGGTCTTTGGACTAACTGAAGAGAGTCTAAACGTAATTATTACACTACGCGTTTCGTCTAACGGACGAATAAACAAAATAATATATATACGAGAGAGAAAAAAAATCAAACGTATCGGCTATTTAGAACTGAGACAAAAAGAAAGAAAGAAAGAAAGAAAGAAAACAAACAAAAAAAACGAAGAATAAGAAAGAAAGAAAGAAAGAAAATTGAAGGTACTTTCGTTAAAACCGTTCGATCGCGTTCGTAACGGCGAACAACGGCTTTGTTTTTCTTCTAATACCGATCCTATGTCGTTTATAACGTTGATACACGGATTCACATAAATATACGCAACTATATTTATACTATTTAAACTCCAGCCTCGAGTTGGCTACGTTCTTCCCGAGAGACGAATTATTATTATTATTATTATTATATATTTTTTTCTACTAAAAAGTTTCTGTAAAAAGTAAAAAATTGTTTTTTGTTTTCTATTTAATAATAATAATAATAATAATAATAATAATAATAATAACAATAATAATAATAATTCTCTCGTTTCGAATTGCTCGTAGATAAAGGGACTATCGTTGGGGATGCGAGTGCGACATATGGGGATGATAAGTCGCGTGCGGCGGTGGCAAAGGGGATGGACAAGACTGCTGATAGGGACCGGCGGCTAGCATCGGGCCGGGACTCGAGCACGGGACGAGATGGGAGCTTGGCGAGCCAGCGTGCGCATGCGCAATAAGATGCGCGTGCTGGGCATGTTGCGAGTGCGACGGCGGACCATGCTGTGATCCCGGCGGGCCACCAGCGTTAGGATAGCCACCGTGCAGGCCGCCACCTCCGTGTGGCGATCCGTAAACCAGTTGTCTTACTTTCTGCTCGTCGTCGGCAATGTTGTACGTCAATTCGGTCTCCTCGAATCCGGTTGCCGACATTCTCTGATCACCCGAGGAGCCGGAAGGCGGCGGATCCGGACTGTTTAGGCACGTTTGTATCAGAGCTTTTCCCGCCTCGCTCGTTATCATCGGCTGCAATTTGCGAGTCGCGAACGTATACACGTGGCCGGTCTCGCTCGCGACCAGCAACATCACCTGGGTACCCGTTAATGTCGATAACTCGTACGCCTGAAATTTTACAAATTCGATGGGACGATAATGAGATTTACATTTTTTTTTGTTTTGTTTTTTCGTTATTTCGTTCGTTATTTTTATTTTTATTTTTTTTTTGTAAATATAATTATTGTTTTGTTTTTAAAGAAGATGCAATTTGATTGTTGTTGGGTGAACGTTTTTCGTTTACTTGGAAAATGGTTTGTAGACTCGGATTTGATTTATTCGTCGATTTTTATTTGGCGGTAGAAAGAGTGGTGGTGGAGAGAAAATTGAATTTTTTTTAATTAATAATTTTCGTGGAGGAGGATAGAACTTTTTTTCTGTCGCTGTATTGTATTTGAATTTTATTTTTAAATGTTTCATTCGATATTTAACTGCAGCATTGCTCGTGAATTATATTTAATTTATTCATTTTCTTTCGTGGAGGTGGTGAATTATAAAAATATCTGCAGTCGTTGAACAGTTGCATCTGGCTCAATTTTTCAGATTAACTTCTACGGATGATTACGATTGATTTATCTCAAAGTCAGTTTAAAGTCGAACGAAGCCAATACGAGATATTTTTCTGTCATGAATATTCGAAAAGGTTGCCGGAAGTGAAACTTCCTCGCACGCCTCGATACCGGTAATATTTCCATCGGCACGTGACGTTAAATAGTACAAAGTTCGACATAACCGTGTTATAATCAGCCTCTGGTACATTGCCAGAAAAAAGATCCACCTCGTTATAAACTCGAATCGTCAAACGAACTCGCGCTCGTTCACGAGAAGCATAGGAGTGGGGGTAAACTAGCCGAGACGTATCACAGCTGACACTCTCGCGCCGGCGCGTGAGTCGAACCGCCACTATACATGCAACCACATTCGTCCACCCCCGTCACAGCTGTAGCTCGTTTATCAACAGAGCAGAGATTGGATGACGGGGAGGGGGGAGAAACACACCGAGAGAAGTCTTAGCCGGCCCCATTTGGCCGAAACACACGTGTGTCTCGTTGCGCGATCCACGGAACGCGAATAAACTCGTGGTAAAACGGCCCTCTTCCCAGTTGAACGCGAGGTTATGTTGTCGAAGAAAGAAAAAAAAAAGAAAAACTGATCGTAAATAGAAAACTCGAACAAACCTTCTTCATAATTCCCGTCTTCCTTTTAGAAAAGGTCGTGTATCTTCTCAATTTGTTGTCGATATACTCCATCTTGATCTTGACTCTGCCTTTCGTCTTTTTGCCGTTTGAAGGCGGTGATTTTTTCGGCGCACCAAGATTCGTGAACGACTCGTCGAGATTGTCGGGCACACATTCGCCGGGCATAGGCATTCCCTGTTGTCCCTGTGACATAGCCTGTCTACCGTTGCCATCGTCGTAACAAACTTCCGAGGAGGAACGTTTCATACCTCTCTGCAGGCCAACGCCGGGTGTAACAGCGCCCGCGGTCATCATACTAGCGCCACCGCGGCTCAATTGCGAAGCAGCGGTTAACTGAGACGTCGATGGTCTTCCGTACATCTCTGCACCAGCATCGCCACCCATCATACCCATGTTATATCCTAATGCCGCGTAACGAGCGTCCCTTCCGCCGCTAGGGTTGTCCATCACGGACTCGCGCACATCTATTTATCTCCGTCTCGTCGCAGCAGCGGCAACACCACGACGACGACGTCGACGAACGTAAAACGCCGTACTCCCTCGCCCCTTTAACGCGTAAACTCGACGACGTATTTACCACGTGATCGCACATCTATGGCGACACGCGGGACAACGATGCGCACGATACGAGCGCTCCCCGCGAACTGAAACGCTCGGCGAGTATCGTAACTTGACCTACGTACGAGAATCGAGTCCCTCCGCGCGAACGTCGAACGCACTTTTACCCCCACCGCGCGGCGTACGCGCCGACGAAAAGTAGACCATGGTCCTCGATACGGGATAAAATCATTAGTGAAATTTTTACGATTACGATCTTGAAAAATTCACACGTGATCCGTTTCGCGTATTGCGTGAAAAAAGTTTTTTTTACAAGGTTAGTTTTCGCGTTTCGATCGACGAAAATTCGTCGCGGAGTACTACACGCGGCGTGGAGAGGGCGGCTCCGGCTGCCATATTTAGAAGTAGACGTTACCATATTAGGAAAAGTTTGCCAAATATGGTGAACAGAGGTGGTCCTTCCTTTTCGAATGAACGTACGGCGCGACGCGGCAAAACACCAATCCAACTGTCAGTACAGCGGCTTCCTGCACGCCTTTCCCCTCCCGATTCCGCGATTCTCTTCCACCAGATCTCTCTCTTGTGCGTGTGTTTATACGATATAATATGCGATTGATACTTCGCGCGCTCTCCCTCTCTCGCGCTCTCTCTCTCTCTCCTCTCTCTCTCTCTCTCTCTCTCTCGCACGCACACTCGAGCACACATTCTGCGCAACAACTGGATATACATATATCGTCATGGTAAGTAGATTGAAGTCCTCTATATGCAATTCGGTCCTCTTTCTTTTTATGAATTCTTCGCTCTAATTAAAAAAAATAAAAAACCCAAAATATTCTCCTCCAGTTGTCGGTTATTTGATCTCATTATGCGCGAAAGCTGTCAGGAAAAAATGTCACCGAAGCTTTTCCCATTTCTTTCCAAATTCCAGTCGTGGACGAATTCATCATATTTGTAACATGACGCTTTTGAGTTATACTCGTGAGCGCAAAAGATGTTATAATACACCGCGTTATTACAGCCCAAGAGAGATGCTCCGAACACGAGACTGCATGACATTAATAGAACGCATATATACATATATATATAGATGCGTGCGCAATGTGTGCGAAGATACGTATTTGTTTTTACCCTAAAACTGGAAGGCACTCTCGCGCCATCGCCCGTTGACGTCTCGAATACACACCACCGTCGCGGAGACTATGTTAACAGAAAATTTACATCCACGCATCTATCTTGCGCATATACGTATACACGGATCGAAATAATACTTAATGGACGTAACGTCGAAATTCTTGAGTCAAACGGATATAGACTCGGGCGAAAAGTCGAGAAAAAAGAAACCCATTAGTTTCTGGCGAGTAACCTCACTGGAAGAGTCGCGTAGTGGGACGGGCAATATTATACGGTGTCAAATATATAAGTTCTTAAGAGTGCGCGTGCGCACATTTCTCGTCCACACGTTGGGATGAAAAATAGATACATGTCGTTGACGGGGGCGCGAGTACACGAGCGACGGAGGATTTAGTTTTGTTCAGGAATAAATATACTACTCTAGTTTCGCGTCCTGAAATACAATTTTGAAATTTTGTCACGGACCGAAACGTTTTAAGGCTCATCGCACGTCGCGCAGAGAAATAGACAAATGAGAATTTTGCTACTACGTTTTAATGCCCTAAGTTACCAGTTTTATTCGTCATTAGCATAAAGCTCTTGTTTTTCAATCTTCCGGGGCTACCGTCATGCTTCGTGTCTCCCTCTCGCGGCCGTTTCTTGAGTTTTTTTCCTATTATTATTCCTTTTTCTTTTCGTTTTTATTTCTCGTCTCCCCGAGCACAAACGATGTAACGTTGCTGGAACATACAGCGTTCAGGTGTGCGTATATGCCCGTGTGATAGACGAGCCCGAGCATCCGCTCGTCCAACACCGAGCGTATATAAGCGCGTATTATAGAATCGTTTCTCTCTACCTTTCACAGCACAAGTCGTTTAGAGGTGGTGACAGAGCTCGTTACACCACGTTTACCACCCGTACGCTGCGGTCGCCTGTCCGCCTATAACACGAGGAAGGGTCACGCCGTGCGATAACGAGAGAGAAAGAGAGAAAAAGAAAAAAGGAGGGAGATAAACATCGTGTTTACTTTAAATGGTTATGCTTAACCGTACGAGATAGTAATTGTACGCGTATCGAATTAGCATAACGAGGGTGATTATTTGTAATATTTAAATCGCGATTTTTTTCCGTCACGTTTCAGACTTTAACGATTAATACAATTTTCATAAATTATTCGCGGGATGTTGGTTTCTTAAAATTCTTAATAATGTTCATCCATTGTTTCTCATATTCTCAAATTTTATTCTTTATTCCTGTTATTTTTAATGTATTTCACATTTACACGTGACGATCGATGAAACTTAAGGCTTATGAAATATTTACAATTAAGTTTACAATTTTTAAGTATACTAAAGCGACTGAGAGATTATTATCAATCTCCAGGAGCGATAGTGTGAGCGGCGGAGATGAGAGTATCGTGAACCTCGCGAGCGTAAGCAACTTGGGCCCTCACGGTCATCAAAAATTGTGGATAAGTTAAAGCCGGACCATCTTGAGTAGTCACAGTCTCGGTTTTTGTTGGTATCACCGGCAATTGCAGATAACGCAACGAACTGGAATTCTGGGACAAACATTCTATCGAAGTTTTCAGATGAAGTTCTATCTGATCGCAAATCGAGTAAAATTCTTCCATGTTCTTGTTGAATCGATGATCGAGAGGATCGATCCCTTTCAACGATCCGACGTCGACCAAACTGTTTTGATGGAGGGTTTGAGCTGCTGTTTTGAGGGCAACGGCTAGAGATTCTTTCAGAGGTCCGACCAAAGATTTGACTTTGGAAATATTGTCGAATCTCTCTTGGGTCTGTTGTTGCTGTTGGAGCTGCTGTTGCGCCTGCTGTTGAGCTTGCTGCTGCGCCTGTTGCTGATTCTGCGCTAATTGGGAATTCGCAGGTTGGGCCATTTGGCCCATTGGCATTCCTCCGGCTTGCTGGATCGGTGGAATGTTCATCATGTAGCTGAAACGAGTAATTAGGTTTAATGCCGTTTTGTTTGGGTTTACGTTTTTTTTTTTCATTATTGTCGGGGTTATTACGATCACGACACGCACGCTCTGAATAAAAAGATTAATTTTTGTTAGAGATTGGAAGGTCATGTGAGGCACTGATCTATTGTTTATTAGTTTAAAGGAGTTTGCATTATTGATGACCATGGAAGACAGATTAAAATATATTTCACAAAAACTTGAAATTTGTTATTTTTTTATTATTAATGAGTATGGAAGTATGTGATATTTTTTGCAATTTATTCTGCTGTTTTTAAAAAAATGGAAAACATTGTTCGAAATGTTGGAAAGTTTGAAATATCTCATGAGGTTAGGATGTTCTATAAAGTATTTGAAAAACATTTTTTATCGTAGGTCCTGCAGAATTTATGATATCTTATTATCGCGATTCAGTTAAGAGATATTACGAACGTTATTACACATATAACGAGCGTCTGTACGCCAAAATGTTATTTAAAAAAACTTACAGATGTCAATGACACAACGGTAAACAACCGCACTAGCAAATTTGCGTCTGGTGTCTCCCGATTGACACCCACAAACATGAGAAAAGCACCAGATAGTCCAAGTATCCGAAAGAAATGATCCGCGTAGCCCTCTAGCGACACGACCGCAAAGCTCTTTAGCGTCCCGAGTGATAAACCTGAGTTACCCCTGGCGGAAACAAAAATCACTAAAAAATGCCTGCAATGAGAAATCGCCCTACTACACGAGAGTGAGAGCGTCGCGTTTAACACCAATATGGCGTCCGAGGACCGACGCCATCTAACGTCCTGGCATTCCTGTTTTTTTTGTTCGTCCGGTAAACCCACGGGCTTTTCCGCGTAGCGCACACCACAGTACAGAGAGAGAGAGACTTTTACCAAAGTATAATACTTGTTTATTATACTCGTTTCGTGTATCGCGATAGCGATATATAGGTGAAGGTGTTGAGAAACGTTTTAACACTCGATCGCACGATGCGAGGAGACGCTCGTTACGTATGGTGAGGAATAAAGTTCGACGGAAATCTACGATACGCGGGAAAAAGGTTCACGGGGAATGATGAGTTAACCGTGCGGTGAGGCGCACGGTAACAAAAATCGTTGGGTATATCTCGCCACCGACGATATACTCCCGCGAGAGCTACTGTAACGTGAGATATCGGGAAAAACGAGACCCTACCGTGGCCGTGCTATCGCCAATCTCCGTCTCGGCCTCGTCACAAAACAGGTGAGCGAAAAAAATACTCAGCGATGTGCATTTCCCGCTAGATAGAAATACAGGCGCGAACACAGCAAGCCTCTCCCCCTCTCCCGTCCTACGATACGTAAACTCCATTCTCGGAAACCGACCAAATCTCCCAGGCAGTGTTTATGTTTACTCTCTCAATTACCCCCCCACCTTCTTCACTCGAGCTTTTGCCCCGTGTCACGACACTTCATTCGATAATATACGTACGCTTCTTCTTTTTTCCTTCGCCTATACACCCGTATTCGTTGAATTATATCGCGTGGCGAAAAAGATAACGCTAAGACGAATGTTTTGTAAATATCACCACTCCGTATTTTTTCTTCGTCTAATATTGTTTACCACCTTTCAGTATAGAGGATTCTGAAAAATTCGAAGCTCCTCGTCAGAGGACATGATGAGCGCCTCCGCTGTCAAGTCCTCCATGCCAGGAGTCGGTACTTCCCCGCCAACAACGGCGCACTCGATTATGCCAATGAATGTAATGGCGCAGAAAGTCGCATCCGCTGGAAATGAATCAACGTCCATAAAGCCTTTGAGCGGTAGTGGTTTGAGTTACGTTACGCTCCAACCTGCGAATCAGCCGCTCAGCCTGGTCCAAGATCATCGGCCTCCTTATCAAAATCCTTCTTACGTGAGCAACAGCGCCGAGAAGGAAAAGGAGAAGGAAATCGAGGTCGAAAAGATAATACAGAATGGCGTAGATCCTGCGAAAACATCGAGCGAGCAGGAACCTATCGTTTCTGTAAACGTTACGCCTCCTGCGCCAGCTCCAATTCCACTTACCGTGGCTTCCGCACCTCCCGCAACTGCTGCGGCTAAGCAAGCGACAGACGCTAATCGTAATAATAATCAGAGTCCTGAAAATCCAGTTCAAGAGAAGGAAGATTCAAGCAAGACCAAGGTCGAGTCAGATTCTACAACGACAACTCCCGATTGTCCAGGTTTGCCGCAAATTTTCTCTTATCATGGATTTTAGTGTGCCGCAATCTCGTTCAATGTTGATTTATTTGTTCGTTTTAAAGTTTTAGCGCCGACATGCCCACCTGGACAAAACAAAATTGAGGAAAAAAAGACGACTCCTGTTAAAAATGGTTCGAAACCGGAAACTGGGGCAATCGCGACGGTACATACAACCAAAATATCGCCACACAAGCCCGATGAACAGCCACAAATAAGATCGGCCGAATTTGGACCGACGAAAGCGAAAGCGAGCATTCAGGTAACGAGCAGTGTGACTCCAAGCGCAAAACCGAGCGTCGAGAGTACGACGAGTACGACGGTCGCTAAGATCGAACAGAAAATCACCAGTACGCCAAGAACTATCAAGCGAAAGTCGCGAGAATTGAAGGATTTGAAGGGTGGTTCCAGCGAGGGTGGCAGCAAACCGAAGAGAAATCGCGTACAGACGCAACCTTATCAGAGTCCACTGCCGGAAATCGCGCTTATCGTCAAGACACTGAACAAAACACCGTCTACGAAAAATCCCGACGACAAACTCATCGTTTTTTACAAGAATGAATTTTTGGCGGTACGAAACGCCGAGGGTAGCTTTTACGTTTGTCAGGCTATGCAAAATATCTACAAATCTAGCAGACGCATACGTATACGCTGGTTGTCACAGGACAAAAATAACGGGGAGATATATTCGCCAGATTTTTACGATTTTACAGATTTCGATTGTATATTGACCAATCTTAATCTCAACAAAATCGACAAAAATAAGTTTCAGCTTACCAAGTTCGAGCTATTGCGCACGGAGAATATTTTGAAACGGGCAATAGACGTCGAGGCCGGAGTTTCGGAAAAGCCCCGCGTCACGGAGGAACATCCCGACGGTCTTGATCTATCGTTGTACAAAGACGAGTCCCAGCTCAAGAGGAGGAAACGCGCGGCCAAGGAGAAGCAACGATTACGCAAGAGATCGAAGAGAGAGTCGAGCTCGTCCGAGGACGAGACGTCATCGAGCGACGACGACGAGACGGAGAAAAAATCGTCGCCAAAATCGAGTCGCGCGAAGAATAAACGAACGACGACGAATAAAGCCCTCGCGATCGCGAAATCGGTCGCCAAAGGACCGAATCGAGCGAAGAGAGCTCTCAACAGAGCGGCGGCCGCGAAACCCTCGGTTTCCCCGGTCGGCAATAATGTTAGCAGCAGTTCGACCGAAATCGCCAAGAGAAATCCATCCGAGGCGAGCAAAAAGGTCGAACCCAAGAAAATAATCAGCACACCACAGAATACAATTTTGAGCGGACCAGCTAGAACGACGAAACTTCGCGGTGAGCAATTTTTTAATATTTTTTTTCGAGATTTCTAGACGCTCGCCGTAAAACGGTCTCTCTCTAACTCGAAATAAAAATAAGCCACGACCGTAACGAAATACGAAGAGTACTATTTTTCTCACCGTCGGACGATGTTTTACGCCGTACGCGTTGTTTTTCTTGTAATTGAGATAAACTGTTATCGTTTAAAAAAAAACACAAAAAAAAACTGGACCCTCGTAAAATTAATGACGATTAAAGCCAAAAAGTTCTCGTGAAAATCGAGTGAGGACATAGTGTCAGAATAATTATTTCACTATGTTTAACACAATAATTTGTATTATCTGGGATGGAAGAGATCTATTCGAGGCGATTCGTTCGTCGGTCGAAGAAAACAAAAAACCACAAATTGATAAGAGACCAATCGAGAATAACGAAAACAAAATTCCTCTTGAAACATTAAAGGTTCGGTGCCGATCGCACAAGAGATAAGCAGTACCAGTATAGCGGGACGCGCCAAGAGATTGGCGACCGTAGCGACGACGATCACGCCCGTTATCGCGACTCCATCATCCACGGAAGATTTGTCCTCTCGCAAAAAGCCACGCACCACCAGGGCATAAGGTCTCGCTCTTCTCATTTTCGTTACATTATAGTACATACAACAAAAGGGGATCTATCGTGTGGACAATAAACATGCGCTTGCGATGTGTTTATTGCTGTTAATAAAATTGATAAAACAAACTAACTAAGAGAAACATTACAACATTTTAATATAAAAAAAAAGAACTTTAGCGAGGGGGAAGGAGCGAAAAAATAAAGAAAATAAAAAACGATTCGAAAATGACGAGAACGGGTTTAGAGAAATTTTAGGGACGTTAGAGAAATAAAATTCACAGCCTTTTTTGGCGTGAAATAATAATACCCACAGACGCGAAGCGAATCTTTATTGTTCACGCTACGGAACTTTATTATACCATGCCACATACTGTAAGAAAAGTCACCGGTATGTGCAACGTGTGCAAAAGAAGAAGAAGAAGAAGAAGAAGACTAAGAATAAGAAGAAAAGTAAAACCGTCGGAGATCTTACCTTTCGGGCTGGATAGAATTATCCACACACATCCAAGGTTGATCTCCCTCTCTGACACGCCTACACACATGCAAAAAGAAACACAATCACATGTACTCTCATACACGTGGACACCGAGCACTCTCGCAATAGTCTATTTTTGATGTTGTAAGTGAATCGTAAATGATTCGATTGGATTAAACATAAATAACACACAGCCACACGTACCACCAAACACATACATAAAACACACACACATACACTACCGGCGGAAAGTTTCCGGACAAAAGTTGAAAACAGTCCCGGAATGGTTTTTTATGCCATGTCACCGGTAGTTGGCCTAGGCCAATTTAACCAACGCCATTTTAAAGAGCAGGGGTTTCCCTTCATTTTGGCTTTTTTTTTTAATTGTGATTTTTTTTACAGTTAGCACTCAGTTCTGAAAACTAAAATTTTTTGTCGTTTTTTTGTTCTTTTGCGAGTGGACACCCTTTACAGTAAAATTTTGTTTAACGAATTTCTTTCACCATACTCATAAAGGGGGAAGTCTAAGCTTCAATTTCATTTTTTAGAAAATTGTCTAGGATTTTTTTTTCAAATATATGTCGTTTTGTGAGAAAAAATGGACAATTGGAAAATTGCTCCGGAGGATGAAAACGATGAGGTTTACAACAAAACCTCAAGACGGCAAAAAGTTGTATTACTTCTTGTTGAGTTCACGAGAATTTTTTCAGATTTTTTTTCCACCTATTTCCGGTCAGCTCGATTGATCTGAATACCATGAAAATAATAGAATTAATTTTTTTACTTGCATATTAAACGTTGGTCTCGTCGAAGAAACCTCCTCTCGCCGACAGCACGCTTTTCACCACACGCGGCATCATCTCCACAAGTTTTTGTAATATCTCTCGGGGTATTTCTTTCCAAGATTTTTGTAGAGAATCCCATAGTTTTTCAATTCACATCAATTCTATGGGATTGAGATCGGGAGATTGAGGAGACCATTGCATAATTCGAATCTCGCCACTTTTTTGCTTCGATTCAAGATATTTCGAGCAGAGTTTCGAAGTATGTTTTGGATCGTGGTCTTGTTGGAAAACAAACCCCTTTCCAATCAGTTGTTTTCCAGAAGGATGAAATCGATCGGCAAGTGCGCAAGGTCACGCATTCATCCGCCGAAAAACTATGGGATTCTCTACAAAAATCTTGGAAAGAAACACCCCGAGAGATATTACAAAAACTTATGGAGAGGATGAGGTTTCTTCGACGAGACCAACGTTTAATATGTAAATAAAAAAATTAATTCTATTATTTTCATGGTATTCAGATCGAAAAAATTATCGTGAACTCAGCAAGAAGTAATACAACTTTTTGCCGTCTTGAGATTTTGTTGTAAACCTCATCGTTCAAATTGTCAATTTTTTCTCACAAAACGACATATCTTTGAACAAAAATCCTAGACAATTTTCTAAAAAATGAAATTGAAGCTTACACTTCCCCCTTTATGAGTATGGTGAGAGAAATTCGTTAAAAAAAAATTTCCTGTAAAAGGTGTCTACTCGCAAAAGAACAAAAAAACGACAAAAAATTTTAGTTTTCAAAACTGGATGCTAACTGTAAAAAAAATCGTAATTTTTGTTTAAATATGCCAAAATGAAGGGAAATCCCTGCTCTTTAAAACGGCGTTGGTTAAATTGGCCTAGGCCAACTACCAGCGACATGGCATAAAAAACCGTTCCGGGACTCTTTTCAACTTTTGTCTGGAAACTTTCCGCCGGTAGTGTACATACACAGAAATAAGAGAAATCCACAAACACAACGACACTCTCCATTGGATATGATAACTATGTACAAATATATATGTCTGGGGTATATAAGTGTTCTGTGAAACAGAAAACATTGAGAGATTGATTATAGATGAAAAGCCAGAGTTTGAGGAAGTGATGGAACAAAAGGAAGAGAACAAAAAATGGGGAAAGATAAAAAGAAGAGAACGCGAACGCGGAGTATAAAATGAATTACAAGAAAAAAAACAAACCCGTAGGTTTATGATCTTATTAGATCTAACAGTTAGAGATGATATGTGTACATCATGTTGAAAAAAGCAAAATGAAAAAAAAAACGAAAAAAAAACACAAATACACACAGAAATAATAATAATGCGCTGCTCAAGAAAGATTGAAGTTTAGCAGTGGAGATAAAAAAAAAGAAAAAATATGGTCCAACGGTATCTGCGGTGTCGAGCAGTTGGAAAGTATATTGTAGGTACAGTCTTCATTTTCTATTTTCGCAGAGCATCGACATATTTATCACGATGATAATTGATAATGATGATCATGATCATGATGATTTAGATATCAGACGACAACAAACAAAAAAAAAGAAAAATAAGAAACAAACACGGTGTCCAAAATGTTCGAAGGCCCGGAGCTATACTTGATTTATTTAGATTGTAAAACTCTTGAACAATCCGCGTTTTATTCATCATGCGTATACATATTACACCTTGAACGAAACAAGAAAGAACGAAATACGAAGAAGATGAAAAAAAAATCCATAGATTCGTAAAATCCGTAGAAATCGAACGGATGATCGAGGAAGAAACAACATCAACGTTCGGTTTAGGCAACTTAAATATATATTGTATTTTAGAAGAAGAAAAAAAGAGCCGAAACGGTTGTTTTTCTTACTCTCTTTTTTTTTCTTTTCTTTCTCTAATAAGTTTACTCGATTGTACTATAAAACTTAATAATTCGACGTTAAGTCGTTTGCTATCGATCATGTGGGGTTTTTTGTTTGTTTGTTACTTTTTTTTTTCTGCCAAGGACTTTGGGCAAAGTGTATATTTACCAGGCTCGAATTACGGCGAGATAAAATTGCAGTCTACATTTTCACCAAATCTCTATTTACGATTTGTTAATGTAGCCGATAAGTTATATTTTGGAATGTATTCATATCAACACACAGACACATACACACAAATATGGGAAAAATCAGAGAACATACACACACAGATACATGAACAGAAGAGTTTCAGCTTAATTTTTAAGAGACGATTAGATTAGCGTAGCGAAAGAAGAAAGAAAAATCTATCCAATCTCTAATCTATTCTCTTTTAGCATCGGAATTTATGAATTGTTTTTTTTTCTTTTTTTTTCTTTTTTGTTTTTTTTTTTACTAAAGTGCGTCGTGCCCGAGCACACGTTTTTTTGTTCTCTTTCTTTCTCGTTGTATCGACAAGAGATAAGAATTAGCACGAGTACTTCGAGGGACCTACGTTTCGACCGGAAGTAGATAGAACAAAAAAACAAAACAAGAAAGAATAAAAACACGAGAATTAATCGATTTTACGTGAAAATAATAAAAGAATCCAAAATCGCTCGATAAATATATTCTTCGTCTTCTTCTCTGGTAAATAAAGCGCGCGACGGACAAATTGTTTTTCAAATTTATGAAGCATCGCAAACAATGGAAGAAAGAACAAAAAAAAAGGAAACAAAAAAAACGATACGAGATTGAATATACTGTATAAAGTCTTCGATAATGTAGAAAAGAGAGAGCGAGAGGGTAAGGAAAAAACAAGATTAAAAAAAAATCGAGTCTTATTTGCGTGTGCAACGTGGGGGAGCCATTTAGTGGAGATATGCCGGAAAAAGTATGAATTTACTAATCCGAAACAAGCCGAGTAATTTCGATTCTTAAAAACACACTTAGCCAAGTATCATTCGATTTTTGACATTGTTAAGTGGAATAAAAGAAAAGAAAAAAAAAAGAAAAATATAACGAGGGGAAAAAAAGAAAGCATAGAATATTATTTTAAACCCTATGCTTTGTATTCTAAACGACGTGTGTGAGTAAGAAAGAAGAGAGACGATTATTGCTTAGGATTTATGGGCAAATCCGTTTGTTTTTCTTTTTCTCTTTTTAGAAATACGTGTTTTTTTTATTATTTAATAATGGAAACAAAAAGAACGATTTTTCTCTTTTTTTCCTTCGTCTTTTTTCATGTCTCTACGAGCGTGTATAATAGCTTGCGTATTGTAATGAATTTTTTGTTCTGTTTGTTTTTATCAAACGAATTCGTTCGCCCTGATCGGCGTATCGAAGGCACACGCAGTATAATTACACGTATATATACACACACGTGTATATATATATATATATGGATAAAAAAATGGAAAATAAAAATATATATATATATACATTTGTATATATACATATACATATATTACAATTAAAAATACACATATGCAAATAAACGAAAAAAGGACTTTTGTTACGAGAGCCGTACTAGTTTACTGCTGATGCTGCGAGCTGAAATTAGTACCTATTGCAGATTTGACTCTCGCGAGTCTGAGAGAGAGAGAGAGGCCCTTAGTGGAGGTGTTATTCCCGGGCGTTATCGCTCTGCCCTGTACCGAATAAAGATAAAGTTGCATACAATATAATTAATTATAATTATATATTGAAAAGTATGGAAAAAATCCAACGGGATCGTGCTGTTGCAACATACTCAACATTGGGAATTCGAAGAACCCAATCATCATCAGGAAAACAGGTTTGATACATGCGGTAACTATGCTTCATATAATTATTGACGAAACTCTTTTCTTTTTGTCGTTATAATTTTTCAGAGGATATTCGTGAATATTCATTTTTGTAATTTACAGAAGATTTACCATATGGGACATATACGTACCTTGAGCCTTTTCTACCACCGGACTGAGGAAGATAAATTTGTCGATGGTTTTTTTTTATAGGAAGACGGTAATGAACAAAAATGCGGTTGAAATATAGTATAAAAATGTGTTTTAATAAATATCGATAAAAAAAGAGAGATAGAAAGAAAGGTAAAGAAGAAAACGTTACACGAAAATATCTACAGCGATTACAAAGTTTGTTGTGTGTTTTTGTTTTTTTGTTTTTCAATACAAAATTACATTTCCTGGTGTAATAAACGTAGCCAGGAACCTGATTTGTAATAACATCGTTCTCGTCGAAGAACGAGACTTACGATTTATTATCGTTTATTAGTCGTTACACTTCTATCCCTAAATATAATTATTAATACTCTGGCTTTTTCGTTTCTTTTTTTGTTTTGTTTGTTTTCTCGCGAGACTAATGGAAAAATATTGTCGCGCAGTCTCGCGATATTTTGGAAGTGGAGGAGAGCGGATATGAGCAACAGCCAACGAGCATATAATATACACGGATCGAGGCCGAGAATCATGGATTTATTGATAAGCGATTGTCGCTGTTTAACTGGATGGGAAGAGAGAGCTTGCCTCAGCGACCGACCGATTAGGTTGACTCTATGCCGCGTCCGCACGCTTGGCAAACCTCAACAAGCCGTCACAAATTCAAACTTGTGGATGGAGTGTTTGGCTTGGTTTGCGTAGGTTTGCAAGCGCTTGTAGTCGATCCGATCGAGTGTCGTTTTTTTGTCACAAATCAAAGGGAATTTGCCTCGTCATGTTTGCCTCTTCAGAACAAACTAACACGCACTCGAAAGCGTGTGGATGGTGACGTTTGATTCCCAAAATCAAGTCAAACGTTTGTAGAGATTTGAAGTTTGCGGCGTGCCAAGCGTGCGGACGCGGCATAAGACTAAAAAAAAGGTCTAGATTCTTCAAAGTACACATTTGTACTAAATATTTTTCATAGTTTTCCTGCGTTCGAACGCGATTCGACGAAAATCAGGAAAGAAACCTCGACCATAGGCGAAACGAGAACGAAAAACAAAAAATCAAGTGTTTCGTATTCTTAATAAATCGTAAGATTTCGGTATTGTCAAAGATTTTACGTCCCGGTAATCGATAATCCATATCGAATACTTTCAGGTCTTTTTCATTGATCCCATGTCGTCCACGGGAGAGTAAATAGTAAATAGTATATATATAGGCCCTTTGGGAGGGGTGGGTTTTTCTTTTCATTCCCATTTTTTATGTTTGTTTTATCTCTTCTCTTAATAAGTCAGTCTAATGCGCGCAACGACGCGTTTACGTTGTCGCTGAAGTTCATTGTTGTTTCCCTCGTATAATAAATATCGCAAATTCGTCAAACTAGAGCCTCGGCGTGATAATGATGATAATGATGGTGTATGTGTTTGTGTACGTGACGACGACCAGCGCTCGATGCGACAGCGGCGGCGTTTTGTGAAAACTCCCGTTCGAGCCAACGCACGACCTGGGCCATAGCGCGTGCCTGATCCTGTTCTCTCGTCGCGTGTTTCAGCTGATGTTTCTTGCCCGTTTTATTTCCGCTCTGCGTCTCGTTTCTTTGATTATTCGTCTGATTATTCGCGTTACTGGTTTGATTGACGATCAACGGTTGTTGCTGATTGTTGTGGGTTGGTGACGAATTCAAATTCACGTTTTCCGTGATCGTCGTCTGTTGCAAATTATTTCGCAAAGATTGAGGTGGTGGCGCTGGTGCGTTGCGCTGAACGGCGTGCTGACCACGTTGTTTCCGCAGATTCCCGCCACCTCGACATTTCGCGGGTAATTTCGGGAGCGACGTTGCATTGTGATTGTGAGGATGATGATGATGATGATGCTCCCGCACGGGTTTGTGATAAGCTGGCTGACGACCTCCTAAGGTAGGCTTGCATCTCTCTATGTAAGGACTCATTGGCTCGACCACGTAGGGACTTTGCAGAGGAATTCTTAATTGCTCGGATTGATGTCGTTTCCTAAAATAAATAATTCATTCAAAAATTGCACTATCTCACGATTTAATGAAAATTTCATGATTTAAAAACAACAATAATTAGAAGTAATGATTGAGAACGAGATGAAAAATGTAAAAATTTACCTAGATGCGTGAAAACTGAGATTATTCTTTTCCATGTTAGCCTGAATAATCTCGAGCAGCTGTTGCCTCTGCATAGATCCGCTTCGCTTTCGTTGATTCGTAACTAGAGGCGTTAGGGGAGTTATCGTGGGTGATGCGTCGCTCTCGTCGCTCACATCACCCTCGGAACTGTTGGAATAGGGCGACGGTGGCATGTGGGGCACTGGTCCCACCCTACGTCGTAGCTCTTCCTGCTTAGTAGGACTCGGCGTCACTCCCGTTGTTGTTGTTGTCGCGCCGTTCACTGTTGCAGCAGCTGGCACGTTGTCGCCATCCTCATCACTATGCGACTCCACGGCTCGTTCAGGCTGACATAATAATACATGGAATCATTAATATCGTCATGGTCTATATAAATAATTAATTTCCACGGAATAGTTACAGTAATTTTCTGCTTTGAACGACAACGAAGGTATGAAAGGTAGAACACAAAGAGATAAATAAATCAACAAAAACAAAAGATTGAAAATAATTTTGTAAGGAATTAAATTATGAAATTAAATCATTTTTAATAATTATTTTGTTTATTAATGAACATCAGATCTCTTAAAAAATATTTTTGTATGACAATTAGTTAAATAAATATTGAGAAAATCGCTTTAAAATCGTATTTTATGTAAAAGGTGGCCATCTGTCGGGAAAGTTTGTAACCTCACCTCGGGACGACTGCGCAGTGCTCGTCTTCTTCTTGGTGCTCTGCGAGACGCGTGATTCCCGTGGCTGCATAGTGCAACGTGCTTCACGTGACAGCAGGAAGACGTTGCTGCGATGGTAGCGGCGACGTTACCACCGGGTAAATGCGTTGTTTTCACGGAAGTGTTCGATATCGCTGCTGTCGCTGTCGTCGACACCGCTGCCGTTGCAGTACCGGTTGCCGTCACTGTAGCGCTGTTCGCCTGTTGCTGACTATTGCTACTGCCGACGCTCGTGCGCTGATCCGGCGACACGGTTAGCTTGACTTTGATAGTTTTGCTTCCGCATGGAGGTACTTGTATCGATGCACCGAGCGTGTCGTAAATCGTCGTCACGAGACCGGCTATATCGTCCTTTGTTATCTTCCCGTGGCCGTCGAAGTCGTACAAAGTAAATGAGAATTCCTGACGTCGTCTGTCACCCTCGGCAACGGAAACGTCACACTCGAACTCCTTTCGAACGTGAGATAAACGATAACTTATAATTAGTCGGGTACATTCGTAATAATATTCGTTTTATTTTTACCTCGATATACGAGGCATTCTCAGTAAAGTCTACCGTTAATGAAAATCTCAGTTTACGAATTTCATCTATTCATTTATTTTTTAATTACTTGTAGCAGTATTTTAAGTATAATTGATGAAAAATAGTCCTCCGTTAAAGTAGACAAATTTACCTCGAAACTAAGTTGTCTCGTTGGGTTGCCAATGTTGTTCGAGTTGTTAGTTTCATCGTTGGCCGTGTGTGGCGTCGGTGTCGAGGAAGTCGTCGTTCCCGTTTGAATAGGAATGCCGCCATTGATCGAGCTGGTTTCCGGCGTAAGGAGGATGCGCGGTGGTAGCGGTGAACTGTTGCAAGGTGGCGCCACACACGCCAACAATTCTTCGGAATCGCTACCCTCCGCAGTGCCACCGACGACTGTAAACATAAAAGTTTTCTTATTAACGTTCAGAAAATTCACGAATAATAAAAGAATACAAAAACGATGTCTCTCTCCCTGACTCGATAAAAAGTTCGTCGATCGAGTGTGCATAAAGAACCACGTTAGAACCTATTTTAACGGCATGGACCCGGTGTTTGTGATTGTGATGGAAAAATCTTAACCTCACTCTGTCCACCGTTTCGTGACAAGTGCGCCCGAATCTCAGTGGCTTTGTTACTACAGAGAGAGATGCCGCACGCTGTCAACTCGCTCATTCCCGGGGGCATTATAATGAACCATTCCGAGAAAAAAAGAAAATAGAACCGGTGAATGGAGAGAGAGAGATACGTGCACAACGGAGAAGAGAGAAGCGGGATGTTTTATTTTTCTCATTTTCATTATAATAGTAATTGGATTCGCATGACCTAATTTTTTTTCTATACCTCTATACCCTCTACCCGGATATTATGCTCCATTCACCCTCGCCCCTAAAGAGCTTTTGCTCTTTCATTCCCAGTGTCTCTGTCTCGTTTAGAGGGAATAAAGAAAATAAGTGTGGAATAAACACGGACAGTGAGCGAGCAAAGAGTAAGTGAGAGAGAGAGAGAAGGAAGGAGAAGGGCAAAGCCGACGAAAACGGCAGTCGTATCGACCTCTTGGCGCTCTCGACGCCTTATATTTACTATAGCCACGGTAATCACGTATTATATTATAAGTATTTTGCCGAGAGTCGTCCAACTCTCCGCGGTGTCGGCCACAGAGTCGTTCGAAACGACGATTCTCCGCACCACTCCATCTCTCTCTCTCTCTCTCTCTCTCTCTCTCTCTCTCTCTCTCTCTCTTCGTTGCCTCTTTCTCTACGTAGTATACTTGGAATTATTTTTTTTTCTTGCCTCGAAGCCTTTCAAGTGCCCGCACGATGCTCGGGCGCGAGCGCGAGAGTTCTCTCGACCGATAAATCAAAGATTATACAACATTTTTCCCCGAACGAAATAGCCCCGGAATTTCCAGTCTCTTTATAGTTACACGCTCCCTTATAGCCTCGTTCTATCTCTCTCCTTTTCTCTCTCCTTCCGTCTCTCTCACTATATATATATATATATATCGTCGTAATTCTTTATATGTACTTCCAGGGATAAAATCCTTTCTCCAATCGGAGGAAATTGTTATCGTGTTTTATTGTCATTTAACATTTACGTTTATATATAGAGATGTTTTTTATTCCTCGAAATTGATAAATTCTCATTTCGTTGGTTAGTAACATCCGATATTATTATAATGAAATATAACAATAATTTCTTTGACTCAAGATGAAACTCCAATCCCCTATTGACAATTTTTTCACCCGGAGTTCGCTGATTACAAAAAAATATCAATATTAAATTTATATATATAAAATTTAAATATCGATATATTTTTAATGGGAACATTTTTGAGAGAGATAGAGTGGAGAAAATATTCAAGATAAAAAGAAAAAGAAAACAACACGTGTAAATTGAGATAATGAAAACTATTTTTCGAAATCACGCCGGCGCTTTAAAACTAACTTCAGATACCTAATTTTAGAA
Organism: Netelia virgata; assembly: GCA_951802705.1. Lineage (NCBI taxonomy): Eukaryota > Metazoa > Arthropoda > Insecta > Hymenoptera > Ichneumonidae > Netelia > Netelia virgata. Next base: position 5,772,310 of record OX637864.1, on the reverse strand, counting down.
ATTTTAGAAACTACGAGAATTTCACTCGAGCACAAAACACGATCTAAATATAGATCTTGCTCGATCGAAGGATCGCTTTAAATTTAAATCCGTCTACTTTTTTTTACTCGTGTTTTAATGGCTATACAAAAAAAATGAAGGATCGAAAACGAGTAACACAGTGGCAGGATTCGAGAGTCTCCATCACTTCTCTCTCTCTCTCTCTCTCTCTCTCACGTCATGACACATCAGCGAAACGAATGAAACGAACATACAGATACACTTTCCGCGTGTCTACCGCTGCATGAAATACAGCTTTCGTAAATCATTCGAATCTTTACAGTTAGAACTCTCGCTCGTTCTCCAAGAGACATTTCTCTCGCTCTCTCTCTCTTTCTCGTTTTGATAAAACGAAAAAAAAATATCTCTGTCCCCCCTAGGTTTGTAATAGCGCAAACGAACCAGAAGGTCTCTCTCTCTCTCTCTCTCTCTCTCTCTCTCTCTCTCTCTCTCTCTCTCTCTCTTTCTCTGGGTGTGCAAGGCAATATATAAAATCTTGTGTGTATATCCTTCTGGCTTCCTGGTCTCCTCTCGTCGAGCATCCGGTTTCGAAATTTCGTGCGTAGGCTTCGCCGAGAAGGTTCTTTCTTTTTTCATCTTCTTTTTTTCTTTCATTTTCGAGCGGTATGACATTCCCTCGAAGACAAGCAGGTAGATGGGCAAGAATTCAAGATTGCGCAATCGCAAAAGGATTATAGTAATTCGCCCGAGCGTAGTCATCATCGAAAATGGGAAAAATGGGAAAAAGTTTTTTTTTTCGTTTATTCCTTTATCGTTTAAAAAATAAAAACATTCGAATTGAGAATTATATTTCGCCGAATAATGACTTTAAGAAAAAATTGAAAAATCAATTATAATTACGTATCGATAATTGTTACTCCATAATAAAAAAAAATCTTTAAAACTCGCGAAAAATCCATGAAAGAAAATTCTTTCGAGAAGCTCCAAAAAAATTCCTCAAAAATGGAATAAATCGCATTTACTATTTTCTCAAAAATTTTATAAAAACAAATGCAAGAAATAATTTAAAAAAAATTACATATCGACCCTAACAAACATTTCAGCATTGCAAACAAAAATCGAGAAAAAAATCCCCTCGATTCTCATCATCTTCCGTAAAGTTTATATCAACTGCGCGAGTAGCTCGATATACAGAAATCCTTGACCTCGTTTAATTGTCTCGATTCTCAATATCGCAGTTACCACACAATTAGAGATAACATCTTTCATGATCCGTTCTCTTTGGTCACACACTCTTTGGTCAAATTTTCAAGGTGGATTCTCGTCTCAACTGCCCCCCTCCCTCTCTCTCTCTCTTCCTCCCGTTAATTTTAGATCGTTCGAAGGACCGAGTGAACGAACCATCATCCACCATGCCAGAAGAGTAAACGAGAGAGAGAGAGAGAGAGAGAGAATGAGAGAAGTGAGGTATTTTCCGAGAAGCAAAAGCGGCAACGCTTCTCTCTCGTCAGTGAGTGGAAGCCAACGGAGCAACCGAGAGGCAGCGGCTCACGCAGGCACCAAATACACAAGGCACACACACATAGACACACATACACGTGGTTTGTTCTCTCCTCTCTCTTTCCTTCTTCTTCTTCTTCTTCTTCTTCTTCTTCTTCCTTCTCTCACTCTCTTTCTTCGCTTGGGCCGCTATTATTGTTGGCTTCCAGGAAGAGTGAACCGCGCCGACCAAACGCCTCGCTCTTTTCCTTCTTATTCCACTTCTTCTCTCTCTTTCTCTTTCGCTCTTTCTCTTTCTCTCTGTCTCTCTCTCTGTCATCGTTGGTTCGTTCTCTCGACCGACCAAGAGCAACGTTGCTCCGTGAAATATCATTTTTTTCTGTTATTTTTTATGTTTTCGTCCCTCTTCTTCTCTCGCGGCAACCGACAGAGACCGCAGGACTCACTCTCTCTCTCTCTCTCTCTCTCTCTCTCTCTCTCTCTCTCTCTCTCTCTCTCTCTCTCTCTCTCTCTCTCTCTCTCTCTCTCTCTCATGGCCCTGTCGCCTCGCTCTGTCCATCTATCTACTTATTTATCGCTCTTTCTCTCTTTTTCTCTCTTTGTTGATATCTTTCACTTCTCGGGAGAGACTTTTCTCTAGCGTCGCGCACGATTCTCTCAGGGGGTTTTTCTGTACCCGTTCACTAGTATCTTCTCAATTCTCCCGCTGTGAACCCATCGTGCCAAGACTCTCTCTCTCTCTCTCTCTCTCTCTCTCTCTCTCTCTCTCTCTCTCTCTCTCACACACACTCTCTCTCTCTCTTCGTTTACCCCCCCCCCCCCCCCCCGTGCGCTCTCTAACCTCTTCGCCCTTCGACATCGAAACTCCCGATGGCTCACGACCTTTTTCGACGTTAAAATGACGGTTTGACGCTTAACCGACACCACCGCCCTTTTCCCCCTTCCATCTTCTCTCCCGCGCTACCGCTGACGCCTTCGAGCCAACCCCAAGGGAAAAATATCGTTACGTTGTTTTCGAGGGATTTCTATATACTATTTCGAGAATTTTCCGGGGCATCGTTGAACGACCGTTTTTCCTCTATATCGTCGACCGACTTAAATGCCCGCGACTCGACCGAGTCTGCGCTTGGATGCACTTGTATATATTTTTTTCTTTTTCTTTTTTTTTAAAGATTTTTTTAAACTGGGGAAAAGTTCTTTTTGTCTATTTCATTTTTCGATTTTATTTAGAAAATATTATTTTCGCGATTCTTTAATATTATTATCGTCGGGGAAAAACAAATGGCGTTTTAGAAAATATAAATATATGACAATAATAATAATATGTAATAAGAAAAATCGAAATAAATAAAAAATTATCGAATATAACCAACGAATTTCGATTCCTTTTGATCAAAACTCGCGCTATATAACGACACCGTAATCTCGAATATCAAACTGTATTTGTTAATTTTTATTTTTCAATCAAACGATTAACGACAGAATCGCAAAAATTTTCTCTTGTATTACTTTATTTGTGTAAAGTTTCATGAAGATCATCGAACTCTCTCTCTCTCTCTCTCTCTCTCTCTCTCTCTCTCTCTCTCTCTCTCTCTCTCTCTCTTCAATTCTCTAATTCTCGTTCTCGTGGATTTTTCTTTGGAAAAAATTTATCCGGCGATCGGTAAAGGACCTCGGTTTTAGTGAGATCTGGGAAGCGAAGAGGGGGGGGGGGGGCACAAGTACAATACGCTAGCCCTCCCGTACACAACAGTACGTTTCGTCGTTTCGAAGATCCCCCGTGCGGCTCTTGGAACGAGCCGACCGATTTTCCCTCGTTAGAACCTTCGAGAGAGCAAGAGAGAGAGAGAGAGAGAGGGAAAGAGAGATAAAGAGAAATGAACAACGGGGGTGGTTTTTGTACCTCGCCGACGAGACCACCCCTTAAGGACTGGGGTTTTTATGGAGGACGAGAAACACGAAAGAGGCCGAAAATGCTGTTTCTCTTTCTCACTCTCTCTCTCTCTCTCTTTTTCTCGGCACAACGCAACGTCCATACAGAGACCCGGCGCGCTTGTAAAGCCGAAATAAAATATATATATATATATATGTGCGTGTAGTGTGTGTATGGAAGAGAACGAAAGCGACGAACGAGGGATCAGGAAGAAAAAGGTGAGCTCTCCGGGCACAGTAAAAAGAATCCCCCGTGTCGGCTCCCTGTTTGCCATGGACCATTTTGAAAGGGACCGGAATTTCAAAGCCTCGCGCGAACGATCTCTGTCTCGCTGTCTCTCTTTCTCTTTCTCTCTTCGGCTTTCGAGAGATACGAAAAACACTTGGGGACAGCTAACCATCGTTTCCAGGAATTAATGCCTCGTTCACGTCCACCCAAAATTGTGTTTTCAAGACGTTTTTCCTATTTTTCTGATCGGACGATTTCTTTCTTTTTTCTCTTTCTGTCTTTTTACTCTTTTCCTTCTTCTTCTTCTTCTTCTTCTTCTTGTTCTCGGTCAGAAGTGGTTTTAGTGAAAACAATGGTTTCGTTCGAGGACTAGAAATATCGATTTTTAAGTAGGAGAGGATTATGAGATCGTTCGAGGGTTTTTAACGATTGACGAGAGATAGTCCGATAAAAAACTCGAAGGAAAGATTATTTTCCACTTTTATTACGCTCGAAATTAATTCGATGTAAAAAATGAATAAATTGAAAAAGTCATCCTTCGGCCAGTCGATTTTAAATAGCGAATAATTTTTATTTTTCAAAAACCATTTGTTTAAATTTAATTCTCAGATTTTTCCCTCGTCCCTTAATTGCAATTTTTTTTACTCCAACATTTTCATTCCGAATGGTTGATTTAATACCAAGAATTATCCAGCCACCGTTCTTAACAATGACATAACGTAACATTTTTATTTTCACGAAAAAGAAAAAAGAAAAAATTGTTTCGCAACCAACAAGCATAAATTAATTAATTAAATAACGTCAATTACCCTGGTCAGACTCGTCTAACTTGTCGCATAAATTTATTTATCACGGATTAAAAAGTAACTATAGATACAAGACCGTGTGCATAAACAAGTACGTTTCGCAGCACGAATTCTAAAATCACGTTTATTCACCAATAACGTGGTGAGTAGCGAGCGTTTCAACAGCTGTTTATTCGTCGTAATCGTATATTTTCGTCGTAAAGTATTCACGTCCTTAATAAAAAAGGAATTAAAAAAAAAGTAACTAGATACGAGTAACGAGTAATCACACACCAGGGGGTCCGCTTCCCCCTCCTCTCCGCTCATCCCCTCTCCAGTGCTAATCCTTTCATAATTTCCAATTGACAGTCACCCCGGTATTATCTTTACCATGCAAATAGATAAGCCCTAGGACGCGAGAATTACAGTTGTGTATCGGTGAGAGACGGTGTGAGTGAGTGAGTGAGTGAGTGTAAGAATCAAGTAAGAGTAAGAGAATCAAGTAAGAAGGCTTGACTCGGTACAGCGAAGCAACAGTTCATTGACTATCCAGAATGTGCTTACTATACACACGCAACCAAGCTACGTAGCAGTATATATACAACGTTGTATATATACATATATACAACGCTCGGTCTTAGGCTCAAGGAATCGTGCGAGAGGGAGAACCCCGCTCGAGATCCTTTCTCTCTCCCTCTCGCGGGACGAACTACCTACTAAACGCATCGAGCGCATAATGTTTGCTCGAGGAGAGGAACTCTCGACGGCATCGCGCTTTGAAGCCAGTGGTTCTCCACTTCCGTGTTCCGACCGTTACAAAGTTAGAGAGAAAGAGAGAGAGAGATGTGAAAGAGAGGAACGACTCGCTCATTCTACTTCTCCTTTACGGTATAATAACGATAATAATAATACTAATAATAATAATAATGCTACATCAACATTATACGATCGACGAGAGGAAGAATAAAGCAACGGAAAGACCAAGGAGGGTGTGCAACGTCCATTCAAGATCAATGGAACGCTTCGTTAGCATCGCAAATACTATAAACAAACATCCTCGGCGTTTTATCTCGCGAAACGTAACAGCGAGAAACGCGCAGCACGACTAACGCAGAGAGAGAGAGCGATACACGCTCGCTCGGCCCCCTCTCTTGCCACTCTTCGCACACATCATGGCGTGTAGCATCGGCGGCGAGTGCTTGAACTATTTTGTTTGATTATGTCGCTCGGTCGGTAATGTCGCTGTATCGTTGTGCGTATATACTCTAGATTCGGGATTACGATACCTCCTCCAACGGTGTTTTGTATTGTATACGCGTGCATATGTACCCTGTGTATACCGAGAGAGATTTTTCGAAGCTTGAAACTTTGTCTCTTCGAAACGAAGAGACGAGAAGGGCAAACATAAGGAAGAGAGATAGAGAGAGAGAAGAGCCTCTCGCGTGAGTAATTGGACCCCTGGTTTCCTCTGTACGGTGCCGGGCTAAAGTAAACACGGGCGAGAGTCCAAGAGACCTCTCTCGCTTGCTCCGCTAGCAGAGAGAGAATGAGAGAGAGAGAGAGAGAGAGAGAGAGAGAGAGAGAGAGAGAGAGAGAGAGAGAGAGAGAGAGAGAGAGAGAGAGAGAGAGAGAACGTTACACAGGAAGCGTGTTGGGGTGCAACATCGGTGGTCTCTCGACGCTACACTCCTATGCCTATATATGTGTTTTTTTTCTTTCCTCCTCCGCAGAGCTATCGGGACTGCGGAAAATAAAGAGGAAGGAATGGGGGGGGAGGTTATTGTGTTAACCGTTTCAAGTGAGAGGGTGGATTAACGCCTCGCCCTGCGTGAAACTCTCACGTGGCAGCACTGTTGCCGAAGGCATGTACTACGTACCGTACACACGTATATATAGATATAATTTACAGGGCGTGTTTCGTTAAGTCAAAACACTTTACTTTTTTTTTGTCCAAATTTTTGACACACGTTTTTCATTAATTTACCAGTTTCAAGGTACTTATGGGAAATTAATGTTTGTGGCAACGGGATTATTAAATTGATATTCTTTTTTTCCGTCACGTTTTATTTATTATATTTAATTTGACGATTTATTGATTTATTTTGAAATATGAATTTTTCAAGTAGAAAAAAATGGTTTTATAAAAGATTTAACAACGTCGGGTTGGAGATGCGAAACGAGGAAACGGAACTGAGGAAATCCAGTGAAAATAATTATCTCGAGATAATCGTTGGTTTTATCCGAAACGAGATAATTGCGTCAATAAATTCTTTATAAATATCGATCGCCCATAAATCATTTTCCATAGAATTTATAGATGACTGAAAAAATAATTGCAATTTAAAAAAATTTTTTTTTAATTAATTGCAATTTTTTTAATGAAATGTAATTTTTTAAAAATTAATTGCATTTTTTAAAAATTCTTTTGTTATTTTATCGTTCCAACGTGGCATAGAATATGGAATATGCAAATTTTCGATGAAAAGAAAAAAAAATGCTGAGTTCGCATGGAATGGCCCATACGTAAATAACTTTTCTTTTTTTCTCTCTCTCAAGGGGATGAACGGTGCTGGGGTGCCGAGTTTGTGGGGTGAGATACAACTTTTGCTTTCCTATCTCCCTCTCTCTCTCTATTTGGCATGCTTCTTTTATTCCGCCAGTCTGCTCCTCAATTAAAGCTCCCAAGAGAGAAAGAGAGAGAGAGAGAGAACGGTAAAGCGCTTTTGAAGAGTGAGCCATTATTTTGTCAAGTCACCCTTCTTCGTTTGCTCTCCCTGAACTCTCAAGCTTCTACGCGTTTGTACGCGTACGTAGATCTTACCCCCACCCTCCTACATGTCCCACCGACGTGTGTGTGTGTGTGAGCGCGTCGAGTGAAATATAACGAGAGAGCGCGGTGGGTAATGCGGGAGAAAGGGTCGTGCATAACCTCAAAAAGCGTGTGTTTACAACGAACGACGGCAGCGTCGTTGATTCCGTGTGCAAGAGTCATTCTCGTATTCTTGGCTTCTTTCAGCCCCCCTTTTTGCGTGTCGTGAGCAACGCGAGGGAAAGGGTAGGAAAATAAGAGGGATAGAGAAAGAAGTAGAGAAAGAAAGAAAGAAAGGGGAATAAAAAAACGAAAGAAAGCACAAGAACCCAAACCCCGAGAGGGAAAGATTACAAAGGGCGGAAAAGAGCGAGGCATGTGTGCTTTGAGCGTCGATTACAAATTCCAACGAAGCGGCGAGGTCTCTCAAAGAGAGCGTTTATAATAACAATAATAAATGCAAATTAGCTGGTACGTATAGCGATACGGGTACGAGTTTTTATATCCCAGCGATTATGTTGTATTATGTAATAATAATAATAATGAAAAAAATAATAATAATAATAAGAAAAACCGTCGACTTCCGGTTTCACGTTTTCCCGCTAGTCGATTGTCGCGAAACCGGAAGCGAGGGGCGCGGCGCCAAGCTAGATGGCGCGACAGCACGATCGAAGCTCCTAGCGTCGAACGTCGGAACTAATCTCCTCCCTGGATCGTTCGTCAAAATTGCAAAACGCATTTTTAATAACTCGAAATATCGATTCTAATAATTTTGTTTCGTAATGTAACGCGTTGATATAAACATTAATTTTTTCGACGAACGATTATTATATGGAGGTATGTACGATGGAAAAAAAAATATTTATTTTTTTAGATATAAAAATTAAATATAAAATATGTATTACCGGAAAAGGGCTTGTAGCCCGCGAGAAACCTTGCTCGCCACCACTTCACCAATCCGGTAGCCATGGGGCCCTCATGCGTCGTTACGGGCACGCACACCGTACACGACAGCGTGTGCGTGTGTTTCGCCTTATTATTTTTCCTTTCCTTCGGTCCACCGAGCGTAATCAACCGAAAAGTTTCGGCCGTTGTTATTCGTGATGAAAAAAAAAAAAACAGAAAAAAAACACGAAACGAACGTTACGTCGGATTTCCCTCTGTTTAACGATATTCACGCGCACGCAAAACACACACGATACACACGTTTTTCCTTGTATTTAGAGAATTGGCAGATATTCTTTTTGTTTCTTTTTTTTTAGCGACGTTTACGATATTATAACGCACAGAGATTGATTTTCGTGGTAAATAAAAATAAAGCTTGATTTATAATCTCGTATGTGACGAGAAACACACGAGGCGTACGTGAAAATGATTCCAACCACACTCGGGCGAAGTATCAAAACAGATCTGACGGTTCGTCGGCGATGCACTTTGAAGCGAACATGAAATTGTGTTTTCTTTTTTTTTTTTTTTTCTTTCTTTCAAACACTTACAACGCTCCGGTGACTCATTCACGATAATCCGAGGACGAGAAACTATTTTAATTTGTACGTTTACTTGGTACGTGGGAAGATTTTGGTCTTCGTTATTATTATTATTATTATTATTATTATTATTATTATCGTATTTGTTTACACGCGAGAGATACGGGCAGTGTATATTTTGAGCGACGCACGTGCTCGAGTACGAGGATATACGAACGATGATTATTATTTCTTTTTGTTTCAACGATATTCCAATATCACCACTTTTTTCACTTATACAACGCACAATTTTGCTTTTTATGAATCTTTCGTCGTACGTAAACTCGCGTTCGATCGGTCTCCAGATCGTTCTTCGTTCCGTTATTTGGTCGACGCGTGGTACTCGCGGGTTTTTTTGCTTGTCACAAAAAAAATTAACACTTGTTATTTCGAGTACGCGCGGGGCACCGTGACCGAGGCGCGCTCTCCGTCCTCGATGATCCTGCTAGATCTACGGTCTCCGTTTGACTGACTGAGAGTTGGGAGATCTCGTCGACCTCGGTCAAAAGCAGCGGCGCCGCGCGAGCGCGGGGCGCACACTCACGCGCGCGCGCACACAGCTGCGCGCGCAGCACACGCTTTACGAACTTACACAGTCGTACTCGCGGGGCAGAACACCGTGCACGGGTTCCGTACGTATAATTCCCGCCTCTCTCGCCTTTGCTACGTCCCTTCCTCGATCGTGTCAGGCGCGTATTCTTCGTTCCACGGTGCCACCTACCAAAACATTGAATACAGACTCCCCGGTGTGGAAAGTACGTGTAGTGGGCTCGCGTCGAACGTCTCAAATTGTTTCACCGTGAAACGATTACGAACTACCAAAGTTTCGAATGCGGGGCGCTTTAACGACCGTTTATTCGTCCCTGAAACTCGTCGCAACTCGACACAACACAACACGATGTCTCTCCCCCTCCTCGCCGTCGCGCGCTTTCATATGCGCTCATCGGACGATTTTTCTTTTTTTTCATATATATATATATACATATATATATTATTTCTTTTTTCTGAATTCTCGACTCGTTCAGTCGCACCCATACACGCTGTCAAAAGAACCCGGGTGAACGCGAGCTGCACGCGAGAGATTCCTCTTTTACCCCACGCTCGCGTAAATCTCTCGGATGAATATACACATATGCAAATACATATATATATGTATACCTGTGTATTACATACATCTAGAGACAAGAAGGAAGGCCTTACACAAGAGTGGAAGATCCCTCTGACGGTGAAAGCACAACAGAAGCCCTCGCGCGAGTTCCGCGTGCACTCTCGCGGGTTACACACCAAACTATACGTATATAAACAAGATGTTATAAAGTCGAGCGCGTGTACGAGGTGACAAAAGTACAAATTCTCTCGCGATCCTCATTTTTACCCTCGGATCTCACGGCATTACGTACACCAACGTAATTCACCGCCGACTCGTCACGACTCACGATAAGTCCGTATACACGTCGTGAACATCGAGGGAGAACAAATAAAATGAAAAATAAAAAAAAACCAGGACGAGAAGAGTAAGAATAAAAAAAAAGATCGTCGTAGAAAGCAAAAAGCATTTCGTCGTTTATACTCTCTGTTGTTGCACACGGTTCGCTCTCTCGGTGTATTCGTGCGAGATGGGGGCTTTGCCGGCCGAGAGCGCTCCTCGATGCCTCGCGGAGAGATGCACACGCATGTGCGATGCGCGAGCGCTCGGGCGCTCGGGCACCGTCGTTGCGGCGCGAGAGGGGGGGGGGCGGCACAAGCGAAACCGGCGCGCGCGAGGGAAAAAGATGGATAGGAGAGCGAGAGAGGACGAGTCGAGTAGAAGATCAAACGACCCGTCGTGCGGGCCTCAAAGTGAGAGCGGCCAACTGGCGCTGAGAGATTACAGTCGCACCGCGCTCGTTATTTATATATACTGTAGTACTATTCGCTATAGTATAGTTTATAGAACATTATACGTATGTTTGTACTTATATATATATATATATATGAAATGAACTCGGTAAGAGCCCATGCTTTAGCTTTTGCTGAGGTTTCCCCGATGTTCACGGTCTACCCACGAGAGTGTCTCCTACGTTTTCTGCTCTTTGGCAACAGAAAGAAAGAACAAAAAAAGTAAATAAAAGAAGCACAAAAAATGAGACAAGCCAAGGGAAAATGGATAAAAGCGATGGAGACATTGTGCGAGGGCCGCGGAGCACTCACGAAACGGCACTAAAAGCACTGAAAGCTTCTGCCTCTTCTGCTCTCTTTGTCTCTCTCTCTCTCTCTCTCTTTCTCTCGTATATCCGTGTGCCAACTTTTATTCCCAAAAACTCCGCTATCTATATCCCGTCGTACACGGTTGTCGTCCCTTTTGTCTTTGAACGAAACGAGTCGAACGACGAATTCTTCCGTCGGGAGGATTTATTTCGCTGGTTTTATAATCGCGGAATGAAAGAGGGAAAAAAAGAAAGGGTGATTTGAAATAGAAACGTTACGACGTCGTTTTTCCTTTTTCTTTAGTTCGTCGAACGTCCGCCAGGAGAGGGCCTTACACGCGGGGCGTATTCGGGTTGAATAACCGCCATCTTTGATCAAGGACGTTCAATGTCAATGTACGGTTTCGACGACGTATTTCACGACAAATATTTTCAACGAAATATATAATATCATTTATTTATTTCGTCGTTCGTACGGACATACATACGTACGTGACGGGAAAATTGTACGTGACTACGTTCAGGGAAAGTCGACGTTTTTTTGTTTTTTTTTTTCGTTTTTTTTACAACGTGTCGTCGGAGATGAATGGAGAGAGGCGTCGAATTGTCAATTGAAAAAGAACATTCGGGTCAAGCCTAACGCACGCTATATATATATATATATATATATATATACATACATGTATCTACGTACTATAATAAGATTGTAAATATTCAGAAGGGAACACGAACGTCGCGGAAAAGAGCGACAGAGCAAGAGAGAGAGCGAGAGAGAGAGAGAGAGAGAGAGAGAGAGAGAGAGAGAGAGAGAGAGAGAGAGAGAGAGAGAGAGAGAGAGAGAGAGAGAGAGAGAGAGAGAGAGAGAGAGAGAGAGAGAGAGAGAGAGAGAGAGAGCGGGAGAGAGAGAGAGAGAGAGAGAGAGAGAGAGAATCCCGCGGGCATGAATGGACGAAGGCTTATAACACAACACACGAAGAGCAGCGAAGAGCGATTTGACCATATATAGTAGGTATACTTAAAATGCGCGGTGGTCCCCGCGCTCGCCGCGCCCCCACCCCTAGCCCTCGCCAACTTTTTTTTCGTCTCTTTTCTATCTCTTTCTCTCTCTCTCGCGCGCGTTTTCTCTTGGCTTATAGAGAATACTCGAATTATATTTCAAACATCCATCGGACAGCTCGACCAGCTGCTTCTCTATTTCACATATCTCTATCTTCGATGATTGATCGTTGAAAATAATAGTTTTTGTTTTTTTTTGGCGAGCTACGCTCTTGATCCGAAAAAAAACATACAACGCTGTATAAATATTTTTTTAAATTATATATATCATTTTTGTTTAATTTGAGGCTAAATTAGGATAAATTTGTGAAAAAAGTAAAAGAAAAATTTAATATAAAATGGTAAATTAATCGTAATAGGGATGCGCGGCGCCCACTGCGCAGTACGTGTATCGAAATAAATCTCGAGTTTCTGTTTATCGCGGGGTGGCCAGGCAGGGTAGCCGGGTGGGGGAAGAAACTTTGTGTTTTCAGTGCCCCGAGATGAGTCTTTCATTGCCTACGCCACTGGTCTGGTAAAGCGTTGCTCCCCCCTCCCCCTGCCTCACTGCCGCGCCGCCGCCGCCGCGCGGCTTCTCCCCTCCCCTGCGCCGTCGCCACCGACGCTCCTCTTCGTTCTCTTCGTTGCCCTGCAGTACCGTACCGCGCCCAGCGCGAGAGAGAAGTAGCGTTTGTCTTGCTCTCGCTCTCCTTCTCTCTCTCTCTCTCTCTCTCTCTCTCTCTCTTTCTCTCTCACTCACTCACTGAAAGATCCGCCATATGCCATGCCGTATACTATAATACACCGTGGCCTGGCAGCACCGTCGAGAGAGAAGAACAGAGAGAGAGAGGGACGAGGCACACCACGGATCGCCATGCCATCCTTCGAGCCCGTAGCCAGCACGGCATATATAGCTAGTTGTTTCTTTTCTTTATTCCTTTGTCGGAAAGTCGGCGGCGAGTCTCGGTTTTTTTTAAGGAAGAGAAAGAGCGAAAGAGAGATAGAGAGAGAGAGAGAGAGAGTGAGCGAGAAGTTAAAAAGAAAAAGCTCGAGTCGCTGGGCGAAGTAGAGAGAGAAAGAGAGAGAGAGCGATATCTCTCGTGGGCAAAGGAGAGGCAAAGAAGAATTAAACGCGCAGGCTTTAAAAAAAACTCGTTGCGGAGGCCCCCGCATAACCACCGAATATTATCGCGCAAACCTTTCGCGTATACCCGCAATGTTAATTAATTAATCGACGATAATTTTCGTTTTTATTATCATTCGATAGGATTTTTTATTTATTTATTTTTTTCTCCCCTCTTATGTTCGACGGGCCATCGAATAGACGGATGGAGAGACATGAACGAGAAAGCATACATGTATATATATATATATATTTGAGGGTTAGGTCGAGGACGAGAGAATTCGTCGTCTGGAAATCCCAGGGTATTGTCGAACGAGGAAAATAGAGATAGAAAGGGCCGGGGAGAGGATAGGGGGGGATAGTGACGAAATGCGCGAATGCGAGATAGAAAGCCTTCTCGTTGCAATCGATATCTGCCTTCGAGAGAGCGTTTATATATATATATATATACCTATATTTATATATATATATCGAACGTTCGATGTCTCCCCTTACAGGAAGTGAATTCCGCATCATGCCTCTCGCCGCGAACCATTCTCTACGTTCCCGTTGCTCTCCTCGTTGCAGACCGCTTCACGGTTTTAGGTTATAATTCACTCCGATTCCCTATTTTGTTTCTGGCTTTAGCCGCTGTCAGCTCGTTCGGATCTACGCATCTGTTCGATCGTTCGAAATCGTTCTCGCCCTCTGTTTTTTCTTTTACGATGTATAATATATATATATATGCATATGTATATACGTGTATATATATATGTGTGTATGTAGCATGCTACTAAATAGTACATGGCGAAGTTGCTAGGCGGTACCAATAATTAAACCAAAATCGCGCGATAATTAGAGGGGAAACGCGAAAAAGGAAGGAACGAGGCACGAGGAATAAAAGAAAAGGAAATGGCTTGAGGTGGTCGAGACCGACGAAACTCCGAAAGAGAGAGAGAGAGAAAGAGAACCGGATTGTATTTATTGCGGCGGTATGATCGTGTTGTTGTTGCTGCTGCTGCGGCACGCTAGTGCCCTGCGGTGTATATATATATATATGTATATGTAGTATAGGACAGGATATAGGGAAGGCTATAATACGGTTTTACCGCGCTCGGTCTCTGAGCTCTTCTCTCGGCTCACTGCCATGTGAGCGAGCGAATGAGCGATGCGAAGAAGCGAGACCGAGCGAACACAGTGCGCAAGCGAGGGAGACAGAGTGGGAGAGAGAAAGAGAGAGCGAGAGAGAGAGAGAGAGAGAGGCTGCGATTGGGTACGCGAGTGTGTAAGCGCGTCAGTTGTGTGTGATCGTCGGTGGATAGCCTGGCGTCGGTTTTGCCAGTGCCTCGACGTGCGGTTTGGCGAAGGGGTCGTGAGCTGAGCGGCAGAGTGGGGCAGAGAGGGGGGAGAAAGCCCGGTTCGTCGAGGCTTGGCAGGGGCTACGGGTTGCGAGGGAGGGGGCGAAGAGAGGGACGAGAAAACGCGCGGCTTTCGGCGCGTTTGATCTCTGCCGCGGGCGCCGACAAAGCGTTCGTCCGGCCTCTCCTCCTACTCCCCGTTCTCCTCATCGCGACTCTCGCGCAGCAGCAGGGCAAGCAGCACGCTGACGTAGACGCGCGAGAAAGAAAGAGAGGGAGCGAGAATGAGAGAGATATAGAGTGAGAGAGAAAGAGAGATAGAGCGAGGGAGAGAGAGAGAGAAGCATTATTAAGCCGGAGAGAGCGATAGAGGTCTCTAGGGCCTCCTCGTCGTCGACTCTCGTAGAAGTTCTCTCGTGGTTGTGTAGTCGTGAGTAGGACAGAGTAGAGAAAACGCGACGAACTGGCGCACGAAGGATGCGGGATAGAGGAATCGACGGTTAAGCCGAGCGAATGAGTCAGAGAGAGAAAGATGGATAAAATGCCTCTCTCGATGCGCTTGCTTGCACGTCAAGGAGTCAGTTTTGAGCCGCTCGCGGCAGAGAGAGAGAGAGAGAGAGAGCGAGAGAGAGAGAGGCATCGGTTCGTCATTCTCTCTGTTGCGTCGACTCTAGCGCATGTTGTGCTCACTTCTCTCTTGCCACTCCCTCGAACACAGCGCGTTGGCAGTCACGGACAGGCCTCTGTCTGGACTGTGCGCTCTCTTGCCTTTGCACCACCGCGAGACTTATCTCTCTTTTTCTCTCGCTCGCTCTTTCGCTTGCTCGCTATTAATAAATAACCCCGCAGAGCGCGGCCTCTCTTCCGTTGCACCTCTCACTGTCGACGTCGCATTACACAGCTAAAGCGTCTAGTTCCGCTCCTCGAGCCTATTCCCTCTTTTTTTCTTTTTTTTTATTATTATTTTCTATCGGAATACGGAGCGACTTGACACCTTAAACATTGTCAATGACACTGATTGATTCTTCGAAGGCGCGGCCGCTAGTCTGCCGGAAGTGCTGACCAACTTTTCAGCGTTACTTTTCATTTTGTATACGTTTTTCTCTGCAACTTTATTAGTCCTTCGTATCCGCATTCCGATGGGAACATGTATTAAACATATTAGTCACATAGCCTTAGCAATAATATATTTACTATATTATAAAAAAGAAGAGCGACCCAATCCTGAGAATCGTGAAATTAGGATTTTCGGATCTTTTAATTCGAACTTGACAAACTATAAAACTTGTTTATATTTCGATTGAAACCCCTCGAAGCAGCGAACGAACAGAAAACTACGACGTTTTAGTGCTGCCATCTGGCCGAGGAAAAAATAACCTCGTAAACAGTATTACCTACCGTCGGCATAGCGGACATCTTGAATCTAATATTATCACCGACTGGTATGTATGGAGCTCATCACTGTGACATAGCGCACAGTCGTGTAGTGGTGGCTACTGTAGTTTCCTCGATAAGAGGTTATGTGATTGATATGTTTTGACGCCAAGTTCTCATCCTTTATTTCTTATACGTACATTATCATTTAAATTTGCATCATAAAAATGTCGCTCTATGACGATTTCGATAAGCACAGAAATTCGGAAAAAGTAGCTGGCTGGTCGTCAGGAATAAAATTGTTACAGTCACAATTACAGTTGAAAAAGGCAGCGACAACACAGGTACCTTTCGCTCTTTCCTAATTGACTTTATTTACGATATATCACTTCCGAGAATTATGAAAGACGGACGAATTTATTTTCTCCAAAGCCAAAGCGCGAACAGTACAGAAAAGCAACTGCCGTATTAGCACCGGTGATAGATCTAAAATCGAAGAACAATCGCGAAGCGGGTGAACGAGAGAGGGACGAAGATGCCACGGTCGCTACGAACTCGTTGTCCGCTGGGACCGGCAACAGCGTCGTCGTTGGCAGCGAATTCGACTGGAACGTCGTCAACGAGTACGATCCCATGTGGCCAAACGAATATGAAAAAGTTGTCAAGGAATTGCGCGATATCAGAGACCGCGAGCATGACCAGGAAACGGAGTCGAGAAAACGCAGAAGAGACAATACTCGTTTCGAGGGTTCTCAGGTAATTTTACCAATATTTTCGATATAATTAATATAAACGCTTAGAATTCCCTGAATATTATTTATTGAACAATTTCATCCACTAAAGTCCTACCTTGCATTGTATAGAATTACTATATTATTATTTTGAGCACTTTTTCTTATTACACACCATCAGAAATTTACAACGTATGAAACACTCGTGATATGCTTAATATTCTTTTTACATTAAAAAAACTAAATTCGTTGTATAAAAATTATACAATATTCGCTTTTTGTGTTTAAGTCTCCCGGCAGTACGACGATGGTCCCTTTGGAAAGAGATCTCGAGGAGAGAACGCCAACGTCTCGCAGTGTCGCGGGTGGCGCTGCGATAGCTCCGCCACCTTCTCTACAAGAATCTTCCGAGGGTCAACCGTCGTCTCCATCACCTCGACCTCCGCCGCCAAATAGCATGGGATACGCGACTTCCTCGGTCGCCGCGAAGATCATGGCAAAATATGGTTTCAAAGAAGGTCAAGGGCTCGGCAAGAAGGAGCAAGGCATGTCGGTGGCTCTTCAGGTTGAGAAGACGAGCAAACGGGGTGGTAGAATCGTCGGTGAGCGAGAACAACTGATGCCACCACCTCCGCCATTAGCTGTTTCGCCACCCCCTCCATCCACCGGAGCAACGACGACAACCGTCTTTCCCGTTCAGCCGCCTGCCGAAGAGCCGAGTATAACGGAAATCATGAAATCTCCGAGCAAAGTCGTTCTTCTCCGAAATATGGTTGGTCCCGGCGAAGTCGATGACGATCTCGAGCCCGAGGTGAAGGACGAGTGTAACACCAAGTACGGCGACGTGGCAAGAGTAATTATTCACGAAGTGATCGACGCTCCTGCCGAGGAAGCGGTACGAATATTCGTCGAATTCAAGAGAATAGAGAGCGCTATTAAAGCCGTGGTCGATCTCAACGGACGTTTCTTCGGTGGACGACAGGTTAAAGCGGGATTTTACTCGAGCGAAAAATTGGACAATTTACAATTAATGGACTGAATAAGCTGTGAAAAAAATTACGGCTCAACAATGTATAAATATAATTTGTAAGAACGTACATACACACACGTAACACTCACCGTCCACAGACTCGTGTCATGATTATCTTATCACCACTTTTTCCCTTTGACAAAAAGAAGAAATCTCCAAAATCTTCATTGCCTCTTAAACTTACTTGTACAGAACGTTGCGTATATAGATATATGAATGTATACTATTATATAGAAGTCGTCGATCGACGAGGAAACACAACAATGTTTTGGCGCCATCTATATCGTACAAGAAAAACCGGAAGTTAAAGTTTCAAAAATATGTCCTATGTTTTTTAAATTTTGTTCGTTCATCGGTGATGAGCTTCGATATGCTGAGAATTTTATGTACAGCCTTGCGGCGCGACTTTAAAACGTCGGCAGACTTGTTCCCGCAGATTTTTCAGAATAGCTGGTTGATTGTCGGAATTCTGAAATATATAATGAAATTTAGAGCTTTATTGAGAAAATCATAAATTCGAAAAAATGTATCTTACCTTGTCCAGGGTAATCGTGGGTATAAAGCTAACTTCGGGGCTAAGGTTATTCGTCATCTTTCCATACATCGCCAATAATTCTTGGCCCTTTTTTTCTTTTCGACAATCGAGAATAGGTTTTACGTCAATTTGCATTTTTGCTCCGCATACTCTCGTAATATTTTGAGGATTTAGATTGTTTTTGATCATGCAGGCCAAGAAATCCAACTGGATCGAAGGATCTTTGATAAAATGTATGGCACAGGCATGTATCATGTTAGCTTCGCATTCGGGAGGGCCGTGTTGACACGTGAACTCAAAACCATCGTCCGTCTCCTTCGTCTATATAAACAAAAGGTAAGCATAGTGAAATGGCGCGCAAAGGAGCACACAAATTTTTTTTCGAAGGTATCTTACCGTCGCTTTCCCATAGGGAACCATTTGAATTTCGATATTTTCATTCAGAGCCCGGTAAGTCGGCTCCAGTTGTTTGACAACGAAACTTCGCGAGTCTGGACATAGAGCCTCGTAGTAAACACCAACGAGTACTGTCTGAGATTTCATAGTGGGCTTAAGTTCTCCTTTCTCAGCATCCTCCATCGCCTGTATCTATGCTATATAAAGTTTAATACTTGTCTACGAAACATACGTAGATCATATATATATATATATATATATATATATATATATATATATATATATATATATATAGAGTCGTCAGAGTTGCAAACTGTTGCACGTAAATACGTAATGAAAATTCGTAGAGGAAAGAATGCGAAGAGAAAACTCACCTCTTGGGACAGTTCACGGTCCTCCACTGGTGGAGTCCAGTATCTTACACATTGCCAAACGAGAACGAGCATGATGAAAGACACGATTACTTTACCACGAACACTTCCTAACCCCATTTTGAAAAATAAATTCGTCGAACGTAATTGATCTACGAAAAGCTAACCTAGTTCAACTATCTACAATAATTGTGCGTGGGAGAAGAACGAACGGAGAAAATACTTGTCGTTCGATTTTATTTATCACGTCGAAGTTTTTAATATCTTATCATTTTCTATTGACGTTAGCTCGTACGCGACTGCTTATACATCACGCGTAACGATCCACCGTCATACCACGGATGTACTGAAAACTTTCTATCGCTTGCCCGGGAATAACGCCGGAGGAGCGGGCTGGGGTCACGGTATAGTAGGAGTGATAAAAACAAAGAACTTCCGTGAAATATTTGAATTTCCAAGGTCGTACGTTTCGTTCCATCTGAAGCTGCATCAGTACTAAAAATTAATTGACGTAAAGAAGATAGGTTTCAAATCAAAATTTTAAGTAAAATCCGTTAAATATGGATACTCATTTGAAAACCCCGTGTATTCAGGAATTTTCGCGAGGGAATGGAACTGGAGTAGCCGAGGCCATTGGAAATTGGGGATTTTCTAGTAGAACGACGAGTGACGGTCAAGAGCTTCGGCGACTGAAATGTTTGTTTGCGAAGATGGATGGATTGTGAGAATCAGCAATTTTACGACGTATTGCGTCCGATTAAGAAAATAAACACGATTATACGTAAAAATTATTGTTTGTTTTTTTATCTTAAAGACGGAGCTCGAAACCGAGCATGTGTGTGAGATACGACTGCAGAAATGATCCCGAGGCATGGCACGTACGACCGAGTCCTCACGAGTGCAAACCAGTCTGGACGTTTCCCTCCAAAAGACCGCTTATTACTTTTAGCTCGACAGCCGATATAGTTATAGTTTCCGACTTGAATAGCGTGCGACCGGATTTAGCTTATCCGATACCAGGACGTGGTTTCTATGCACAAAATGTAAAATTTCGAATTCCCTTAATTTATCATTAGCCGAAAAAAATTTTACAACAATGTATTTTAACGAAAAATTCACTATATTTTTCACAGGGAAATAAGTGGTACAAAAGAGGACCGGAGTGCTGTCCTCAGCCAAGTTGCCTCGCTCCCCAATGCCCGCGTCCTTGTTGTTCATAAATGCGAAGCAAACAAGAGTTGTCTTTTTTTATAAGCCCAACTTTTTACCCGTTTTATATGATCTATGCAGTCTGTACAGAGTCGAATAATAAAAAAAATCGATGCGTCTGAAACTGAAAATCGAGTGGTATAGAGTTACTCCTAATCCGATTGAGGTTCGTCAACGTTGATCCCCATGGCAATATCCCTGGTCAAAATTCTGGACAAACCATCTCTGCAGTACGAGCAAAATTAAAAAAAAATATCGTTAAATTGAAACAAAAATTGAAACTTAAAAATGCCACCTGAAAAACATTCTTCATGGGATCGAATAATAAAAAAAAATCGATGCCCCTGAAATGAATATCGAGTGGTATATAATTATTTCTGAACCGATTGTCGTTTGTCAACGTTGATCCCCATGACAACATTCCTGGTCAAAGTTCTGGACAAACTATCTCGGCAGTACGACCAAAATTAACCAAAATTTATCGTTAAATTGATATCATAATTAAAACTTGAAAATGCCACCTAAAAAAGACGAGAAGGGAAAAGGTGGCAAGAGTAGTACCGATGGAAACAATAAAGGCGGCAAGAAGAAAAAAATAGGAAAGGGTGAAGGTATGGGCGGTACAATAGGTCTTGCGGAGAAAGAGGATAAAAAGTGCATGTGAGTTTTTCAACAGGAATTTTCTTTTTTCAATCTCTTCCAGATTTGTAAAACAACGAATGAATCTAAAAAAATGATACTCGTTGATATTATTTCAGACTTCCTTGCGTGAAATCTTTCTCACAACCGCCAGCTTGCTGTCCTCAGGAAATGAGCTATCCCATGCCAGCTTGTTGTCCTCCGCCAGTCTGTCCTGGTTCAACGACCTGTTGCTACTTTCCATAGGAAAACTGTCGCGATTCCTCGACTGTATCTAAAATGAAAATAAAGACCAATCTCAAATTTACAACATAAATAAAGACCAATCTCAAATTTACAACATAAATAAAACGTTTCATTATTCGAATAATAATTCACTTATTTACTTTATCATAGAATTAATTCAATAATCATAATATTAATCGATAAAACAATCAAACGGGAATAAATGGCAATTGCCAATCTTCACACGGTTGAAGTAAAACTTCAATCAAACCATCTCGACCGAATTAACTGAACAAAATTCACTGTTTTATTTTTAACATTTAATTTGAATCAACATGCCAGGAAAAAGAAAACAGAATGCTTCAGAAAAGGGAGATAAGAAGAAGGGCGATAAGAAAGATGGAGCTTCGGAAAAAGATAAAAAAGGGAAAACTCGAGGAGGTGGAGTAACTGTGGGTTACACCGTGAAAGCTGTTAAGGGACATTATTAGTATGTATTTTTCAATCCTTGCTTTTAAATAAATGTAAATGATTTTGTTCAAAATTCTAATCGGTCAATTTGATTAAAATTTGTTATTTGTAATGTTGCAGTAACGTCGTAGATTCGTTGGACGGTCTGATCTGTCCACCAGTTCCCCAGAGTCAATTCACCGGTCCTTCCAGGGCACCCAGAGAACCACCGTGTTGCCCACCCTCGGCGTGTTATTATCCACCACCCTGCTGCTCGCAACAACCTGGTCGACGTTGCTGTTAACGAATATCTGAAAAATAACAAGAATCATGTGTACAAATAAAATTAAAGAACTTGAAAACTTAAAGAAAATTAACTTAAGAGCACAAATAAATCAAGGTTTTCATATTCGTAACAAGTCTTATGGTTTAGTCATTAAAAGAGAAAGATTTGGGTAGTCGTAAAAGTAAAAAATGTTGATATTAAAGAGATTCTGCTCGATCGAACAAGCCTTGACTTTCAGAACAATGAAGCATCTCACTAAAATTTAATCAGTTTCAAAATTATCTGTCCACTAACCATTTTTTCTCTCCTCGACTTTTCGGCCTAATCAAAGCAAAATTCAGAGTTAAAATATTGAAATAATAAAATTATCAAGTAAAAAAGAAAAATCGCTTTAAATAATCATGAGTGAAACCGTTCAAGTCAGCGATGCTGCTGATTTAATATGTAATCTGAAAGCTGCAGTGACATCACTAGAATGGTTGGTGTACCATAAGTTTTTTAATTTTCCTAAAAAGAAATATTCTAAAGCCTAAATATTGAAACAATTTAAACGACTCTTTTCGCTTTCAGCCAATACAAGATGAATTTATTGGAGAAGCAGGCTCTTCGAAAAGAAAAAAAGCCACGTTCACCACCGATGTTCATGATGATACCCATCGAGAAAAAAAGAAACGGCGACGAAAGTAGCATCTGCGAAGATCAAAAAAGGCAAAACCATGCAAAGAATCATCGCGAAGATGATTCCGACGAATACCCGGATAGTATCGCAAGCTCAGACTGTCGAAGGACAAAGGACCGTCGACGCGACGAGTGCGACGATAACGTGAGCCAATATCTCGAAAATTCTCTCACGTTCGAGCAACAGAGGAATTTCTACGAAATCGCGAATTCCGTTTTCATCTAGTTTTTTCAGAACGGTCCAAGACTGCGAGGTGGAGTTCTTCACACTCGTTGCGGTTGCCTCCATCGTGATGGCCTTCAAGATTCTTGTCCTCTGACCGAGTGCCAAGGTCAGCCGGAATGCATGACAAAATCTTGGCCAGTTTGCCCGCCGGCAAAATATTTTCAGTTACATTTTCCGGATAATTATCCAAAAGCAGGAACGGTTTCTACAACTTCTGGGCCTTGTGATGATTGAAAGTATCTGAAAGAATTTAATAAGTACAGTATAAACGGCTCACGCATTGTAAAAACGATTGTAAAACGACGATTGAACTAGTATTTATAAAAAGGCGAATTATGGAGAAAAAAATGTATATAGAAATATTTTTACTATTGCGAATACTGTGCAATAATTAGCACAGTGTTTACTTTTTTTTCTCTAGGACAAATAGATCTTGTGGTATGATTAACAATTGTACTCGCAAACTTTTTCCGTCGTCTTGGTAACATCAGAATTCAAGCACAAACGAAAAATGAAAAATAAAACAAATCAGTCGTATCTCCGCTGCCGCAAATGTCGGATCGTTTCTTTTAAAAATAATCCTCGATTAATCCCGACTGACAGCATCACGTTCGTTTCGATGCTTTCACGTCGAAATTCCAATCTACCGTTTGGGGCGGTTCTATGAAAGAAATGAAAAAATAGATGAATTCTTAACGTCTGAAAATTTGAAAAGTTGAACAAAAAAATTGTAAAACTCCAAATTCGTCGTACCGATAATCCAACGAAAATAATCCAAGAGAAAAGAAGTCATGCCGTGCGACGGAAAAAATCCTAATTGCGATCGTAGACGAGAATTATTGGCTCAATTGAAATGTCTGGTGACCTCGATGGACAGGAAGAAACCTTGCGAGTGGGACGAGCCGGATTGTCCACCACCGACCTGTTGTCCCGTTTGCCCCAACGACAGTCCACCCTGCTGCGTGAGTCAATGACTTCCATAAGACAGCAGAAAAAAGTCTCTCAAAGTTTTCAATTCAAGCTCATGTTTCTCTAACTTTCTGTTAATTCTCAGAGCCCGGTGAAAGCTTGCAAGAGCTTCGAGCTTCGAGGAAGCATCATGTATCGTTGCGAGTGTATCAAACGAAATGGTCTTCAGGACAGATGCATGATGTGGGACTGTATGGGTCGACCAGAGTGCATGACAAAGTTGTATCCAGTTTGCGGTCCAGGACGTGGTGCGCTTCTCAAGCTCACGGATCTAGGGGATGCCGAAGTAGCACTGAGAAAGTACTATTGTGCCGATCAGGCACGAGAATCTGCTCTAGCAGCGTATTGTCGATTAAAGTGTGGCTCTGGTGGGTGTACGGGGTCACCTTGTTCCGGTGGTTGTCCACCGGAAGACGATGATCCTTGTTGTCCACGATCTCAACCACGATGTTTTCCTCCACCACCTCCATCCTGTTGTCCAACGCCTCAATTGCGCGCTGTTCAATTTGGTCAACCTCCATGTTGTCCCCAATTACGAATCGAACCACCTTGCTGTCCTCCTCAACCATGCTGTCCTCCTCAACCATGCTGTCCTCCTCAACCATGCTGTCCTCCTCAACCATGCTGCCCTCGAGCCAGTGCTCCGGGTTGTTGTCCCCCTTGTATCGTCAGTTGTTGTCCACCACCTCGCGTTATGCAGACTTGCTGTCCACCACCGCCTCAACGAACCGTTGTTTGTCCAGCCTGCTGAAGAATCAATTGGAAGACCCTTAATTGTATCTAGAAACCTGTAAAAACAATTCGTCAATATAGTCTCTGTCCATAAAAAAAAACAATTCTTTAAATTGCTTCTATGATTTCTTCATCACCGGTTACATCATTCAAGCGTTGTTCAGACCAGAAGAAACTAGTTTCTTAGATAATCATTTGTTTCAGTAGAAACATCTCGTGACTCAAAGACGTCACTCAAAATTTATGGTCATCGAATGGAACAACTTTTAAGAGTAAATAAGTAAAAAGTTCTTAAGCAAAAGTAATTAAAAATCGAATAATTAGGAAGAACAATGTCGTGCGGAAGTTGCTCGTCGAACAAGGCAACCATGGGGAGCAGTATACGATCTCAGCCATCCTGTGGTCCGCCACCGCCTTGTACTCCGTGCGTAACTTCCTGTCCTTGTTCACCCCGTTGTCCTCCATGTCCACCATCCTGTTGCATCACGATATGCACACCACCCGTGCCGTGCGGACCGTGTCCTCCGAAATGCATTCCTTACAGTCCTCCATCACCGTGTTTGCCAGCTTGCGAGCCACCCAAGTGTCTTACTCGTGTAGTTGCGAGACCTCTGTGTTGGATGGCTAGAATGTAGATCGTGGGTACAACCAGTGAAGCATTTTATCGTTTTGAAAGTATTTGTTGAAGGCTCGGATGTCCGCTCGGCACAGGTGAGATTTCGACCTAACTAGAGGTCATTCATGTGCTTGAGAATATTTTCACGAGAGAATCAGAGTTTTTAATTCGTTACAGAGGATGTACCGTGACGATTCCCTCGCCACCGATGCCACAGTCTAAGCGTTACGTTCCCAAAAGACCCTGTTGCAGACCAGGATGCTTTCATACCCCTCGACCCGTCTGCTGTCGCTATCTCTACTGGCGTTTGCCATGCAGAGCTCACTGTTACGAAGTTTGGTAAAAGAGAGTAAAAAAATGTCATCGAAATACGATACAAAGAATGAAAACCGGAGTTTTTAATAAAGATATGACGAATTTTTGTATTTGATTTTGAATCATGATTAATCCTCAACAAATTTGTACAATTGTTTCCCTCGCTTTAACAAAATACCTTCCTCGTTTAATTTTCTAACGAATCGGCCAAAATCCTGAACAATTATCCCACCTCCTTTTGCAATTTCCATCAAGTCCGTTCTCGAAAATAGTTTGTCATCGTTCGTCTCGACCTCAGCTTTCAGAAGGGCTATAAAATTTTTCACCTGCGGAGCGATATCGTTACGAATGATTTTTTCTATTTTTTTTTTCAACGAATTCGATAAGACAATAATACCGACCTTATTGCCAGTGAGTTTTCCTGAGTCGGAACTCGAATTACGGCCATTTCCAGCCTGCAGAGGAACATCGGCGATAGTGTATTTAAACAATTCAATAATTTCCGCTGCGTCTTCCACGGTGGCCTCGACCCGTAGCGCGAGTTTGGCTCTCGCCTCCGTGAGTCTTATCAGAGCTTCGAGTTGCCTGTTGTAAATCGGTATGTTGCCGAATATTTTATTTTTGCTACGAAGTTCGAGGTAGAACTCCTGTAGAACCGCAGCCGCAGCTTGCGACAATCTCGGCTGAACATACTGCCGCGCGTAGGCGATGTATTTTCGTGTCACGGATTGGGGAATAAGATTCTCCGTTCTCGAATTAAACAACGACAATCTTTCCCTCAACGTGCCGGTTTTCGTTAGTTCGTTTCCGGACGAACTTCCGGCTTGGACGTTACTGAGACTCTGGTTTGGGTATTTCTTACCACGGAGATGAGAGTTCATAACGTGTGCGCACATGAGACTGTCGAGGAGTTCGTTAGGTTGATCGAGCAGCAAAAAAACGAGATCGAAACGCGAGAGCAACGGTTCGCTCATGCTGAGATTGTCAATCATGCTTTTTGATCTATCGTAACGACCGCCTATCGGATTGGCTGCCGCGAGTATCGAGGTTCTTGCCGGAAGTGAGCAAACCACACCGGATTTTGCGACGCTCACGCTTTGTTGCTCCATCGCTTCGAGGAGCGCCTGATGTTGAGTCGGCATTTTGTCGAACTCGTCGATCAGACAACAACCATGATCGGCGAGAACGAGAGCACCAGGTTCCAGGGCAAAATCACTCGTTCCTGCTTCTTTCGTTAGAGTAACCGTGAGACCCGAGCAAGTGGATGAATTCCCACATACGTATACACCTCGCGTAGCTATCCTAGTGCAAGCTTGTAACATCTGTGATTTTCCAAGACCCGGATCACCGACCATAAGAACGTGAATGTCGTCACGCAGAGTCTCGTGTTTCGAACTTCCACCGAAGAGACTCAAGAGTAATCCGGCTTTGACCATTTCGTGGCCGTATATGTTGGGGCAGAGAGAACGTACGAGCAGGGAAAATGTGTCCGGTTCGTTGTGAACTTCCTGCGAAATCCAAAATAAAGATTAAGATTTTTTCGACAGATTTTTCTCAGTGATTTTCGAATTTTGTACGACTCTGACCTTTATCGCGATATAATCTTTCAGACTAAATTCAATTCCCATGTCAGTCTGAGATTTACACTTGTTGTTCTTGATCGAAATTGCTTCCATATAGAGGGAAAAAGCACTGACTGTGTTTCCTCTTGTTGTTCCTATTCCATCGTCCGTACCACGGACCTGATTAATCATAATTAATTCGTAGAATTAAATCGAATTGGAGAGTTCTGCTTTCT
Organism: Netelia virgata; assembly: GCA_951802705.1. NCBI lineage: Eukaryota > Metazoa > Arthropoda > Insecta > Hymenoptera > Ichneumonidae > Netelia > Netelia virgata. The sequence goes on along the minus strand of OX637864.1, from coordinate 5,745,268 downwards.
TGGATTCATTGTCATTTTCTACCTTGATTATTCCCACAACAGTAACATCGTCACCGGGCATACAAGTATCTACGAGATCGTCAGTCAGCTCAACCTCGAGGACTCGAGGCATTCTGCCTCGATCGTCCTGAAAATTATTAACCGTACATATTAACTGTGCCTTGTGCAAAGTATATTCTTGCTGATAGATGAAGCTTTACGACGATAAAATAAAGTTTCCAAGTCGACAAAAAAATTATCAGGAAGACCGTGAGTAGTCGTGTTACAAATTTGGAATAAAATTTTATATCCGGCGTCAGTATGGAAGTTTTTAAATTAAATTTACCTGCTCGTCACCAAAATGCTCCTGTAGTCTGACTATTTGAAACGGGACGGTTTTCACGCTCGGTGAATCCAATTTTGGTAAAAATTTAACCGTTCCACAGATATCGCATTTTCTGGGTGATGTAAAAATTCCATCTAGCTGCTTCTCGACTTTTTGCAGATTACACTTTGTGCAGGCAAAAACAATCCACTGTGAAAGATTTTGGGTACGCCCTACGCGTATGACGCAGCCACGAGTACAAATTAATTTTCCTGTAAATCATAATATGTGGATTAAATTTCACATTGATCTTTATTTTATATAAAATCATAAAAATTGATGACACACCGTACGAATTGACTTTGAGATCTTTCAGTGAAATAATCGGATGATAATTAAACAATTTGACTCTTATTAGCGGCAGTTTGGTTAATTCGTCCATGGAATTACTGCCAGCGCGTTGCTGCAGCGCCTCGACGACGATCTGTTGAAAACCATCTGTTTCTATTAAACTTATTAATTAATTTTAGTTAATTTAAAAATCATTGATATTTCGATTTTACCAACCTGATGTACAGCCAAGCCCACACAATTTAGAATCTCTCTTGGCTTGTTGTACACCTCGTCCCTGAAATCATTCCAGTCTTGTAGAAAAATATTATCTTTGAACATAATATTGACGTCTATGTTGAAAGATGAGCCAGCTTCTAGACTAGGGAACGATATTAAATCTTGATGTCGTTCTAGAAAATCTTCTACCGCTTTTATTTTCTTGATTAAAGGTGATTGTTTGGTATATTCTGCATAAAACAATGGTATTATCAGCATCGACGGTAGAGGACTGGAAGTTCGTGCGGGACATTTTTTTCACGAACCTTTCTCGTCAAAGTACAATTTCCAACCATAATACGGACATTTAAAATGTCTGTTTATGTTATTGGCGCCTGAATTTGCATTATTGCCTGAAGAATTTGGGAATTCGTTCGGTTGCTCATCGTCATCGTTAAGATTCGCTCTATTCGTGTCTATAATAAAATAATAGGATTTGTTATCACTTTTCATGTCAATAGTTTTTCGTAGGAAGAATTCGAACGAAACAACGAACTGGTTTCTTTCCTGGGAGATCTTCGTTTTCCTCTATGCCAGTGACGGCCGCGAAAATTACCTCTCCGATTGCTCATAATTATTACAGAGTAACAATGCAATAAAATATACTGCTAAGCTATGTGAAATGTAGTAAAGTTTGACTGAGAGAAGTCTGAGATAAATTAGCGAGGATCTCTTGAAATATAAACATTATATATTTCGGACATGATGACACGTTCTAATGGCATTGTAACTATATTGTAAAATACTTTTATTAACAAATGGATAAATCTTCTACGACTGCAAAGAAACAGTGGAGGTTATTCGTTTAAAATAATGTTTTCTTTTGAAGTTCTTCAAATCGCCGCAAGGAGTGCTGATGGTTGAGAGATTGCCCGCCATCTTGCGGTCACATTGACAAGAAGAAATCGAGACCTAAACTGGCCTGCATTACCTCGACTTTTCGTCAACTTAAACACCTTTATTTATTATGTTATTTTGATAAAATGTACGATTTTCGATGTATCAGTACAGCACTATGTCGAAGGAGGTTCCAAGATGTATCCAAATTAACAAATATCAAGGTAATGCGAGTCAACCAAAATTTTTTAAACTGAGTATCGAAAATCCCACTTTGTATCAGGGGAACATAATGTCGAAGGAGGTTGCAAGAGGTATCCAAGTTAAAATAGGTCCGTGTAATACGGGTCAGTCCAAAATGAGTCACAGAAATTTGTGAAAGTGCGGCATAACGTGGACAGGTAAAAAACAGCTTTCAAGACTTGAGCTAAGTGGCTAATATCACGGAGAAAAAATAAATATTAAAAATTCTTCTCCGTGATTTTAGCCCATTTGCTAAAATCCTTTTCCGAAGATAATCATGACTGAAAAAATGCTGGTAATACATTTTATAAGTTTCATTTTACTTTTTTGCATGGTACAATTAATTATTTGCGACCTGTAGGCCCCTTATTCTTTTCTCAAGAGTCTTTGGTCGTGCGATGTATAAAATGTATATCTTCCTCAAGCTGAAGAGCATGACGAGCATTGTAGGCCTGGAAGAAACGCTTGCCGTGCTCGAAAGTAGCGATCATAATTGCGCAAGCTGGCGCAACTTTTACCAAACGCGGTGTGAGACCCGTGAATAGTCCGCGAATTCCGTTTTGGGCATAGATACGTTTTATTACTTCAGCCGAGCCGCTGCTACGTCCAGGGCGTTCTGTATGGGGGAAAGTAATTGAAATCATTGAATTTTCCACAGGTTATCTTGGACAAATATGATTCCATGAACAATAATATATTTATGTGCTCCCTAAATAATAAAAATTATTACCTGAATAAATTTCTTTTTCGCCCATTTCTATTTGTCGATGAGTTTTGACGACATCGAATGGGATTGTAATGAATGCTGCAATCTAAAATTAAGTTAAATTTGATCAGAAAAAAAAGTTCATTTTATTTTCGTAAAAGGTGAATTTTAGATGTAATAACTTACGGAACCAGCCATAGCGCCTGCTGCGAGATGAAAAGTGAAGGTCGGCTGCGAACCTTGGAATAGTTTCTTGATTGTCTCGTAATTCAACCAATAAATGGCACTGAAAGGTACGTCTCGAAGAAGAGTCGAGCCTAGACCCATCCACAATCCTCGAATTCCACTGTATTTTATAACAGTTTTTAGGGTTTCTCTCATTTCTGTTAAAACATTCGAATAGAAGAATAAAAAATAAAAAGGGGATATTTGCTAGGCTTTATCTACGTTTAAGATTTTTAGACAGTGAATAATATTTGATTTTCTCGCAATAATAATTGCTCCAACATCATTTTCATAATCACCTGTGGAACTGAGCTTTTGGGATTGCATTTTGGTTCTAATGAGTTCTAGAGGACTCACTAAGGTCGCTGCCCAGATACGGGCGGTAGATCCAGCTACCATTGGTATCCAAAAAGGTTGTTTCTTCTGTGTCTTGTCCTTAGTTAATCTCTTGTTATAACTGTCCTACAATTATTGATTAATGAGTATTACAATTTAATATCATTTCGATTGGTAAAATTAGCTTTTTAATAAAGATCGCAAGAAATCGACTTACTGTAATATATATTCTTAACTGTTCGTACGATACAAAATAAACTATAGTAGCAGGTACGGCTAAGACGAGGGTTGGGCTCAGACCGCTCCAGAGGGAAAATAAACCTTCGCTTCGTCCTATTTTAACAAGCGCATCCTGCAATTCACATATACCGAATTTAAATAAATATTACGTTATTTAACTATGAAACCAAAATGAAATGGAGTCTTCAATTCTAATCCATAAATTCATTATGTATTAATCCGAATTATAAATAAAAAATTATCGTATTAATGTCTTTCCCACCATCGTTCCAGTGAATTTCCCATTTTCTCTCATCCACGCTGGGGCTTTTCCGTTATTCAGACAGGGACACAGATGATCCATTAGGCCATTGCAATATAAGAAACATTTGTTTGAGAGCATCGCCTTTTGCTGTGTTTGTAGCCTAATTTTTACTACGTCGAGAGGCGTTACTGAAAAAAAAGTTTTGTAATTATGTAATATAAGGCAATGACATGGAATTAATATAGTTTATTGTTTTACGCGTTAGTCGTATTGTAATAATATTCCGTAAGTATAAGGTAGTTATCAACAATGTTTTGACAATGACTATCACAAATGTCAAGTTTATACGAATTTACAGTCACAAGGTCATCGATACCATGTGGTTTATGGTTTCAGAGTGCAAAACTGTGCAATCTGCATCGCACGACGCAAGTCAGATGAGCCGTACCATTTTTTTTATTAGTTTCAGATATGTATGTAATTGGCACAAAAAGTATATTTTTACTCTATATAAACATACCGAAAATCGATGTAATGAGGGCACCGGTGCATGATGCAACCATTTGTTGATATGGTTTTATACGAAATCGTGGATCATCGAGATCGACGTCTGCTAAATTGATACTCGTCGTGGTCATTGTAGGTTAGGTTTCATTTACGAGATTTGTTGTTATAAAGCACTGTCAATACACCGTGAATTTACGCCGGCATTGTATGACTGTTATACACCACTGGAACACATGATACACTTATCGATGAATGCTGTACTGTCATTTGATATAACATTCAGAAACCGTTATCGATTGTTCCGATTTTCACCGATTCACATAATCACACAATACCGCTTGCATGCTGCTGTGACGGTCGGACTGTTGTGTATCGTTATGTCGTCAGAAAAAAGTATATGGCGGGTCGGCAGGGGTAGCCAACAGTTCAAATATCATGCGCATGCGCATAAAGCTTGTGTAGCGACTAAGCGCATCCTGTCAATGATGCCTGCAGGTACGCAGTAGTGATAAATGGATCACTGCAATTATCGGCTTTTCGTCGAAAGCGGGATGTGAGCGAGTTTTATTTTTTCGATTGAAATGTTTCTGGATTCTCGGTTGATGTTGACCCTAAATACATATTCGATCGTTGACGCTTTCGCAGATTTCGTATGGCCCCAGTACGGTGTTCAGTGTTTATTTTTTGTTCTACATCAAATTTAGACTGAAGGTTCTTTGTCGCTTACAATGCGAGACCACTGAAATGGCTTCATCCGTAAGCCACTGCATAATTTACGTAGAAGTTCCATTACCTTCTTTGGATCTTCTTCAGTGAATACGCATCTTAAATGTGGCTGCTGGGAAAGCTCATAGCAAAAAGCTGCCTGGTCAATATTGAGAAGTATGCCCAAATATTCTGAGCTGAACTTGATTAAATTAGCTATTTCTGGGTTTGAAGGTGGAGCCGCGACAGAAATAACCCTCCCGTTGATCACCTTGATGCCATACGCAGACTGGAACTCACCATCCTTGTCAAAGCGTAGATACTTTACTGGAATTCTCCGAAAAGAAGGTGGGGTTATCGGGATTGGGATTGGAGCTAGTCTTTGTGGTCCGAGTAGCAGATTCAGGGCATTCACACAATTGACAATAGCCTTCAGATCAGTCGTGACCCCAGACAGTAAAGAGGCAGCACTGCTCAGTTCAGTGGTCAATTTAGGAGTCGAATCCAGGTGTGTGCGTCAAGTCGATAGCATGTCTTCAACGACAGTATTCATCTTGGTCAGCCTAGTCTCCAGGTTATCCAAGTCTCGACCTGGCAAGGCAAGAAAGTTCTTCATGCGACCAAAGCATCGGAGGTAAGGATCCACTCCCTTGGGGTCGTATCGGAGATAAAACGCCAGATCGTGTGCGACATCTGACAATTCATGGACTTGACAAACTTCCAAAATCGGTCCTAGTTGATTCCAGATGCGTCGAAGCTTAGCAGTTCCTTTCTCTTGAATAAATTTTCGGGCAGTTACTAGAGCAGCAAACTGATTTTTCGGATCCTCGAGCGATAGTTCTAAGAGTTGGTTGTATTGGCAATCTAGCATTGCAGGTAGAAAGCATCTCCCGGAGCTCGCGCTAGATAAGACCTCTTCTTCATTTATAGAATCTTCAGGCAACTCTCGAGTCCAATCCTCTAGGTTCATGGGTGTGGGTACTCTCAATGTTATGAACACATCAGCTTCAGATTTTGATTCATCAGGCTTCGACTTTATCTTTATCCCTACTACGGTAGCCACAATGGATGCACAGCTATCGGGGACGTTCTCCTCAGGGTCGATGAGTTTCGCCAGGTTGCGGGTATTCTCCAAATCCTTGGCCGATACCGTGTTGGATGACATCGTAGGCTTCTCTTTACACGAACGATGGCACTGAATTGGGGTAGATAGGTAGATGTATAGTGACTAGGAATCTTGGATGATCTAGATGAAGAGTTTGTGCGACAAGAGGTGTGAGATGTAGTTATTGGTATTGTCGATGATGTTCGAGGCGACGCTTCTTTTTGTTTAACGTCTTTCAATTTCAAATTCTTTGTTGTTTTTGTACCATAGTTCCTTATTACTAGATAGGTAGACTCTATTTGCCATTTGGTATTTCTACCGTGGCGCTGACGTGTCATGGTGCAGCGACTGTTTCCAAAGCGAGACAAGTCTGCCACATTCATGGAAGATACCGCGACATCTGGTATGAACAATTTAAATTTCATCTTTTCACAGTAGGTAATGACGATCACTTGTAAGCAGTACGACAGTTCGGTTGGGATAAATCTCGTGGAAGGAGATTCAGTGAAAAACTGTTTTTAAAGTTATTTAACAATTTATACGCGAATTTCGATGGTGAGAATAACATTTTTTTAAAACAGTTCGATCCCTCGCAACATCTTAAATGTGGTTGTAACTTAAAGAATTGAAGTACAACCGTAGTTTGACGTTTTCTAAGGTTATGTTTTGATTATATGTATTGTTTACTGCTCCAAAGCACTTCGAAAATGATCTGTCGTTGGTGGTAGATGTGTATCACGCGATCGTTGAGAATTTGAGAGAAATACCGGTTGCGAAGAAGATAATGTATACCGCAACCTGTTAAATGGTCCATATACGTAAAAAAAATGGTAAAAAGAATTTGTCATACCATTTCTGAAAAGATCATCGATACTAAAGGCTTAAATCACTAAAGTCATCTGGAGATTATTAATTCAATTCTAGACCATAGCTAAAAGTTGAAACCACTTTAATAAATTGGTTCCTGAAGCAAACTCAATAAATGATCAGTGCAAAGCAAGAAGGCCGACATCTCTTGCATGAACGTAATTTAGTAATGTATAAATGAATCTTTATTTTTCAAAACGATAAAATGGTGAGATTGTATCTCCACAATGAAACGAGAACAGAAATTTTATGCTCTAAAATTTACATAATAATAGTAACTTATTTTTATAGGAAAACTTCTACCCTAGAAACAAACAGTTAAATATATATATATATATATAACAATTCGTCATAATAGTGAATAATGAAAAATCGTTACATTCGTGTGTTTAAGATGAAAACGTTTGTACACAGCTGTGCGGGTGAGACCTCAATGAAAATGCGTCGTCTTTTTGGAAGCGAGCATTCGATAGTTAACATCTCCTCGTCCGTCTAAATCTTACCAAACTATTATGTCCGATAACAAAAAAATGGCCAATTAACGTTTGTGGCCATAATCATCCGGATCATTATGAGTTTTCCATTGAACTCGAATCCAGGGATGGGTCGAACCAATCGCGACACGAGTCCTCGGGAAGGATCGGAGACCGAGCCTAATGTCGATCCCAACGAGGATGGTCCGATGGATCTTTCGATGCCTCGCTACCCCAACAGAACGAAAGAAGCTCGTGGTGGCAATTCTTACTATTCCACTGTCCGCAATAAACCGGCCTCGTACGACGTTGACATAAACGAGCAGCCGATAGACTACAGCAAAAAATATGTCGAGTCAAATACTTCGAGCGCGGTAAAGACGAATTACGTACCGAGAAATTCGCTGAACAAAGCTAAAGTCGATCGCGAAGAGGGGGAAAAGACATTTTCTCAGCAAGACGATAAAGCCGATCCTTACGGTGATTACGCGGAAACGGATCTCGATCAACCGACCGATTACAGTCTTCGTTACGCCGAGGACGACACGGACGACGAGGAGAAGCAGAATAACGCTTATTTCGCCGGTAACGAACAAGAAGATACGGTAAAAACGTATTGTACCGAGGGAACGCCGTACGAGACACCTTTCAACGTTTCCACAGCAACTTCCATGTCGGATTTGCGTCTCGAAGACGCCAAGGAAGGCGACGGCTCGAAGAGAATGTCTCGTAAGATTATTCAAGAGTCGCGAATCGGCAAAGACTCGACTGCGAAAAAGCCAACGCCGGCATGTACGAAAGAGGACAAAGAGGAGGAAGAAGAAGAAGTGATATTGACGAAAGAATCGAAAAACATAAGCAACGAGCTTGTGCTGAATTCCAACGGCGCTTCGATAGAAAACCCCATCAATTATTACGACGAAGGAACTCCATGTAGAATATCCCGTGTGAGCTCCCTCAGCTCCCTCAGTTGCGCGAATGGCCCGAAAACCGAGGACGTCGAAAAAAATGTTGAACAAATTGGCGTTGAAATATCGTCGGAACTTCCGGTTTCGCCAATTCCTTCGGGCGAGGGAAGTAGAGAAGAGACCGAGGATAAGGAGAATCCTTCAGCCATTGTCGATGGCCAAATCAACGAGGAGGAAGCCTTGATCAGCGGCGCTGAAGAGGAAAAGGGAGAAACGAGGGTCGTCGACAAGGAAGGAAAAGTTGTAACTTTTGGCGGCGAAGATCACTATTCCGAGCAAACTCCTCTCATGTTCTCGCGCAGCAGTTCGCTTGGATCATTGAGCGGTTTCGAGCAACACTCGATTCACGACGATCGAAGCTCCATCGTAAGCGACTTTAGTCGACGAACGAGCGGCGTAGTTTCACCGAGCGAATTGCCAGATTCACCGACGCAAACGGTACCACCGAGTCCTCGTCATAATCACGCGAAGAATCCAAGCGATTTTACAATGCGAGGACCACCACAGCGTCATTTCTCTTACGTTAAAAGTCCTCGTGGCAAAGTTTCAAGCGTTTTCGAGGATAACGTCGCAGCTTTCAAGGAAGAGTCCACACCGATTGAATTCTCAGCAGCGACGAGTCTCAGCTCGTTGACGATCGACGACGAGCCAAAGATCATTATGGATTCGAAGGAAAAGGATTATCCGGAGGATGGTCGAACGGCTGGCTGCGCTTCGGTAAATAATTCGTCAGAGACGATGAACGGCGAGATCGGTGAGGTCGAGGGCGAGAACGTGAGATCAAGGGATCGCGAACGTACTGACCAGGAACAAGTGAGCGACGGTGACGAGGACGACGAGGACATTCTCGCTGCTTGCATCAGCATGGGAATGCGCAACAGCATGTATAGGCAATCTTTCAAGAAAATGTCCGAAATATCCGACAAAGTACCTGGCAAAGTTCATCGCATTAACAATGCGGATGCAACGACGAATTTGGTCAGATATCAAACTAGCTCGACCCTGGATCGTCTCGTAGCTGATGTCTCGACTCTCTCCCTCTCACCTATAACGAAAACAAAAAATCCTGTGGTCACCACCGCTGTCCCACCCGACACCGTTCGTGTCTATTGCACCGAGGACACTCCCGCTGATATCTCACCGGTTGGATCCCAGTCGAATCTTTCGGCACTCTCGATGCTCAGTATTTCCGGTGATATCGACAAGGATGAGAAAAATAGATTGTCCGGGGATGACGATGATTGGGTCTTGTCAGGGGACGACGAGAAGATTTTGGACGAGTGTATACGTTCGGGAATCGCGCGAGCACGGCAGGGGACTAATTCTATTCCGGGCACTGCCGCTGTTACGGTAAGAGCTAACAAAATCCTTCTTACCAATCGAGGCAAATCGTTATAATCGAATTATTCTTTTATCCATCGATTTACATTAACGTGATTAAAGTCATTAATCGAAGTAGATATTTAACAGGGTAGATGCGACAAATATAGACAAAAATAACAGGAAGGTTTTGAAAAAATAAATAATAATGAAATTTTGTTTTCTCTGAAAATTTTAGATAATTAGAAATTGTTATTTTGTTTCGTCAGGAGTTTCATTCACCGAGTCATACAGTTTCGACGAAGAAATCCGAGGGATATTTGCCGAGGACTCCTGGTACCAGAGAAGCTTACACGTTGTCCTCGCCGTCTCGAGTCGAGAGTAACGACATTGCCAGTCGTCGTACGTCTTCACCGAGATCGAATTCTACCGCTGTCGATGGTGATCGTAGTCTTTACGACGATAGTCCCAATCACTCGGACGACGAGGCCATTCTGGCTCAGTGTATACAATCCGCTATGCCAAAGGTAATATTAATTATCCCTTTTTCGATAATTATTCGAATAAAGATAAAATTTTAAACGGATGTACTATTTATCGTCACTTTTTCAGGGGACAATAAATACCATGTCCTTCGCAAAATCTCAAGGACCACGAAAAACTCCCGAACCACCAGCAAGGCACTCCAATCTGAGCGAGGTCACCTCGTTATCGTCCAGTCGCGTAATGACCGAAGTTTTTCGAACTTCTGTGACGCGAATATCGATACCGGCAACGAAAAAAGCCGAGGAACCCTTTGGAGATAATTCCAGCCTATCCGAGGAGGAGGAAGACTTGATTCTGGCTCAATGCATACGATCTGGTATGCCCAAAGTAAGTTTCAACTGATTTTCATATTTTAAATTGATTGTTTATTCATCAAATTTCTTTTCAACGCGATTTAATTCTTACACAGGCTTCGAGTATGCCTCCCAAGGACACCGCTTATCAACGCGAGGAGAGAAGATCAACGGAACAATGAATAGAAATATAAAAATATTTTGATATATCGTTGAAGATTGTCTAGATTTATTGAAATTAGACGTAACGATGGAAAGAGAAACCCCATTTTTCTTAGATACATATTATCTAATCAAATTTGGACCACACGGAACGAGAAAGAGAAAATAAAATAGAAAACACATCGATTATTACTTTAGATAACGACGGACCACGGAACTACGATTTTTTTGCGAATGACCTGATGTGCCGAAGGAATAAAACGATATATACAATTAGCATAAGGGAAAACGGATTGGTGGCCATTAGAAAGAAAAAAGAGAATTATTATTAAAAACAAAATAACTGCTTTCTGCGATAAGACCAATGGCATTTCATGTAAAAAGAAAATACCGGGTCGATAGTTAAGAATGTTCACTGTGATCATCTACTTAGATTTTAATCGGAATATTAATGAAAGAACAGCTATCGAGATGGAGATGTAAAAGTTGGCAACTTTTTTTTAGCTACGTTTACGAGATTTGTTTGGAAATGTGTCGAACGAGTTTTCGATTCGTCTGTGATTTGCTCACCGTCCCACATCCATCGACGTATTATTCATTACTCATTATTCTCATTATTGTTACTATTATTATTATTATTATTATTATTATTATCATTATTATTATTATTGTCAATAGTTTCCTCATTTATCGTTAACGAATATCAATGTCTCCCGTTTCTTCCGTACATTCGGATAATTTTAAGTGACGAATTACGCCTAGGACATTTTTTTATACAAAAATCCGCTGTGGACAGCGCTTTCGATGTAAAGGGGCGTTTTATTCAAACGAAATAAACATTTTTTATTAAACGATGAAAAAGAAGCTACGGTCTTGAATTTAATTAATTTCATAGTTGTGGATTAGGAATGAAAAATCTATATTTATAATTTTAAAGACTTATAACCGTGATAAGTAGAAATTACCATAATTTGTTTTTTTTTTTTGATAGATCCACGAGTTTAATTGGTTTCGAACGAATCGTCATCGAAGTGACGAGAGTATCAATGGGACATTGACGAGCGTCGTCGACGATTTGATTTATCGAAGCGAGGGGAGAAAAGTGTTCGGGAGTCGAAGGAATTCTATGATGATGAGAAAATGATTGGAATATTAAAGAAAGAACAACTATCAATAATGAGATTTAAAAGTTGGCAACTTTTTTAGCTACGTTTACGAGATTTGTTTGGAAATGCGTCGAACGAGTTTTCGATTCTTCTGTGATTTGCTCACCATCCCACATCCATTGACGTATTCCTCGTTACTTATTATTCTCATTATAGTTATTATTATTATTATTATTATTATTATTATTATTATTATTGTCAATAGTTTCCTCATTATCCCTAACGAATATCTACGTCTCCCGTTTCTTCCGTACATTCGGATAATTTTAAGTGACGAATTACCTAGGACATTTTCTTATAAAAAAATCCACTTGTGGACAGCGCTTTCGATGTAAAGAGGGGTTTTATTCAATGAAATAAATATTTTTTATTAAACGATAAAAAAGAAGCTAGGGTCTTGAATCTGATTAACCCTAGATCTACCGAGGGGAGTCAAAATGACTTGTTCGGTATTTCTCGTAATCATTATTTATTTTCAGTTCATTTTGGTTGTTAAAATTGTCCATGACTTTTTCTAAAATACACAAATTAAAATACACTAATTCTGTAAAATTGTTTTCTTTTTTTAAATCTTTTTGATGTAAAATTTTATGCAGTATTTCTCATATATAGAGATGAATCATTTTGACCTCCCTTGGCACATCTAGTGTTAATTTCGTAGTTGTAGATTAAGAATGAAAAAGCTATGTTTACAATTTTAAAGACTTATAACCGTGATAAGTAGAAATTAACATAATATATGTATATATATATATATATTTTATAGATCGTCGAGTTTAATCGGTTTTGAACGAATCGTCACCGAAGTGACGAGAGTATCAACGGGACATTGACGAGCGTCGTCGACGACTTGATTTATCGGAGCGAGGGAAGAAAAGTGGTTGGGAGTCGAAGGAATTCTACGATGATGAGAAAGTGATCGGAGGCCTCGACGTGGCCGGATGATTTATGAGGGGAGTCTTAAATAGGCACGCATTGTATGAAATCGTTCAGGAACGAATGACACGATTTTCAGAAACGTCGTACGCGACAAATTTTATGCCGAGTGATTTTATTCGAAGACAAATCGCTGTTTACGATAAATACCGATCGTGAAAAAAATATAAAAGAAGAGGAATCGCTCGAGAGCGTGGAGTTGGGACAAAGTATAAGTGGTAGGAAAGAATGATAATTTGACGAAGAGGCAGAAGGAAGTTAATCGTTCAAGGGAGTTTTTGCTACGATGAAAAATTACACGTTAAGGTCCGACGAGCATAAAGTACGGACAGCCTTTTGACCGCTAGACCGATGATCCCCTTCGATGGGTCTCGTTTGTACGACGGCACGCATGGCACCTTAGCCTATTTTATAGAATCGCATAAATACGCCAGCCAAACGGATATCACTGTGCATTCATACGCGATACGTTGGACAAGCAATAATAATCTCGCGTGAAGTTTTTCTTAAATATTGTGAATATAGAGGTGAGTACCATGGATACAAAAAAAAGCTCAAGGTCAACTTTTGTTTTTGATTTAAAAGAAATTTAGAATTTAATGAAAAATTGAAGCAAATTATAAACAGAATTAAGAGAGATAACTAGGGGAAGAAAAAAAGTTTGTTAAAATCGAAACGAAGCAAGAAAATAAATATAATGAGAATTAAATTTTATCAGATAATTAAAAATTTAACCAAACTATAGACAGAATTAAGAGAGACAATTAGGAGAAGAAAAAGTGTTTGTAAAAATCGAAACGAAGCAAGAAAATAAATATAATGAGAATTAAATTTTATCAGATGAATCGACGGGTATTGTCCTCGATTTTGCTGATACTGGGAGTGTTGGGTCAATCGAGTGGAAACGAGGAGAGTAAGAAATGGTCCTTCGGTGGTTTGTTGAAAAATTGTTCGCCCAGTTCGTCGAAAGGATCCGGGGAGAGCAAAGATTTCGTGGAGATTCTTCGCAGTTGCATGCAACGTCGAGCTTTGATCGCAATGGACGCGCTTCTGGCCGACGATGTGATACCGGTCGTCGAGGGGATCGATCTCGTTCGCTTCAAGAAAGACTCGAACTCGACGAATACTCGTCAGGAAGATAAGTGAGTCGTATTTCTTCATTAAATTTTGGTCCCCTATCTCGAAAAGTAGAAAATTGAGCGTCTACGAAAATTCACGGAAGGAAGAAGAGAATTTCATTTTATCGGCTTGACGAACGTAAAAATCGTGGGAGGCAAATTGCGCGTAAACAAAATTCTCAATGGCGAGTCCCACGCAATTTCCAAGGAATACTTACGTTCTTATATTTGCATTTTCCTCGAACGAGGAGGAAGATGGGAATAGGGTCGAATGAAGAGAACAAACGAGAACTGAAAGATGATAGTTTGCCCAAGAAAATGAGTTTGTTTCTCGAATACGCTTTATGTACAAAGTAAAAACGAACTGGGTTTGATGGGCATTTGGCTTTATTTATTCGTGGAATTTGAAACGATTAGCATTTGAGTTTATTGTTCATTGATTTTTTAAATCAATGAACATTAAATGATTTCATTGATTGATTAAATTCTATAAATTTGATTAAATTCGATAAATTTCATTAAATTTTATAAATTTCATTAAATTTTATAAATTTCATTAAATTCAATAAATTTGATAAATCTCTAAAAAGTTGATAAATGTTTCCTTTAAATTAACCATGCCATAAAGTTATTGACTTCGTAATTAAATTCAATTTATCCACACAATTTTCGGAAGAACATTTAAAAATACTTAAAAATCTGATCGTAGATTTTTTTTCAAAAACTTACAAAAATCTTCAAAAATCTTTTCCATAAAAAATTCCTTATCTCTAACACCATACTAATTCGTGAACTAGAACTACTCATCGTTTAACGTTTTTTAAATTGATTGATCATAATCGCGAAAACTCCACTTATAATTCTTTCTTAATTCTCAAAAAAAAAAAAAAAAAAAATTGTTTTTAATAACCAAAGAAGAAATAAATAGAAGATGATATTTTCTCAATAATAATATCCACGCACCTTACACCATACGCGTTATTCAACGTCGTGCCGATAATTACAGGCGCGGTGTCGACCGGAATTTGAAAAAAAATTAAATAATCATACGCGCGTATTACAAGTTCCTCCCGCTTTTCCTGATCGAACTCCGTTACTTGATTGACGCATCGTCTAATTATCTTCCGACGAACTGTCGAGCGTTACGCGTCGATCGACTGACCCACTGACCACTCGCGTTCCATATACATTTTTTCCCATTTCCATTTACTTCTCGAACCGATAAATCGTCGATTCTACATTTGTCGTTTTCGTCGAAATATTTTTTTCCAGAAAGAGCGAGACTAACGGACGAGAGAGCGGCAAAAGTTGGGGAGCGATAGTTTTCGGTCGTCTGGCTCGAATATTTCGCACTCACGTATTAAAAATCGACGTCGATCAATTGTCCAGTATAGGTTCGAACGGAACCAGCTACGTCGAAAATTCCGGCGACGATGCTGTTCAAGGTACTCGATAAATTTTCTTCGACGAATTACAAACAAAAAAAAAAATTTCAACGAACATTTTTTTCTCAATATTTTTTTCACTCTATAATTCTTCGAGAATTATCGAGAGAACGCCGATAGTACAAAAGAAAATTATTCGTCGAAAACCCGTGAGAAAACGTCAGCTGTGAACTCATCGCGGTGTTTCTTCAACGATGAAATTCATTAAAAAGATGACAAAAAAAGAATAATGAAAAGATAAAAGATTTTAACGAGAAGAAAATAAACAAAAATTCATACATTTTTCTTTCAAACATCTTAATTAGCGAACATAATTATTCTTTACTCTTATCTATATTTTATTCGTTGGTTACATGTTTTATTTTTGTTTTGTTTTTTGTTTGTTTTTTGCGTAGGACGAAGACGTCGACACAGACGAAGACATCACGTGATGCCGATGATAATGATGGGCGTGTTGATAATGGGTTCGGTACTCATACCAATGGGCTTTCAATTTCTCGCTGTTCTCGGTGGTAAGGCATTGATTCTCGCGAAATTGGCGTTAATGTTGTCGAGCATTCAGGGGTTGAAAAAAATCGCGACTAATGGGGTGAATTACGGACTGTATCATTCGCCGGAGGGCTGGCACGAGAGAAGCCATCAGGATTCAGCTGCAGGACGCTTCGAGCTTCCGTATCAAATTTATCCGAGTCACTCGCAACCTTGAGCGTTAACAATGTTTATTTTTTCATTTTTATTGTTGTTTTTTTGCTCTCGACGAGGTACGTCGAGAGTCAGAATCTCTTCGTTAAAAGTGAAAACAGAGATAATGAGAAAACATAGAGGTAATTCGGACACGACGATTTTGCAGAACGGAAGGATATTGGAAGGTTCATCGATTTTTGAAATATCGATCGTATCGATTAGTTATATTATTATGTTTAATTTAATATTAATATTTATTTATAATTTAAGAGAAGACTTTAACGTTTCGTATAATTTTGTTCATATTACGACGGAATTTTACTGAGATGTGACGAAACGTTGAAGTTATTTTTCAACAATGGTTTGTATGAGAGGAATAAAAAGAAAGAAGAGAGAGAGAGAGTGCGAAAGATAGAGAGGGAAAAATAGTTGCATGCTAATAATGAAACTCCTGTGTAATACGAGCGCTGGAGCTCATAGGCGGTTCTACGTTCCTTCGACCGTTGGCCACAGCTGCGGCTATACATATTTTTATTGTTTATTTATCAACTCGTATCGCTTAATTATTTATTTTATAAATACACGATCGTCGATGTACGTGAACGACTGATATTATTTGTAATAATAATTTTTAAAATAATACACGAAATCAAAGAACGATAAAATTCGATTAAAATTATTTGAATGTTTTTGATTTGTTTTGTTTTTTCCTTGTTGTAAAAATTATACAATCGATTATTTATTTTTTACGATTAATTATAGGAACGTGAGATACGTGTAAAAAGTTGCTACGACGAGGAAGGGCGAACGGGAATTCGGGCTGCACGGTTCGCGTACGTGACGCTAAATTGATAGCACTTTTGGTAGGTGTAACGATCTTATCAGAGCCGACAATAAAAAATAGCGTAGTGGGGACGAGCAGTCGACGAAAGGAAAATTTTCGCGGCAATGTTTTGTTCCAAAGTTAGGACGATGAATCACCCCCGAATCTGCCCTTGATCGTTTCTTTTTTGCTTATCGATGTTACGATAATGCTGAATAAATTGTAAAAGCGAATAAATTTCGAGGGTTCGAAATTACATTTTAATCGATTTTTGCTCTCGATCCAAGAAAAATCTACGTATATTTCATTTATCAATTTTAATTCGATCGTTTATTTTTTTTTGTCACATTTTTTATGAAATCAAAATCTAATTTTTATAGAAATTTGATTCGGTCAAATTCAACTCGTTTTATTATAAATTGGCAAAAGCGAATAAATTTCGAGTGTTCAAAATTACATTTTAATCGATTTTTGCTCTCGGTCCAAGAAAAATCTACGTTAACGACGTTAATTAATTTCAATTTATCATCAATTACATTTATCAATTTTAATTCAATCGTTTAATTTTTTGTCACATTTTTGTCAAATCGAGATAAAATTTGTATAGAAATTTTATTCGTTCAAATTGAATTCGTTTTATCACGCTTTGTTGATGAAATTGAAAAGATTTAACTTGGACGAAACGTGTAGGAAGAAAAGTCGTGTATAGATTGGAATCCCAGAATCTTGAATGCAACGTGTATTCGCCGCATAGAAAATTGAGCGTCGGGTGAATTTAGTTGGAAATGGTCGTTGACGCTCGCGAAGCGAGTCCTTTGGCACAAGTCTGTAGCCTCGCAAACTGTTTGCCTCACCGTGCGAGATTCCTTTGAGGCATTGTGCTTCGGAGTTTGCATTAACTCGAATCTTCGGCAAATTGCATCGTGTTATCTTGAAGCTCACGCTCTCACCCCGGTGAATACAATCCTCGATCCTGGTTGAATAATGGATATGTCATTAATTAAAAACAAAAATTATTTGGCGACCAAAACGTTTTCTCTGCGAGAAAATAATTTTTATTAGTTTTTGAAAAACTTGGCATTAATTAAAAAAATGTTTCAATGACCGAAAAATTGTGAGAAAATAGTTTCGATTATTTTTTTATTTTGTCTCCTTTTGTATTTCAAATTGCGAATCGCAGTGTTATTCGAGAATTCGTATAAATTTGTATAAATCCTTATTATCATTCGACGCGAGTCGATTTTTCTCTCCGACTCGTCTAAGCTCCGTCACCGTGTTGACAAATGGTAACAGATCTCGCGGATTAGCCGATAATGCGTCGATTCATTGAATCCTTCCTCGGGTAAACAAGGTCATTAGGTATCCTCTTATTTTATTTCGCGAGATAAAGCTTAAGTGGAAAAACAAAATGGTTACAAATACTCATTGCTGAAAATTATTATTATTTTAATTTTATATATTTAATTAATTTTATCATTTAATTATTCAATTAATTATAATTTTACTATAACTATTATAATTAAAAAATAACCAATCGCTTTAACTATCTCGTTGACACGAATAATTTTCCCAAAGAACGACGTTATATAATAATACAATTTTACAATTTCGTCGATTCCTCGATATCGCATTTTATCGAAACGCCAATAAAATAAATCGCGAGTCAAATTTAACGATTTTCATTCATTCAAATTTTCGCGACAAAAATCAGAAAATATTGAAATTAAAACAAGATAAACTCTCATCGTTTTTCTTTTTCATCGACGATTATCGATCGATGCATCGCGGTAAAAAAAAAATTTCTATACGTTTGTTTGAAGAATGTGAAATTCTTTTCTTATTTTCATTTCGATCGACAAACAGAGAAACGAAATTAACGAGCGCTAAAGCGAATTCTTCGTGCGGTCGTAACCGTCGTGCAAACAAAGAAGAGGTTTACATTTGATAACGTAGATTTGCCACCGGCACGAGGGTACTACGAATGTACTACGAAGCTTACTTGACTTTGTTAACGTCTTACTATCTTTCTTTAATTTACATACACACAAACACACACACACAGAAATTCAGAAACACACGAGAGACGTTTCAACGAAATATACGTAGAAGCGTCGAATCTTTTCGCAGACTGGTAGGCAACGTTACGAATGAAGTAAGAGACTCATTGGCTACGAGCAGTCTCGAAATTTCCAACGCAGTTGATACATGCGTTCGCGTTCCGCTCGATACGAAACGCGTTTTGTCTCACGACTGTGAAACTCACGTTGCACGTAATTTTTTTTGTCACTCGGAATTGATACAACGCTTATTTTTTTTAAAAATAATTTTATTCGATACGATCAAAGGTGAGTGAAGTTGCTAATTATTAATGACTTATCGATGGTCGATCGATCGTTTAATCGCTGGAGAATAATTCGAACTATTCTAACCCAGATTCGTCATAAAACAAATTTTAATTCATCGTCGACGTTCCACGATTTATCGATATTTCGAATTTTTTCAAAAATTCTCGTTTTTTCTTCCCCTAAGTTTTCAAGAAACGCGACGTGCGATTTATCACAACGTCGTAGTGGTCGATAGCACGAGAGTGGCAGGAAGAAGGCTACGGAATTAGATCCGATGTGTAATAAAGATAAAAATAAATAATCATAAATAAAAAAACTAAAAAAAAAAACGAAGATGAAAAAAATAAAATAAAATAAAAAAGTTATCCGTCGGATGAACATAAATCGAATTCTCGGAGTGGGGACGGTCCCCTGCCCGTCCCCCCGCTCCTCGTGTTTTCGTGCCCGTGCCAAGGATTATTGAATTCGCAGCTGCGGTCAGTCACGTGCAGTCCTGCACGTACGAACTTCTGACTTAATTTCGGCGAGATGTTACAGATGGCTGGAAGGTACACTCGTAAATTTCACTCGCCCTCGAATCAGTGCTCTTTTGTGTTACGTCGAAGCCACCGCAACTTCGTCTCGTTCGGTCTCTCGCGAAGAAAAAAACCGACACCCACCCATGGAAAAAAACAACAAGACAAAAAAAAAAATAAATAAAAAAATACGGGTGTCGAAGAAACGCGACGAAGGGGACGAGGTGGCTCAGCCACGCGTTCGAAATCGCGCGATGCCTGGGGTGGGACGAGGGACGAGCGAATTATTTTTTTCGCGCTTCTCTCCCGAGACAAGTGCGACTCGATGAGATTCTGATCCGGGCAGATCGCTGCCTCGGGCGTTTGCAATTTTTTTCCCCATGTTGTTGTCATTGTTTTTTTTTATTTAAAATTTTTTTTTTTTACGTTATCATCAAGAGGGTGAAAAATAATAAATTTGCAATTTGTTTGTTCGTTCTTGATGAGAGAACGGCCGAGTTTCCGGGGATTGGTAGGTGAGACGTGGAGAAAAAATCGCAATAAGGGCGGGTAAGCGTGTTGGGAGAATGGAATTTCGTGACGACACGTTGGAACAGTTCGATAAATGATGGAATAATCTTGTTTGGGAGGGGGGGGGGGGTGGTTGGAGCGAGCGAAGTGTTTTTAGACCGAGTCAACGTAACGGTGTTGATCCTTCGATATTGGTCGAATCGAGGGTGTGAATTTATTCAACCACCTTCAATCCTCCGAAAATTTTACCTTATGTATCTTTTGTTAACGTTGTTCTTGTGTTCTTCTTTTATAATTGTTTTATTATATTCTTCAACCCCCCGAAAATCATCTCTTAAGTATCTTTCGTTTACGTTTCTCTTGTATTCTTCTTTTATAATTATTTTCGTATATTCTTCAACCCGCCAAAAATTATCTCTTAAGTATCTTTCGTTAGAGTTCTTCTTGTGTTCTTCTTTTATAATTGTTTTATTATATTCTTCAACCCCCCGAAAATCATCTCTTAAGTAACTTTCGTTGAAGTTCTTCTTGTGTTTTTTTTTTATAATTATTTTATTATATTGTTTAACTCCCGAAAATCATCCCTAAAGTATCTTCCGTTACCGTTGTTCTTGTGGTCTTCTTTTATAATTGTTTTATTATATTCTTCAACCCTCGAAAATCATCCCTTACGTATCTTTCGTTTACTTCTTATGTTTTTCTTTTATAGATCTTTTATTATATTCTCCAACCCCCGAAAACCATCCCCTAAGTATCTTTCCTTTTCCTTTTCTTATGATTTTCTTATCATTCTTTGATACGTTTCGTTATTTTCTCCCTTACGATTGCGTTCATCTGTATTGAAATTGACGCCGTTGGTGTTCGAGACGAACGATGAACACGTGGGCGAATCACGCGGTCATCGTAATTGACTTTCATCTAAATCCGGTGTTCGACCGCCAAGTCAGGCAGGGGCTCCTACTTCGTGACACATATTCACCAACTTTCTCGAGTCTCTCTCTCTCTCTCTCTCTCTGGACCACGACCAAAGGGTCTTCCCCCCTTCTTCGTTTCGAATCTTCGGCCAACGACGAAATCATCGACCATACGCTCTTTGCATCTTTTCCTGACGATCGCTCATGCGATATAAGCCTTCGCGAGGGATATTTTATCGTCTCGCGCAACGCAGGACGAGACGACCCCTGTTTGTGTCGTGGCACGCGTGTTCGAACCAACGATTTTTTTGACGGCTCCGAACGAGCCCCACGGGGAACGAACCCTCGGGGACACTTCGGGATTCGGGACAAATTGCGAATCGCAGTATACGTCGTTTAGGTAAAATTTATGTTTCGTGGATCGTTCTGGTCTTAGTTTTGTTTTTTCGTATACGGAGGGAAAAATATGTACTCGACGAAAATTGTATACCGAGAAAATTGATTACCGAAAAAAAAAAAAATTATTTTTTTATCACGATTTTTATTTTATTGATAATAATCGTTGGTTTCTTCGAGGTCGAGGACGAGGACGAATACAATTTTACGTTATTGTATTCACAAAATTAGTTACGATATAAAAATAAAAGAAGAAATCGAAAAATTGGGAATGAAAATAGAATTTTGGGTGAAAATTGATTTTTTTTACCTCTCGAAAGAGTTTGACCTTTTTTTAATTCATAATTGGGTCGAAATTTCGGTGAGAATATATCGATGCAATATTGTTATTGGAAACAAAATTGACGGAAAATTAATTTTATCGAGCGTCGGTTTTTTTTTTGGTATTTTTTTCACGACTGACATTTTTTCAAGTTTTGTTCGACGTACTTTTCTTGCTATTTTGGCAACGCAATAACAAGGTTGCACTAATAGGAGGTAATAGAATAAATCACTCTTCTTCCTGCCGCAAACTGCATCAAATTCCAATTTCTCTAATTTGTCCGGTGCCGGAAGTCAGCCGGTGTCCCTGTCAGGGAGAACAGTCGTAACGGCCATGGGTCTCCATTATATAGTCTCAATTCCCTTAATATCTCACGCCCGAGGGCTTGATAACCAAGACAGTGGCCCGGGGTTCGAATTGATCGATCGATTCATTCTCGTCGTCACGATGTACACAAAAAAATATCCTCTCGAAGTTTGATAAAGATAGATTGTATTATACGTGTAAAAAAACAGCCCTTATTCACAATTTTGATTAATTATGCTTTTTTTCTTTTTTTTTTAACTATCATCGGTTCGTTCACTACGATTTTTTGTTCGTTTAAATTATCGAAATATGAAATTGTTAGACAACGAGACGATTGGTGGGAGAAATAAAATACGGTATTATTATTTTTGTTTCAGAAACGTCGAAAAAACCGTTGGAAAAATATGGCAAACGAAAGAGGACAAAAGCTGAGACGCAAAATGAGCAAAGTCCTCTAAAGAAGTCTAATAAGTCCATTGGCAAATGATCGAACGAGATAATTAACGAATAAAAATTGTCTTCTTTTTTCGTTGAAATTTGAAAATTTATCAATTTTTTGTTTCCTAGAAATTTGATCGCGGGTATGAATTTTCTCGTTGATTCTAGGAAAGACGTTCGTGAGAAACCGGCTGCGAGAGTCTTATCTGATCGCGAAGATTAAAAAAAAGCTGATTAATGTGAAAAGATATCGAAGTGACGAAAAAAAAAAAGAAAAAAAAAAAAAATCTAAAAAAATCTAAGAAAAAACGAAAAAATGACGAAAACCGGGAAACGTCTCACTCGTAAAAGCTGTCGCGAAGTTTTGAAGATCATTCAGCCATAAAATACGACGCGTGTCCTCGACACGTTTTCCGAAAAATTAGATCGCGATAATCGTTTAATTTTTCTTCGCCGATGACACACGTGTAAAATTTTCACCACAGAAAAAAAAAACAAACAAAACAAATAAATCAACCCCGTCGCCCAGATCGTAAGAGCAAAATCCTCTTTTTCTTTTTTTCTTTAACTTCCGGTGGATTTTCTCGAGGCTCGAGCAGGATAAGAGAAAGGAAAATGTAACGGTGCCGATAAAGAGTGTAAATATTGTCTCGGCTGGAGTCGAGGCGCGGCGAAAGTGAGAAAAAAGACCGAAGGTGAATTTCGTCGAAATAATAACAAAACAAAAGAAAAAGAAAAACCAGCGAGAGTTCGATCGAGGGTGGCGAATAATAACAATAAACATTAGGGCGACGAGTAGAAAACGAAGTGATCTTAAAAACGCCCAAATCGTCGACAAAATTAAATCGAATTAACGAAAATATTTTCATCGACTTTGAATTATTCGAGAGTGAAGAAAAAATAGTGTTTTTTTTTGTTATTTTATTTTTTTTTACCTAAGGACAAGAATCGAACACCAAGGACGAGAGCTTTAGCTTTACGAGAGCTTGTTTTTGTCCCGTCGTTCCGAGCGCGAACGAAACGAGGAACGTAAGCGCGTTTTCTGTCGCGGCGACGCGTGGGTGACGTTCTTCGAAGGGGGTTGCGACGAGGTTGGAGAGGGTGAGACAGAGACACACTGTGGGACAGGAGTAAAAGCCATTCGGGGATGCGCGTTGCGGTTGAACGAGAGAGGCCGCGCGCGCTACGACTCGCGACGAGTGAGAAAGCCCCGCGCAAGAATTCGCTTCAGCCGCAACTATAAGAGGGAACGACGGGGTTCGCTCAAGCCACAGAGAGTCTCTCGTTCTCCTCGGCTACCGATAACCGTTATACGCTCGTGACCGATCAGCCATTTTACGTATTTCATAAATAACGTAAATTTTAATCGCGTTTATTTTCATTCGTTGTAAATTCGAGACGAAAAAAAGAAGGCAAAAAAGATAAAAAGAAAAAGCATTGGAAAAAGAAGAAGATCGAAGAAGGGTGAGAAAAAACGTAATAGGGAGGAGGGAAACGAGCGAAAGTTATTTGTCGAACGGATAATCTTCGAGATTGAAGGAAAGAGGAAAACGAGGAGAATCATAAAAACGATATATCGTAATAATAATAACAATCATCGAGGAAAAAATGTTTGGAGTTCTCGCAAGGGTTGTCGCGGCTGTCACGATCGTCGGAGGATTCTCGACAGGGGTGGTTCGTGCCAATTCCATACCGGGCCACGAGATACCGTTTCCGCAACAGGTAAATCGTTCTTTTTATTCATGTTTTTAAAGAGAGAGGTGATATTTTGGGGGTTGAAATTATTTCTGTGTGTGTGTTTTAAGAATTTTATGGTTTTTAAGGGTTAATATTTAATATATTTCGGGAGGATTTTAATATTGTATGGTTTGAGATTAAATATTTTATGGCGTGGATTGTTTTAGGGGTTGTTCGAGTTCGAAACTATTTAGGGGTTGGATTAATTAACTCAGGGTTTTGTATACAAATATTTTAATAACGTATTTCTTCTTTGTTTTTTTAGAGTTGATATTAAAGAATAGACAGAAATGCAATTTATTTTAAAAGAAACAGTTGATTTTGTTTCAGGGATGGAAATGAAATATTTCTTGCATAAATAAATAAGATGTCAGGGGCTTGAGACTCGAATTATTATTATTTTTATATATTATGAGTCATGAAATTCTCGTGAATGGAAAAAGCCTGGAAAAAAATGAGGTTGTGCGATGAAGTCATTGTATGAAAATAAGAAAAGACGGAAATTAACAATTTTGTAATAAAATATCTGGAATTCGTCGATACAGCTGTTGTAATTAGCGGGCCTGTATTTCGATTACCTGTAACATAAATCATGGAAAACATTTTATGCTATTTTTGATACGTGGAGCGATAAGATCGACCGGCTGTCTCTACACACTGATTACCAATTTAGGATATTTCGAATTGCTCGAAACACTTGGAATTCAAATAAAATCAACTCCCGAACAATGAAGTCGAACTAATTGTAAGTACGAGATCTTTTGATCTCGAACCGTTGGAGTATATTAATACAAAATTCAACTATGAAAAGTAAAACGATTGCTTTCCGTTTGAAACGAGTGAAATAACGAGCTTCGTATTTCTGGAGTAATTGGAAACAATTTTATTCATAGTAAAATATTCAATTTACCTCGCTGTGTGGCCAGAATTACCCAATTTATCTTTTAAAACAACGGCTGCCAAGTGCCTGTTCTTTATTACACTCGCTGGGCCATTAGTTGCAGTATCGGAAACGTGTCCAACCAATAACGGCTTAATCTACTGTTCAACTACACGAACGACTATTTCGTTCCTATTTGCCTATAAAAAAAGGGACAATTTTTCGAAACTGTATATCGCGATTCTTCTTAATCAACGTCGATTTAACCCAAAAAAGTTGCAGTATCGGAAACGCGTCCGACCAATAACGGCTTAATCTACTTTTTAAGTACACGAACGACTATTTCGTTCCTATTTGCCTATAAAAAAAGGGACAATTTTTCGAAACTGTATATCGCGATTCTTCTTAATCAACGTCGATTTAACCCAAAAAAGTTGCAGTATCGGAAACGCGTCCGACCAATAACGGCTTAATCTACTTTTTAAGTACACGAACGACTATTTCGTTCGTATTTGCCTATAAAAAAAGGGACAATTTTTCGAAACTGTATATCGCGATTTTTCTTAATCAACGTCGATTTAACCCAAAAAAGTTGCAGTATCGGAAACGTGTCCAACCAATAACGGCTTAATCTACTGTTCAACTACACGAACGACTATTTCGTTCCTATTTGCCTATAAAAAATGGGATATCTTTTTCGAATCTGTGTAGACACGATTATTCTCAATCAACGTCGATTCAACTCAAAACCATTGAATCAATAATTTATCTTCTTACAATCACTATCTTTAATATACTGTAAACACGACCATTTACTACCACTTCGATAGTTCCAAATGGTCTTTTTACGCGAGTCAATGACGATAATAAACTCGAAGTTAATATTTCGCAACGATACGAATATGATCGAGGGAAAGAATTGATTAAATTCGAATTTCGTAAAAAAAAAAAAAAAATTCATCCAAGATAATTGGTCGTATAGTCGGACGAGGATCGTAAGTAGTAAGCTCGTAACTTCGATCGCATCTCGTCTCGCGAGGCTCCTATAACAGACGCTGAATTATACATATATGCGTGGATAATGGTACCGAGAAAGGGAAACATAAGACGAACAGTTGTCTATATATAAGACATGGAGTCGATTTCCCATGAAGGTACTTAACGACTCGGCAGCCTTGTACGTTCTTTTTTTTCTTTCTCATTCCACTTTCTTCTCGTCGTTACTTCCTTTCTTCCTCTTGTTCGCTCTCTCAGTTTCTCTCTTATACTTATCCTCGAGCTCGTTTACGCCACCTTGGCAATTAGAGACAATTGGCCGAGGGTTGTCTGACCAGTATGATCTTTATCTACTAGACGCCAAAGTGTACCCGTTACGCTCTCTACTTCTACAGCGCGTATTTTACTCCCCGACTCTATCTCTCCCTCGACCATTGTCCAGCTGTCTGACAGGTCTGTCAAGAACATCAACGTGGCTACTGGAACATGAGTATGCATAGTGTAAATGTATCTGGCGGTCCATGTAGCGAGCTTGCCCATATGGGTCTGTAGGTTAGGTGCAACGTAGCGGGCGGTAACTTCGTTTCACCGTCTTGCCCATCAACCCACACCGACCTAATGGCTCATGCTTGACATTGTGCAACGTGTCCAATGGACGTTTTGTCCTTGGATCCTTAAAGGGACTCGCGTGCGTTAATGCGACACTCGATGTAATCGTTTCGTTTAAATGAAAATCCCATGAAATTAAATTAAATTAAATTAAATTAAATTAAATTAAATTAAAGTAAATTCGTATTTCGAGATTTCATAAGATCGAATCCTTGAGCTTTCGCAGGATTAAACGAACGGTACAATTAACATTCGAGAAGAAGAATATGTAATTATTCGCGAGAAGGAAGGGTGGAGATCGTTATCGATGTTATTCAGTGAAATACTCGCGGTCGAGTCAGACGGTTTATAATTATAGCAGTTACGAGACACTCAATTCCGTTTGTACGACAGCGAATCTGTGATCAAAATCTCCGTTGACCGTGACGAGTCTGTCTAGCTTCCGTCGTTATTCATACACCGACAATATCGGCACGGGAGCAATTAATCAATTTAGATTCGGATTTCATGAGGTTGTCAACACTCTCGTGGTTTAACGCTTCCCACGTCGTTTCACGTAGGCAATGGAAATCACTGGTTATCACACCCATCGCGATACATCGACTGACGAACCGATTCATTTTATTTATTGGTCCGTTCATCTTCGATATTTATATTTGTTTTTAAATTTTCTTTCAAATACAAGAAACGATGAGAATATTTAACGATAGTCGTTATTATTATTTAGACAGTGATTATTATTTCATTTGAAAAATTGAAAACTAGAACATTTTATCGAATCGATCCATTATCAAATTTGCCACGGGGTCGCAAAATATTTTTCTAGTGTCATAAGTGAGAATTCTGTCGAACGAATTCTGAAATCGGGCCGTTCATCTTCGATATTTATATTTGTTTTTAAATTTTCTTCCAAATACAAGAAACGATGAGAAAATTTAACGATAGTCGTTATTATTGTTTAGACAGTGATTATTATTTCATTTGAAAATCTGAAAACTAGAACATTTTATCGAATCGATCCATTATCAAATTTGCCACGTGTTCGAAAAATATTTTTCTAGTGTCGTAGGTGAGAATTCTGTCGAGCGAATTCTAAAATCGTGACGAAACAAACGAAAAAACTCGCGCGAGCCGCTCGAAAGAGACGAACCATCAATTTCACTTATTGAATTGCATCAATAGGTTTGATTGATTGGTAGGATTTGAAGGGACAATTTCATCGTCTCGTTTCGGAAGGTCAGCGAGGACGATCGATCTATCAGTCGGCGACTCTCGATCCACGAAGCTTCGAAGGATATTCGTCGAATCGACTCAACTGTGACGCTCGAACGAAAGAAAGAAAGAAATAAAGAAAGAAAAAAAAACGTTTTCGCTC
Source organism: Netelia virgata (assembly GCA_951802705.1). Classification (NCBI taxonomy): domain Eukaryota; kingdom Metazoa; phylum Arthropoda; class Insecta; order Hymenoptera; family Ichneumonidae; genus Netelia; species Netelia virgata. The sequence continues at coordinate 5,717,063 of OX637864.1, read as the reverse complement.
CCGGTCGAAGCTCGGTGATGAATCGAATCGTATTTTTCGTTTGCCTTTTTTTTCTTTTTGTTCTTCCTTCTTTTAATCGCTGTAAAAGCTTCGGGCATTTAATATCGTCCGATGGACCGAAACGAGAGAGGGAAACGAGCCGATGGAAGACTTTATGAATTTCCAGCGATCTCGATCGATCGATCGCTACGAGAGAAACGCGCGAATGAGAGACGGATGAAAAAAAACACACACACACACACAGTCGTGTCGATTTTCCTGCATATCTCGATTCGCCAGGTCGATGATTGCGTCGTAATTTCCGCCCGTCGATAAATTCCGCTCCTCCGTTTCGCTCTCTCTCCGATCTTATCGCCGAATTCGCCGTTATCTCTCTTGTCCCCGCACGTTTTTTTTCGTGGTTTTTTTCACCTGCAGTTTTAAACCAATTTCGCGTTCAATCGAATCCGAAGCGAAGGCAAAATGGATAGAATGATATATTCGTAATTTGCTGGGGTGGCGGTTTATATGAGAAGTCAAACTCATAAAGAATTCAAAAACGTTTGAAATGGTTTTTTAAAAAATTTTCTTTTTATAAATTTTTTTTTTCATTTTTTGAAAAATGTTTTTGCAATATTTTGAAAAAGGGTCGTATTTAAAAAAATAAAAATTCACTTTTGGAGATAAAAGTACAGAGATTATTTTTAATTTTGTTACTTTCGTTATTATTTTATATTATTGTCGCGAGTCGACGTTAGGATGAAAAAAAGTTCGTATAACACGTAACCTCGCGCGATAAATTCATTCCTACTATATTTAACTCTTTTCTCGGATATGCTAGATAATAAAGTTTGCGGTTGCCGCGAGTAACAGCGCGACATGTTCTTCTCACGAGGTCATGAGTACGCGAACAGCCCTTCCTAGCAAAACTTTCGAGTTGATAAATCTGTTTCCCTGTTCACCGAGACGTGTGCCATCCGTGTTACCGGGGGGGATGATGAAAATTTTATATTACATTTTTATTTTCATCCGTAGGAAATTGCGAATAATCGGTCGCAATTATTTTCCCAAGAATACGAACGTTTCATACTTTACGTAAAACGTCGGTGGTCGTAATTTTTCCGGAAATGAAGATACGCCCTCGTATAACACGGTATTTCGAAGCGAACAAATAAAATTAAAGGAGAAAATAATTAAAGGATAGAGATAGAATAAATTATATAATATTTATTAGGAATGTGAAAGAATAATAAGAAATGAGAAATAATAATGACATAATAATGTACGAGGGTGTTTCTTATATTTTGTAGAGATTACTTGTAACTGGGATAATTGGACGGGGTTAATATCGTGTAAGACGGGGAAAGGAAGTTTAGTCGTCGTGTAGTTCATCGGATTAAGAAACACGATGTAGAGGAATACCTCGTGGCTCGAATGTCCGGAAGTTATCTTGTTAAACCTGTCTCGAAATGTTAACGAGTTCGAAACGACGAAACTATTATATTAACAAAATTTTCTTTAATTACAAAAAGTAACGCAACGAGACGTTCGCACGATGTGGTTATACGATCGTTCGTAATCCGAGGTTAACGATATTTCAGTGTGAAAAAATAGACGACTATAAAAAGTCGTCGAGTCGGTCGAAGCAGCTGGCCACAATCTTATCGCAATTTAATTAAAATCGTCTTTGTTGAAATTTCGTTGAAAACAAGGCCTTTTTTTTTATCTTAATTCAATTTTGATAATCTTATCGTCGTGTTGGAACCACGGTGGACAAATTAATAACTCGCGATTGAAAACAGTAGTCACGGGGTTTTGGTACGATTTTTTTTTCGCCCGATAAGATACGCGTGTGACTCGCGCGTATTGTCGTCTGACCAAACACCGACCGTTACTACTTGCCGCTGGCCAATCTCCCGCGGTGTTACACGCAGTCTGTAATGGATACGGGGAGCTCGCTACGGGCTCTTTGCTGCTCACACGAGCGTCTAACATCGATCTCAGTCTCTTTGTATGAATGAAATGTTTCGTCCTCGATGTTCGAACGCGAAGATTCAATATTTTTTTCCTCCGTGAGAATTTCGTTTTTTTTCAATATCGTTTATATTACTATTTATAAGATTTTGACCATTTTTTTTACTCGATTGTTATAAAATATTGCGACATGGATTTTCAGAAAAATGTTGTTATTTTGAAAATTTGAATTGCAATCAAATTCGAACTAAATGGAGGTTTTTTTTCGATTCGCAGATCGCAAGAGATCTCGAGAGAAATACGGATCTGGGCCGTTATGGATTCGGGAAGGGAATAATTCGTCAACCAATTCCTGCGACACCGATAACAGGTCAGAATCGCAATTTTGTGACACCACAAGGTCGATTGTGCCTTGACCCCTATACCCAATTTCCAAACAGCCTTGAACGACGTCACGTGACTCAAAATGTTTTTACGTCGAATTTTCCACCCCCCCTCCCTTGTCACGTTCCGTCATCCCGATTAAAAATTCGTTTAGGGTCGTTCGAGGACCGTAACGCTCTTGTAAAATCGTTTCATCCCTCGATCAACTATTTTCAATATCAATTTCTATAATGGACGAAAAATTGAAATTTACGGTTTTTTCAACCCTTAATGAAAAATCGTAATATTTTCATGAAAAAATAAATCTTTAAGTTATCTTTCGATTATAACGCTAATTTATGTTTCTCATCAAATTACGAATTGAAATTTCTCGCACAGTCACAGCCAATATTTGATTCAATTAATTTATCCGATCGAACACGTCTTCGAGATTGATTGAAAATAATTCCAAGAATTTCTAACGTTATTGAAAAATAATTTTTCACTTCAACAACGAAGCGACTAGAAATTTCATATCTCGTATTTTCTTCACTCGAACGTTACGCCTACGACGGTTTTATCGTCGCATCAACGCGTCTGAAGATTTATGCAAATGCAAACAACGAAGACAACCAGGAAATACTCGAGACGAGAGTGTGATTTTTCTTCTCACCTGTGTTTACGATATAATAATAAAAAAAATAAAAATAAACTTCGAGCAAAGATCGCGTCGGAGACAAATCGTCGCTTCGTGCCACGATATAATCGCGTAACGGGCCACGTTCGTGTTTCTCAATGTTTTCGAACGATGTGCCCATCGAAGGAAAACTACGAGAGAGAGAGAGAGAGAGAGAGCGAGAGAGAGAGAGAGAGAGAGAGAGAGAGAGAGAGAGAAAGAGAGAGAAAAGAAAGAGAGAAGGAGCAGTGAGATTTGTTCACCTGGCTGTTAACCACGAATCGAAAAACGGAAATGCATTATCGGGGATCCTCGTTCGTCGACCATTCTCTCCCTTGAAAGCTTTCGGAAATCCCTGAACTAACATACTTCGATGATAAAAATTTATTCGCTCGTTCACCGCTTTAATTTTCTTCCATCGTGAAATCGTTCGTGACACCTCAATTCTCTCGACCATCAATTTCCTTTCAATCGATCTCGCTAACCGTTGTGAATATAAATTTCAAAAAAATAAAAATAAAAGACTTCAACGTCGAATAAAAAAAATAAAATATTGTTTAATTAATTCGATTCGATTAAAGAAACAAAACGAAAAACGCGAAAAATAAATAATGGCGAATATTTTTACGACTCGATGATCGTTTTTCAATAATCACATTTAATTAATTAGATGTAAGGACACGAATACAAAAATTGAAAAACAAATTAAACATTGCGAATATTTCTCTCAATTCACGACGATTTTTTTTTCGATTTAAACTATACAAATTTGGAATTTTTCTATTACGATAAATTTTCATAGTGGAAAATGTTCGACTATTTCAAATTATAATATTCGAATATTTTAAAAAAATAGGGTTTTTAAAAATATCTCGACGAGAACTAAAAAAACGAAAAGAAGGAAAAAGCAATCATTAAAACGGCGCTAAATTTTTGCAGACTGCGTTTTTATGACTTCGCAATCGGGTCGTTACGTTTACGAGGCGGTCGACAGTACGGAGATCGTTTGTGGAATTTACGTCTTTACGGAACCCGACGAGATCGTCGAAGTTTCATTTCCCCATCTGGACGTACCCTGCGGTGGCAATGACCTCATCGGCGTAAGTATTCTTTCTTCCCCTCTTTCTCGATCCAAAGTCTACTGGCCACTTCGTACGATGAACATATAAATTAACGGAAACCTTTTTTGCGCCGCGGGGGTGAACTTTTTTTGTTTTTTTAATATTTTTTTGTATTTCTTCGATCGATGGTCCCACTTTTCCGACGCGAAGTGTATTTACACCCCTTTTTTTTCTCGGACTCTCGCGAAATATTTTTCTTTCTTCGATCGAGTTTATATCGAGTTTCCTTCGACCCTTGCAAAACCAATCCCCTGTTCCTGTTTCCAACCCCCTTCGTGGAACGAAGGAAAAAGTTTCTTTCTTAGCGTTTGGTATTCTCGCCGTCGGGTACGCGGCCGCGACAATTGCGTTTTCGTATCAACTTTATACTTTCGCGTACGAGACATACATTTTTCTTTCATATTTTCTTAGGAACGGGAGAAAAAAATATTTTTTTTTCTTTGTCTCGGTCGAGAGGGTGAAATATCGTTTGTTTTCGAAATTGTCCGAATTCGGACAAAAATTGGATTATGCGTTTTTCAGTCGTTTTTTGGTTTTGTTTTAATTCTTGTGAAATATTTGTTTTTTTTTGTTTTTTTTTGTTACGGTGTAATAATTTTTTTTTGTTCGGTGGTTTCGAGACAGATCGTTAACGGATGGGAACTGAACGGACAGTACTTCCCCTCCGGGGCCGATCATCCACTTCCGCTTGATCAGAGATCGGACGAGTTTTGTGGTCATAAAATGGACAAGATTTACACGAGCTCGCAGAACGTCGCACTCGTCCAGTACAGAATACCTACCGTCGGCAAGGGATTCACCGTCACGATCAAATTCCGAAAAAATCCTCGACGTGAGTTAAACAAAATTTTTTTTTTTTAAATTTCTCTTTTTATATTTCCTTGTTTGTTTTTTTTTCAATCGTAAGGTAATACAATATCGGTGCGATCTCTCGACGATAATGCAGCGGGTCACTTTTGAGCGAAAATTAAAAAAGATTGTCCAAAAATACAAAAACTTGTGATAAAATTTACGAAAATTAATTTTCTCAAATAAATTTTACGTTTTATTTTTATTTTCAATCGCAAGGTAATAAAATATCTTTACGATCTTTCGACGATAACGAATCGGCTCAATTTCCAGCGAAAATGAAAAAGTTTTGTGCAAAAATCCAAAAATTTGTGATAAAATTTTGAAAATAATTTTTTTCTAACAAATTTTTCTGTTTTTTTCGCTACGATTAGTAGTCTTTTGTTCGAACGTATACGCTTCGCATCACGGAAGATGATTAGATTTGCGTTGTACATAGAAACGTACTCGGAGCGTACCGGCAAAATAGTTTTAGGGGATGAGGACGGTACCGAATGGACTTGCTAGGCCAAAAGCGCGCGGGCTTAGCGGTCGGTAGTACGATGGAACGAAAACGAGGTGAACTTAGAGGTGTCGGGTTTTGTTGCAGCGTGCAATGTGGTCGCGAGCAGTGACACGGAGCCATTCACGCTGAGGAACTACGGGAGGCGCGTTAATTGCACCTTCGTGGCAATTTATCCGGCCGTTGTACGCACCGTTGCACTCGACGTTGGTAGCAAGAGGGTACGCGGCAGTGCGCTTCGCGAGACCGAGACCGGAATCATTCACCAGGTACGATTGTCAAAATTTTTCGTTCATTTTTTATTTTCAAATTTATTTTTCGAAAAAATTAATTTTATTCCCCCAAATATTAAATGCTTTTTGTTTTTTTTTTTTTTAAATAATTTTGATGCAAAATGAAACTGTAAATTTAGAAGATTTCGAGGTTAATGTTTATAACAAATTTGTGAATTTTGTAGTGCGACAAACGAGGCTCCGAAGACGAAGTTCAGATCGGAGGTACGGACGGCTTGGACACGTCCCAGCTGGAAACTCTCGACACGATATGCGGAGTCAACTCGAAGCCAAGTGAGATTATATATTTTTTTTCGGCGTAATTTATGTATTTTTATGACGTTTTGGTGATATTATCGATTATCAAGTTTTCTAGTTAGTACCAAAAATTTATCGGGAAGAAGTAAAAAAGAAAATTTTGCTGTAAAAATAAGGATAATTAAATAAATTATGAATAATTAGAGATCATTTAGATTAATTGCAAAATCAGATTATAATAATTTTTTTAATTATGAATTCTAACGATTAAGTTATTGGAAAAAATTATATTTTAACTAATTATTAATATTTTCAGCTCTCAGTTCGAAGATTATCGCCTGCGAGGTGACAACGGTTAGGCTAGTGTCCAGTGGGAAATACGATAATTCAGTAACTATAACGGCTCGGCCAGCTGACGACACGGAGATCCTCGACGCGGATCTCACTTGTGGCTTAAACGTTGTAAAAGCAACGGAGTAAGTTTACGAACAAAATAAATAAACAGGACGAGTAATTAGTCATTTTTTTTTCTTCGAAATGTGATTACGATGAAATTAAAATTTCAGATAATTGCAAATTACTCTATTAACGACTCTTCAGATTTACGGATTATATTAAATGAATAATCCATCGACGATGGTGGTTTGCCGAATTGCGACGAAGACCAGGAGAAGAATGAAGATACGTATAAGAAAAAAAACAAAACAAAAATACGAACAAAAAATCATCAACTAGAAAATTCCTATAGTTCAACCGAGCCGAGAATTCGCGAAAGAAAACTTATGGAGTAATATTGTTAATCGACCGGAAGTAACGAGCGAGCGAACGAATATAAAAAAATAAAAACAAAAAATATATACAAATGTGAGATGGACCAGAATACCAAAAAATATGAAATGCTAGATACGAAAAATTCATTGATGTTATTCTCATCCTTCTGATTATATATTATGATACTGTATATTTCGTTATGTTTAAGGATGTAACATAAAACAAAAATTATCTTCAATAAATTTAATGTAGTAAATCTTTACATCCAGCAAACTTCATATTGCTTGTTATTCAAATTCGACTTTATTAAAAAAAAACGTTAGAATCTGTCAAGCTGCAATAGAATTAAATTGTCAGTTTAAAAAAAATCAATATTACTTATATATATATATATATATATATAAGTAATATATATATATATATATATATATATATATATATTACTTACTTAAAATTTAAAAGTATATATATATATATATATATATATTTTTAAATTTTCGTTAGATGTTGGTCGCATTAATTTTTCTAGCTAGCCATTATACCGATCATCGGTAACGATCTTGTTAATTTCTAGGCTCTTGGTAGACCATGAAGATACCTCTCGTGTCCAATTCTCGATAAAACTAAATTTGCTCACGGATATTCCGTTTTTACCGACCGTTGGAAAAAATCGAATTCCAGAGAAGTGCTGCCACGGTGAATTTTACCACGAAGCTCCAACAAATAGTGCACCGCATGACCTCTATGACCTTGCACAATTTTTGTTTTCTAAAATTGATCGACACTTTTTACCAAAAAACTTGAAAATTGTTAAAAGTTAATTTCACAAATCTATCGTTAACGTTCGATATTTTTCAAACAATCGTATCGATCGCAACTCCAGACTTCCGTTGAATTAAGTACACGAATCCATCCATACTAATAGCTCGTAGTATTGCCCAACGATTGAAGCACGTTTCACGTATACAGTTCGAATCAAAATTGCCATCAAAATTAGAATATTATGCGATTCATTAAAAATGAACAAAAAATCAATCACAAATTTACCGATTTATTCAACGTAAGAATAATTTTTCCAAAATTTCTCTTTTTTTCAATTCTTCAACCGTCGAGCGAATTTAAGAAGTTATAAATATGAAACTAGTTGTCGAATGGTCTTGAAAATTCTCAATGTCGATATAAGATCGTTTTGCAAAAAATATAACGAGAATTAATAATTTTGCATCGATCGTTATCTTTGATCGAACTTTTGATCGGGAATGTAATCCGAATGACAGCTTAACTACGATCGTGATGTATTTAGCATAGTCGGTTCTCGTTACCCATGCAAGAGGTACGCGGTGTGTAACGATCATCGAGATAATAATAATCCGTCGATGTCACGCGATGAACAGGTGGACGTACGTTCGAGGCTCGCAGGTGGTCGACCAGGTGTTCTCGTGACCAAAAGCGTCGCTGTCTTTGCCGCGTATCCGTCTCTCTTCTTTCCCATCCAACTCGGTCTTTCGCTATAAACTCTCTCTGTCTCTCTCTCTCTCTCTCTTTCTTCATTTCTCCCGCGTCTTTTCTGATTTCCCGTATGGTATGCGTAATTAAAGTCCACCGGACGAAGTGTTCGTATCAAACGTGACAGAATTCAATATGGCTGACAGAAAAGGATTTATTCATGTCGTTATCACGAGTGAAATAATGAAGAAGTTCTACGATGACTTGTATTTTATTTCGAGGCCAATAATGGAGACGTTGATTATCATAGCGAGGACGTACTTTCAACATTATTGAATAATTAATGTATTTAATTACTTTTTCTTGCTGGAAAACTCGGAGACTCGTATAATTCGAGTTAATATTTTAGTCGATTAATCGTTTAATTAATTAATTCATCGCTTGTCTATTAATTAACCAAACTAATAGTCTCCTGACCCAACTAATTTATTTAGATCACTACATTTATTGAGAATTTAATTAATTAATCGATCCAAAGCTAACAATTGACGCTTTTTATTAATTTGTATCTCGCAGTTTAAAAATTTGTTCAATTTTATAAAATCGTCTCATAATTAGACCATAATTAATTTAAAAAATACAGTACCTTTTTTTAAATTAATTATGGGGTACAATTCAGAATTATGCATAATTTTGGTTATGTAATATCTGTATATACAAATCCAATTCTCAGGAAACAGTGGTATCTACGTTCGTGTTGCGCAACCGAATGATTCGAAGTAGGTAAGGGCTGTACGCGTCGGACGTACCGATGTTGTACTCTCGGATTCGTGTACGAAGCGCGCGTTGCGTGTACCTGGCTTTGCCTGGACCCAACATCCGCCTCTCGACGCCTCGAGAATTAACATTTGTCAACGGGGTGAACCAGTTTAGTCGATGTTCGCTGTGTGTGCGTACACCTCAAGGTTTGTTGGCCGTTGAATAGTGACGGTCTGTGTTCAACGGACGAGCCCACGGATATGTTGCCTAGTTATACGCTCACCAATCACATTAACTACTGACACACGAACATATTTACGTTGCGAAGTATCATCATTATGGGACTACGTACGACCAGGTGGGTTAAAATATTTTTTCAAAGCCCCTATTCTTAATAGACCCTTGAATTATTTCTTGAAAATTTTAAGAATCAGGAGGAAGAACATTATGTTCGTGTTCTACGAGAAATTTCCGTTTGTTTGAGTACCCTATAAGCATAGTTTGGGTAAACATATATTTCGACCCACCTCTAAGTCTCTAAAGTCCATTTTTAGTTTTGAAAATATGCATTACAGGGGGTGAATTTTTTTTCGTCCAATATAAGGTTATAGGAGCTTATGTCCATTGGAAATTTCCTGTACAGGACGAATGTAAAATTTTTATTTCTGGTTTTTAAAAATTTCTTGGTAAAAAAATTTAAAAACGTAAAATGTTTCAAATTTTTTCGTTTTTGAGTGGTAAATTTTGAAAAGTTGGGAACAACGACGCGATATTCGTGATCTAGGGGTAATTTCCGATCGTTTGACATCTTGAAATATTGAAAAATTCAAAAATTATAATACTTTACTTTTTTGCTTGTTTTTGATAAAAATATGAAAATATGAATGTGTCAGGGTGGGTGTAAGTATAAAGTAATAAAATACAAGTATTTACCGAACAAAATTATGGCTTAATATAGTACGTGATTTGTGTTTTTCAACGGCTCGAAGGATATATAAAGTTACGAACTGTGTTGCAGTTGCAGAAGATAGATAAAGTTCGGAAAGGTTTACAACGTCGCAAAAACAACAGTGAAAAAGCTGCAATAACGTCGTACATTTCGCGAACGGATGTAATATAAGTCAGTGCAGCCAAGTCGTTACACGTAACCATCGATAAAATCACCCATCTGAGTTCTCATGCATGAGAAAAATAAAACAAAAAACAAAAAAAAAACAAAAAAGGACTGAAATGTAACATGGGCTGCGTTTTAACCCAGAAATGAAAAAAAACCTCGATAGCCCAGAGCGTCCAAGTTCAAAGTCTGCGGTCGTTTTATTTTTATTCGCGACGTGTTTTTCCTACGTAAATGCGTTGCCCATTTCCTTTCTACGCTTGGACGATTGCGGATGACCCGGTTTCTCACCGCCTCTTCGTCTCTATTTCCCACGCATTTTGTCCTTTTATATGATTTCATCAGTTTCATTACAGCGAATGAAAAAATATGGAAATTTTACAAAAATACATTAAATTTTTTTTATCATGAAAACGAATAAAGAACAATTCATCGAGTTACGATCGACTTTGAAATTTCTAAATTTTAAAAATGAATTTAAAATGCTTTTATCCTCGCGAAATTTTTTTTCGATATTGATTCATTTTTTAAAGTTGAAACTAAAAAATTTTCGTAAATAAATATCTTATATTTTTATCGTGACGAGATCGATGGAAACCTTAAATCGGCAATAATCGAATCGTGCCGATAAGCCGTGATGATCGAATAAAAATCCCGTTGTATATAATACGCGATAAATAATCCATTTTGGTACACGAGAGCTATAAAATAATCGTAGCGACGGTTGATCCTCTTAAAACGATGGGAACGGGCGGGTAATGCAGGTTGGCGAGTGCGAGCACCGTTTATCGGTAGCTTTCGGTCGATGTTGACCAGATAATGGGGCGAAAAGGTTAACGGGGTTATCAGGGACAATGGATTTCCATAATATTACAATTTGGATTTTCGATCTCATGCTTTCAACCGCTTGATCCAACGTTGAAAATTGATCATTCGCCAGATTACGTCGTCTATCCACAGGCCATTTATTTAACGTGTGTGTTTTTTAATTCCCTCCAAATTTTCATTTCGAACAATTTTTCATCATTTTTAACCCTTAGCGGCGACACCTCAGCCAGGCCACTCTGAAAAATCTAGTTATACAAGACATGTGGGTGTTTTAAGACTTCTAACCGATTGTTTCATGTTGATTGAAGAGTTCTTCAACATTTCTAATGATTTTTATAGATAGCGTTCTAAAAACTGGTCATATATGTGAAAATTCAGCAAAAATGGCTTTGTTCAGAAAAAAATTCATTACTCCGCCATTTTACAATATTAAAGACTAAAATTTTAGGATTGTACGCAGAACGTATACCACTACCATAAAAAAATAATAGTATCCGCCGATCATTCAAAAAATATATATATTTTGCAAAATTACTGAAGGGAAAAATTAAAAAAATTACAAATCAGAAAATTTGCTTTTTTTTTGTGTTTTATTGGCTTCTAAATACATATTTACGTACGGAAAAGTGAAAAAAATATTACCTTAGTAACCTGGGGTAACTAGTTACCCCGTGTGGCCGCTAAGGGTTAAACAGGAAAAAAAACGATTTTTCAAACACACTAATTTATTTTCGAAAAAAACCTGAAAATATTATAACGTGCAACATTTGGTTCTTTACCGAAAAATTGCCTCGTTAATTATCATTGTTATTAAATATTTCGCGAAGTTGTTGTTGTTTTTTAATGGGTTGGTATTTTTAAAAAATGAAAAGGATTCCATTATTCGCAAATGAGTGTGCGTAACAGATCGGGAAATATCCTTCACTGAAATTGTCCGTGTTTTATAGAAAGTTACGAGTACTTTGATTACACCATTCTGCACGCTCATGTGCAAACCCTCGTCCATATAAATTTATATACGTGTATGCGCGTAGCTTTGATTCGTACACGGCCCCAACATGCTTAACTCTCGACTCTGTTGTTCTCGATTCTATACGTTAGCGACAATCTCACTGTTATCCGGTCGTGGACAGACCATTACCGTACAAACAATGAGGTGACTTGGACAATGAATTATTGTCTGGTGTACACTCGTCGTCGACGTCTATTTTCATCTTCGTCATACTTTTGTTCCCGTTGCTTCGACTACGACAATGTCGAAAATATTTATCAAGAATTTAATTGATCGCTCGATCACCAAAATTTTCTACAAAAGGAAAATAAAACAATTTAATTTTCTGTCGTTCGTAAACAATTTTCCTTTTTCTTCGAGAAAATTATATATCAGGTAATTATATAATTACAACGAATGTACATTTTCAACGCTAACGAGCACGTTATATATTTTATTTAATTCTTTTCATTCAACTTGAATTAGTTCCCTGACGTGATTTTTTTTTCACTCGCCAGACTCCGTTCATTTTCATTCGTATAATTTTTTCCCGTGATTTCTCCTTTCCTACGGTTAAACGTACGGCGAATTTACAAAATTACTCGACTCATATAACGCAAACAATTTTTTGTTCCCATTGTACCGTCGAGTTTCGCATTTTTCTCCGTATTTGCATCGCATTATGCGATAAATGTGATGAAAACGCGAGAAAAAAAAACATTTTTCGTAAAAACGTACGAACTTTCTCGACTTTTCTTCGTAGTACAAAAAAGAACGAATTACCATTCGAAACAGACGATCCTCGATTGTTGAACAAATTTTCGACATTTTTTTTCAAACAATTTTTTATCTTTGGGTTTGACCTTGAGCTTTTGTTTTTTCACCCTTACGAACGTTTTTCCAGCCTATAAAATTGTCCTATCGACTGAACAACCCTCCAAACGAGTCGCAACCCCTGTTAACTCGACGCGAAGAGCAAAATTTAATTGACGAACGGCCCGCGAGCCTCTTCTCCCTTCGTCAAACGTCCCATCGTGTTTCCTCGTCCGGGCTCGATCGCGTCGCGGCCCGTACGAAGACCAGAGGCCCGAGAGTATTCGGCTTTTATAAACGATCGACACCGACCATATTCACCGGAGACCATCCATGTACTAGTTTCGCGCCAGGAGTTTGTCGTTCGCCGGATCGAACCGAGTCCCGATGCGTTGGGCCAACGGTTTCCCGGCGAATCGATCTTCAATTTGGAACTTTCGGTGATCGAGTTACGACCCCTCCGTCCTTCATCCACTCGGGAAATGAAACTTTTCGAGAAGCTTGACAAAGTTCGGTAAACTCTGAAAAAGTTCTCGACAAACTTTGGAAAATCAATATGTTTTTTTTTTAGATAAAAAAATTTCTTCGATTTTTGGAAAAATATCAAAATTGTTTAAGGTAATTTACGAAATTAAAGATCCAAGGATTGTCGGAGTTTGTCGAGTTTCTCGAAAAGTTACTAGGCGACGCTCGCAAACCGAAAAATTCTTTGATGGTTTATTTCGTAATTTTCTTTTTATAATTTTCATATTTTTCAAAAAATAAACAAGATTTGTCTATTTACAAAATTATGCAGATTTTCGAAAAATAGCAATATTGTGAAAACCAATGGCCTAAAGTCCCTAGATCTTCAATTTGGAAACTTTTCTTCAAAAATTTTCATAATTTTCAAAAATCAAAATATTTTTCAATCTTAAAAAATGTTTGCGGATTTTCCAAAAATACTAATACTCTGAAACTCGAAGCTCAAAATCAAATAAAAATATTGATTAGCAGTAACGAGAAAGAAGAAAATATGAAAAATTGACAATTTATGCAAAAAAAAAAAAAAAAATTCTCCAAACGCGTACGAGTTAAAAAAGCAGTGAATCGTCTCAATTTTCATATTTCCAGCTTCACCGAGTTTTCCTCGATGCCTCGATAACGAAAACCTCCATTTCGCCGTGTCGGAAAATACGAAGAAAGCGAGAAATCGCCTACGTCCTAACTCTTTCTTTCCTTTTTACCCCTTTTTCACCCTCCCCTAGTCACTAGCCCCCGGTACGTTCGCTGATACGAAAGTTCGAGAGTTTCGACGGAAAATAGGAAAGTGAGAAGGCCCGGAAAGCGTAAAAGACTATTCGTCCGTTTTTTTTGTTTTTGTTTTTTTGGTTTTTTCTCTTCTTCTTTATTCCGTTTCAGGCCCCTGAAACGCCCAGAGTTACCCCGCACTTCTGTAGAGTGCAGGAAGCAATCTGTTTTGAATGCTCTACGATCGCTCGGACGTATAACTCGTTTACCCGTAGATTTTCTAAGCGGAAAAACTTTTCTCGATATTTTTAAACCCTTCTCTGTCTCTTTTATTTTCTCTCCTTCTTTTCGTATCAAATTCTCGTGTTTTTCTCATCCACTCGCTACTGCGACCACCCCTGTTTTAACCCCACCTCCCCCTCTCGATGTATTACACCCTCATCACTTCATTTTCTTCCCCCTCCCTCCCGTTTTCTTCCTTCGAAACTTTATTCTTCATTGCCTCGGGAAGAGTAATAAAAAATATTGTTCTTTCATCGGCCTCGGTTTTTTAAGAATTCGTTCACCCTCCACTTCTTTTTCTTTTTTCCCCATCGCAACCCTCGGTATCACGTTGTATTTATTTTAGATCGTTCGTTCGTTCTTTTTTTTCTTTTTTTTTTCTTTTCACCGGCTTGTCACGCCACTCATCTTCCCTTCTTTTGTTTTTCATCCCTCGGGTCTTCTCTCTCTCTCTTACAGCTCGGTTCGATCTTTTGTCATCCCTAAATGCCTACATTACAACCCTCTCGCGCCCCACGAGATTCTTCTCTTTTTTCTTTTTTCGGGTTGCTTTATTAGACTTCCTTTGTCGCGTGAAACATTAATCGATAGCTTTTATCGCCATATGTTTTTGCTTCTATTCTTATCATTTTGTTTTTCACGATTTTCCCTCGTTTTTTTTGTTCTCATTGATTTTCTGTTTTTTTTTCCTTCGAGATTCAACGACGCTGTCGTGTATTCGTTTATTTCCTCGTTAGTTCGTACCTTTCATGGAAAGAAATAAAGAAAGGAAACAAAAAAAAACGTTATAATAATCCTTCTTTACGAGGGTCTCGTGCCAAAAGTAGAACAGGAAGGAAACGTGACGTAATGGCGAAACAAATTAGTGAACAAATCTTAAATAATCGAAGCTTCGACCAGCGAGAAATTTCATGACCCAGAAACTGGCAATTGGGGTAAAAGAGAAAAACAAGTCGAGACCCCAATATCGTAATGATAACCACGTGTTCCGTGTCGAATAAAAATGTCGATTATAAAAAGAAAAAAAAGAAGAAATAAAAAGACAAAAAAAAAAGTTATTTTTTATCGACGAATTCCTCACGTGAGGCGATCTGGGGGATCGACACGAACTGGTATTATTGTCTCGGAGCCCGGAAATTATAGCCCCTTCATTGGTAATTTTTGCAGCTGCGACATGAAATTCCTCCCCTCTTTCTCTCTTTTCCCCCACCCAACCTTCTCTTCAACCTTCTCACCGTCACGTTTTAACCTCCGTACGTAATGATGTCTACAACTCGCGCATTAGCTGTGCTGGCCTGTTACTCCTGATATTGTCCAGTTATAGTAATCCATATAAAGCACACGAGGCAGGAGGGGAGCGTGAAACGTTAGAGTAGCGTGAGACCTCGAGCAAAACAAAACGTTGTTGGTTGGACGGTCGTCACGACTGATATTTTCTTTTCTCGTTTCTTTTACGTTCTCGACGATGAAAATTCACGTTTTTGCGATGAAAATTCGTGTTCTCGTTCTTGGGAAAAAACATTGTTCTTTTTTATTTATATAAAAATAATTATTTTATATTGGAATTTGGATTTTTTTTTGTGATACGAAATTTTTGAAACGTTTACGAAAGATAAAAATCGATTTTATTTGGACGAATGTTTGTCGATTAGTGAAAATAGACAAAATTATAATTGAGTTATTTTTCGGAAATTTTCGTAAATATCGTCGATTACTTTCGATCGACATCGATCGATGCAAAAGAGAAAAAGATAATATTTGTAAAAACGTTCGATACTTTTTGACGCTTATTTTCCATGTCTAATTTAATAAAAAGAAAACAAACGAAAAATATCCCAGAACGTTAATAACCGGAAAAATAAAACAATTTTTCTTTTCCCAAGCGTATCGACGTTTCGTAGAACGCTGGCGTTCCATAAATCGACAATGGGACGAAAACGATGGACAGCACCGTGAGCTTTTTTACTATTGGCAAATACGACGCAAATTGGCACTTTGCGTCGTGTTTTTCTCGCGGTTTTCTTGCATTTTCATTCCGTAAGCCGCACTTTGTGCCACGACGGCGTGGCTAATTTCTAAAAATTATCGTTCCGACACGTAAAACAACTATCATTTACTTCATTCGCAATGGTCCAAACGTAAATTAATATTTCGGAGAAAATCCACTTTTTCCAAACGAAATTCTGCCACGCAGCATGGCTGGAGACACCTTGACAAAACAAACAGATTGCAAATTGCATAGTGTATTACGATATCGATTATAACGAAGATATATATATATATATATATATATATATATATATATATATATATATATATATAATATCTCTCTCATATACATATATATGTACATATATGTGTATAGAGCCGAGAGAGAGGAAATAGAGGCGCATTATCGTGCGAAGCAAGCTCCGAATAATCCCTTTGTCGTTCCTCCGGACGCGAGCTTCAATTATAATCAGTCGGATATTCCCACCGTCCACCGTCCCTGCTTCCAATCCCCCCTTCGCTAAATCTCCTCTCGGGTCCCTCTAGTCCGAATCTCTTGTTCACCGTCCCTTTTCTCTTTGATCATACTCCGTAGTGACGACGCCAAAAACGAGAATTGACGTGTGACATTGTAATAAAAACAAAAATATAATAATAATAATAATAATAATAATAATAATAATAATAATAACACGAGAATGGAATACAAGCGTGGTTCGCTCGATCGTTATTTTTGATCACGATCGATTTTCGGCTCGATTCAATTTTCGAGCGTTGATGTGAGAAATGTTCGATAGCCGAATCGTCGAAGTTGGATAAATATATAAAATATGATTATTTAATTTTTAATAATTTGAGGATAAATCAATATTGTAATTTGTATGAATGTATAAATTTTAATTAATACGATTGTGGCAATCGTCAATTAATATTAATAAATAAATCAATAATTAGTAAATTAGTAAAATAAAATGAATATTATTTCTCGTGAGTATTGTTCGATTTAATTTAATTGTTTCGTCGAGGTATAATTTTCACGCCGCAATAATAACGAAAATTTGATCCGAAAAAAATCCTTTAATTCGCTCCTTCGTGATATTCGACAATGTTTTGAAAGGATAATAATAATAATACATCGTGTATGATTGGACCGGAGGGAGGGGGGAGCGACGTGCGGGTCCGGGACGATCGTAAAAAAATTTCACGAGCGAACGGTCACCGTGCTCGATGGACACGCAGCGAATCTCGTGAATACCCCTTTGATTGGAGCCCGCACAACGCTCTTTTCGTTCACTCGCGGAGCGTTCGATAACGTCGTTGAAGTTGGACCGGGCTACCTTGAAACGCTTGATTTTCCCGCGAGTTTATATCTCTCCGTTTTCTCTCTCTCATTTTCGTCCCTATTTCCGGAAATATCCACGATCGTATTATCGTGTCAACTTGAATCTCTCGATGAATGAATTTAATCTCGACCCTCGAACTCGACAAATTTGCTGTTCTCATGGAAAATATTTTTAATTCGTTAAAAATTGTTTTTTTAAATAATCAATAAAATTTTGTATCTCGAAATATTGTTCGAATCGAATGTTTTAGTTTTTAAATTACGATCGTATTTTTACGATGAAAATTAAAGAACCTCGTCGTTTGAAAAATACAATTTTCAAAATGAAACTTTGATCGAAGATTCGTGCAATTTCGTGGTAACGTTGGACGAAAAGAAAAATTGATCGTGGTGAAAAGCGAGCGGGTAATTACGGCGACGTTACGAATCTCTCGATGAATGAATTTAAATTCGACCCTCGAACTCGAAAATTTGCCGTTCTCATCGAAAATATTTTTAATTCGTTAACAATTTTTTTTTTTAAATGATCAATAAAATTTTGTATCTCGAAAAATTGTTCGAATCGAATGTTTCAGTTTTAAAATTATGATCGTATTTTTACGATGAAAATTAAAGAACCTCGTCGTTTGAAAAATACAATTTTCAAAATGATACTTTGATTGAAAATTCGTGCAATTTCGTGGTAACGTCGGACGAAAAGAGAAATTGATCGAGCAGGTAACTCCGGCTACGTTACGTCTAGAACACAGCGTACTGTAAAATATATGGATTCCGGAAACCCACGGGACGTTGAGAAGGATGAATTTAGCAATCCGGATGTCCTTTTAACAGACGTATTGGAGCACGTCGGACGACGTCCCGTCGACCTCGTTCATCAATCGACTCTTCATTGGCCTCACCCTCGACGAGGTGAAACGAAGAAAATTGTATCTCGTCCACCGCTCAAAACCTCGACCTTTCGATAATTTTTCTCTCTCTGGTCAAAAAATAATAAAAAAAAAACAAACGTAAATTCAATTTTCCAACCCCTAAAAAAAAAGCATCGATCACGAAGTCGTGACGCGAAGAAATCCTTAATACCATCAAAAAGTTTAATCTCATTTCATTCCATGTCAACACGAACGTCCAATCCCCCCTTCACCCCCATTAGGACAAGTTTCTTCGTCGACATATTTGTACGTTTCTCCCTTGACCCCGAAATAACTTTCTTTTTTTCATCCCCTTTGTCCAGTTAAGATGATTTTTCTCTCTCTCTCTCTCGCCCTCTGTCCTTGAAGAACTAAACGTCCCGCCCTTTCACGCACGAACGATGGCTTTACTTTTCTTCTTTCTTCTTTCTCAACCCCTAGAACGAAGGGTGCATCCCTATATCCTACTACCCCTATGTTTCTACTTTCGCTCGTCATCGATACTTCCTATATTTTGTTTCGTTCTTAAATTCCTGTATATGCCGGTCGAAAGGAAAATATTCGGAGAGGATGAAAAACTTTGAGGGGGAAAGTTTCATCGACGAAAATTTTTCAATTTTTCGTCTTTAGACACAGTCGTTGCTACGAAGTATCAAACTCCTTCATAGCGAGCTTTGTACGTGGTCCGACAGAGCTTCGATACGACCGTGCCGCGAAGTAGAGCGCGCGGTCAAAGTCGACGTGTACCCTTCTTACCGGTTGTCCGTGTTCATCGAGTTTACTACACAACGGTTACTGCAAAACGCGCTTTATATCACGCCACGTTTATCAACCCTCGTAGCCAAAAGGCTTGTATTCGACTCCTCCCTCTGGTGGGGTAGTTTAATTCGCTTTTCGCTACGGTTACGTTACCCGTTGAAATTTCATTCGTGATCGATGAAAACCTCGAGAGAAATGCCCCGACATGAAATTGCGCCGTTCTTATCTACCACCGCTGTCGAGCTTTATCCACGCTCCGACAAACTCGAAGATACTCGAGTCGATTTACCGTCACGAGGCACTTCGAACGAGGGGACTAAAAAAATAATTGTTTTTTCGTTGAAATGAAAAATTATAAATAATAGTTTTTAGTCAATTTTTCTTGTAATTAAAACACGATCTTGCGTATTTAATTTATCAAGCTACAATGAAGTAGAGAGAATAATAAAATTCGATAACGACAATCGGTTATCATCAAAATATAAAAAATTGAAATATTACGTTTTTTTTCACTACTAAATATAAAATTGTCTCGTTTAAAATTTAATTCTCGTATTTTTCTGGCTGTCGGACAGTTTTTTGTCGCTCTGTACGATGATATTGGTTGAAAAAAAATGTAAAACGCTCGTAGCATGCGATTCTCGTATCGTACAAATCTGTCTGACCATTCATGTCTTTTTCCACTAGAATTGTGCTACACCGGTCATTCTCCGTTATGTCTATAGCCCGGCTTGGCATTTTCTCTATCATTCGAGTGTCTACTCGAGTTTGTTCTATAAGAGAGGAGGGAGGGAAGAAGGGTGGAGAGGGTGGAAAAAAAGCCACGATAGTTCGTGCGACCTTTGACATGGCGTGTACACGGCTCTTATCGGTCGCGTATACCGTCGCACTATACACAACGCGATACCTAATGTCGATATAGACCGATGGCACGTGAAGCTCTATCGCGACGTAGTATCTTTTATTTTTCTTCTCTCTCTCTCTCCCATTCCACGCTTTTCGTTACGATTATTCAATATTTAACTTTCAATATTTGTCAACCTCTCAAAATTTTATTTTGATTTTAAAACGATTTTATGTATTAAAAATATTTCATTTTTTTTGCGATAATCCTCGATTCGCATTCTATTTTATCGTGAGGAAAAAACTTTATCAATAAATAGATGACATGGACGTAAATTTTATTTTCCTCGAATATCGTTTTAGGGTATTTTTGTCGAGGAGTTATAATGGATATATCGCTACGAGGGTTGGGCTGATTGAACTTGGCTGGAGAACAGTGACGTTTCTTCCCTCTCGTCGTTCCCTCTTTCACCCTTTTCAGAGGTGACTCCCGTCGAGCCCTCGGCCGCGATACAGCCAAGACTGACAAGCAGCCTGTTGCGTGAACCACCCGATCAATATCTCTCTCGCACCCTCTCGTTTCACTCTCTCTCTCGAGCCCTTCCGGCCGACACGACCCCGATTCTCGTTTCCGGAATTTTTCGGTTTAAAATACATTTTCTATTTTTCGTTTTTTTTTTCTTCAAATTTCTATTTGAGAATGAAAAATAAAGAATAATAACGTTTTATTTTTAGATTCGACCGAAGGATAAAGAAATTCGAGTTGAAAAAGGAAAATCACGTCGTAACGACGTCAGTGTGTACCCAACTTTCGTTCATTTCTGTCAGTAACAATGCGCTCTCGGGTTGACTTCGAAACGAAGTGCACAAAAGGGTGCTCGAAGCTTACGGTAAAAAATTTCGTCTCGAGGAGAGAGAAAGAAACGAAGAGCGAGAGAGAGAGAGAGAGAGAGAGAGAGAGAGAGAGAGAGAGAGAGAAGAACAAAAATGGACGATGCACATTTTCTTTCCATCGTGATCGTCGATGCGTTAAAGAAGCTACTCCTCGTATGTCTGACTTTTTTTCTCCCATCTTCTCCTTCTCGTTGCTGCCGTACTCGTGCTCCTTTTTTTCTTCTTCTTCCTTTTCTCCTCTCTTTTCGAAAGTATCTCTTGAAATTTTTCAGCTCGCATGCTTATCCCTATTTTTATCTTTTCTTCGATTTCGTCCTACATTTCAACGTTTCGCTTGGGATTTATTCGTGGATTGAAACGCGGGCAACTTCGACTTGGGGGCTCGGCTTAAAAAGCACCATGTTTTGTACGAAAAAAAGGAGCGAACGCGCGCGACTCATCATTCGTAATAAAAATCAAATAAAATAATAACAACATATTTTCTGCGAAAAAGAAACGTCATGATTATTTTAACAATAAGAATAAAAGAAAAATCGTTTTCCCGAGTAAAGATAGATGAAGCTAAAATAAATATGAATCCATCGAAAATTCAATATCATTAAAGATTATCGATCTTACCAAAAGTGGAAAATCGGTCGAATGTTAATCGGAAATCAATGTTCTCGTGAACGGTTTATTATCATATCGTCCATATGGGCTATAACTGGATTTGGTACGTTCGTTTCTATCCTTCCAGTATATATATATATATGTTTAGCTCGAAAATACGTAGGAACATTCCCGACTGCATATATCTATATTCATACTGGAATTTATAACGAAGCTCCTATCTGTGAGAAGTAGTGGCTGTAGCCCAGTAATATATGCTTCGGTGTTTCTCCACATGAATATACGTACGTGAGTTCTCCCATGCGTGTACCTTACACACACACATACATATATATTTGTAGAAGTATATATATGTATGGGGCATTCCACGTCAAATCGGACACCATTTAGATTAAGCGTCTCCGATATTTTTGAAAAATTTTGATGTTCTAGTATTGGTTGAAAGAGGCTTCCATGATTTTTTTCAATTTTTTTTCTCGAACCGTTTTCGAGATATCGATTTTTCAAAAATTACGTTATTTTTTTTAAACATCCGTAACTTTGTGAAAAATGGGACGTTTTTTTTTAATTTTTCTTTTTAAACGCAGCTTTGATTCGAAATATCGAAAAGAAATTCAAACAGTTTTTCCATAAGATTTTCAAGTTTTAAATATAAATGATTGATTTATAAAAAAACACGTACTGATCAATTTTCTTGAAAGTTTTTTTGTAAACACTGTCATTTATTCCACAACTTTAAGCCTAGGTAGATAATGGGATAACGATGGGATCTATTTTTTTTCGATTTGTCAATTTTCATATTTTAGTTATGCGTGTTGAAAATAAATATTAATCTTTTTTTTAGGCTCACCGGCAATGGTCGTTGTGACTTATGAAATAAAATAGATATATGTTAATCCTAGAGCAGGCGCGCGCAGTCTCTCAGAGCAACGCCATAGAAAAAATTGTTTGTTCGCTTAGTCCAGTGGCGTGCGATTCAACATATACGTTCAAATTAATGTGAATTTGGGCAAGTAGTAAAGTATGTAATCACAAGAGTGCCTACAATCAATAATGGTCTGCGGGGCCGACGCGCCTACTCGTTTTGGAAAAATTCACGCGCCTGCTCTAGGGTTAATCATTTAATGAGCGATGAACGATGATTTTTATTTGAATATATTACAATATAAATATTGTGGTATATTTATGTGGTGATTAAGATATAAAAAATATATATTGTAATATATTTATGTGGTGAATAAGATATAAAATATATAATATTGTGATACATTCAAATAAAAATTATCGGTCATCGTTCATTAAATGATTAAGATATATTTATTTTATTTCACAAAAAAACAATGAAGGTTGCCAGTAAACCCGGAAAAAAGATTAATATTTATTTCGAACACGCACAACTAAAATATAAAAATTGAAATATCGAAAAAAAAATTTTGTTACAAAAAAATTTCCAGAAAATCCATCAGTACGTGTTTTTTTTCTAAATCAACAATTTATATTTTAAACTTGAAAACCTTATAGAAATACAGTTTGAATTTTTGTTTCGATATTTTTTTTATCAAAAGTGCGTTTAAAATTAAAAGAACGTCCCATTTGGCCCATTTTTCGCAAAGTTATGGACGTTTAAAAAAAAGTAACGTAATTTTGAAAAAATCGATATCTTGAAAACGGTTTGAGAAAAAAATTTGGAAAAAATCATAGAAGCTTCTTTCAATCAAAACTAAAACATAAAAAATTTTCAAAAAAATCGGAGGTGCAAAAAGTAAATGGAGTCTGGTTTAGCGTGGAATGCCCCATATGTATATGTATGTACAATATATAGTATATAATGGAGTATGCGATAGCCCTATATCTATGTCTGTGTGCAATTTAATTTACCCGTCATAGTGTGTACCTTTGATGGCAAGGTCCTTCAGCTCTACAAGCTGTATGTACCTTAATTTATACCATGTGTATTTAGTTACGTTTCACATTAAGGGTCTCCGGTCTCTCGCGTTCATTCTACGTTTCGGGTGCCTTTTATGGCCCTCTTCCCTCATTGAAACGAATCGCTACCTACGAAACGTGAAAATCGAATAAAATTTGATTCTCTACGAGGGTTAAAATGTTTTCTGTCGTTCGATAATTTTTATTTGTTATTTCCGTTATTCCAATTTAACGGTAAATCAAAGTTTTGTGAACTATTTTCTGATAATTTCATTACGTTAATTTATGTTTTCGCTTGAAAAAACAAAGTTCGATTATTCTTGGATTTTAACAAAAATTGTTGTTTAATTTTCCAAAATACTTTGCTCGTTATTCCTTGCTTACGTTTCACAGACTCGATGTTTTCCTGACCTCGATCGAAGTTTTTCTAACGTCGAGAATATTATTTTCGTTTTACTTGGCGATGCTTCGAAAATATTTTTCTACGATGAAAGATAAATTTTGCTCGCCGCCGGTTAAGGGCGAATGTCGAGAGACTTTGTGTACCAAGAACTTCATCTTCCATCGATATTTTTATGGGATGTTTGCTGGTTTTTCTATAGATCTTCTCGCTCTCTCTCTTTCTCTCTCCCTCTCTCGCTCTCTGTCATTTTGAACCATTGCCTTACTTTGCTCGCTTTCAACTCAAACCCATTCCATCCCTTTATTGACCACGATTGTGTAAGTCGAATCATCGGTGGATTGAATCGTGAAACTTGCGATTTGAAAGAGAGAGAGAGAGAGGACTCCGCGTCTCGTACAATCCTGGATGGATTTCCTCATACTCGCAGCCTTATCTCGTGAACCACTGTCACGAACCCCTCGTCGTTCCATAGTCCACCTTCCTACTTCGACGAGTCGATTGTGAAATCGAGATAAACCAAAATTACCACCTATCGTCTCGAATTTATTTCGAAATAAAAAAAACCTTATTCAAAACATTAATTATGCTTTTCCATTGTTACTTTTTTCCATCTCCAATCGGTCATTAACGATTATTAGCAATTTTTTACATTTCTTTAGTTCGATAAATTTCTTAATTAAAATACTTCAAGTTATTTATACCCATTTAAATCTGAAATAAAAATTCTATTTTCGACAGATCGACTGCAAATAATCGCGATGGTACGACGTTTCGTTCTCGTTGACAGAACAAGAACGTTTTTTTTCCAGGTATTCAACGATTCGACATTTGTCGCCGATAATGATTTTTAATTGGTAAAATTTCGAGACCAATTTCGTTTCACCGATGACGCGATTCTTCCGACGCGTATCGAAATACTTCGCGATCCCGTGGAAAATAACTCGCCCTTTTCATCACAAGTTTCGTTGACCTCCGTCGGTATTTTTATCCATCAGAAAAAAAGGGCACGGGCGATCGATTTTCGCGAATGAAAGTTTTCATAACCGAGATCGTGGAATAATAATAATAACAATAATCATAATAATAGAATAAAAAAATACTCGTGATTACGATCTTTTTTTTATACTTGAAAAGAGAGGAAAAAATCGAAAGCTTCTTTATTTCGGTGGCTGACGTCATTTTGGCCGTTCTCGATTGGAAACTTTGGCGCGATGGTAGAAAGCCTGCCGGATTCAATCGGACGTTGGTTCGGACAGTTCGGTCGGGTATTTACAGCCACAGCGGCCGTGAGATCGTTCCTCCGACGCTTTCGTGGTTCTCTCGTAAAACTACAAACCAATTAGCCCAAGCGATTCGTATCGATCTAACTAATACTCTTTCTCTCTCTGTCTGTCTCTCTATTTCTGTCTCTCTCTCTCTCTCTGTCTGGTGCACGATAAAAGCGTAGAATTTCATTCGGGGCGAATGATAGAAAGAATCGAGGAATGGCGGAGGAAAAAGTACCGAGATGAGTAGAAAAAAAAGAAATAAAAATAATAAAAAAAGGAGCGGACCAATTCCGATCGAGCTCATAAAAATTTACAAAACAATTTGAAATAAACGCGCGTTCGAGATCGGTTCGTTATCGGTAAGCTTCGATTCGAGAAATCATCGTCGAAAATCCAATAAAGGAAATTGCAGGAATTATAATTTAAACAAAAACAAAAAACAAGAAAGAAAAACAATAAAAAATTATTCTTAATAATTGCAACCGAGTCTCGTTGGATTTTCAAAATTGTTGATTCGTTTAAATAAAAACTTTCTTACGAGTCGGCGATTAAAAAAACAAAAAAACAAAACAAGGGAATTCTTCGTAATACCGATTTGGCCAAAAAGTAACTGCGTTTCTAATGCACGTAGGCGTAATGTTCCTACGTGAGAAAAAAACGCGATTACTTTTTGGCCAACCTGTCAACTTTGTCGAGCTGAGTAAAACGTCCGGAATGATTCCTATCTTTTCGAAGACTCTCTCTCTCTCTCTCTCTGTCTCTGTCTCCTACATAATAAAATAATACGATTTCTTCGTTCTCGACACGTGCGCCCTTGCCCTATTTTTAAAGCCGTTCCATTACAACGTCTTATATATTCGTCAACTCAGGTTGTAAGGGCGTGTTGACACGTACGGGGTTTCACTGTACATGGGGATATCGTGCAGGAGGACGGCTGAAAGGTAACCGGAAAGGTGGATGCCACGTTATAGAGGGCGTTGCGGATATGTAAGGGACGCAGGAAGGGGCATAGAGAGAGAAAAAGGGAGAGAGAGCGACCGAGAGAGCGACCGAGAGAGCGACAGAGACAGAAAGAGAGACAGAGCGACAGAGAGAGCGACAGAGAGAGGGAGAAACGGAGAGAGAGAGAGAGAGAGCGAGAGAGAGAGAGAG
Organism: Netelia virgata; assembly: GCA_951802705.1. Classification (NCBI taxonomy): domain Eukaryota; kingdom Metazoa; phylum Arthropoda; class Insecta; order Hymenoptera; family Ichneumonidae; genus Netelia; species Netelia virgata. The sequence continues at coordinate 5,690,742 of OX637864.1, read as the reverse complement.
AGGGGAGGTGGAAGGACGGAGGGCGAGAGAGCGAGAGGGTGCTTTTCTCCGTGACCTGCAGGAGCCAGATGGAAGCTGCCAGCAGGTGGCAGGTTCACCGCGCGTATCGATTTCTTACGAATCCAGCCGGGCTTGTGCTTTACCAAACGATATATATATATATATATATATATGTAGATATAGATATATATATATGTATACATATGTTCAAAGGCCTCGGTCTCGCTCTCTCAAATTTCGTCGAGTCTGTTCGCTGCCACGTTCTCCTATCTTTTTCTCCGCCACTGGTACAACATTGTATCGTATCGAGTATACTCCCCTTTACCGGCTACCCCCAACCCCTACTCAACCTTGATAAAACTCAAAAAGTTAAAAAAAAAATGTTTTCTCATCCCACTCTACAGAATTGTTTCGACATAATTTCCCTCGAATTAAATACGACGAATTGGTCGAACGTGTCAACGACGAAATTTCTTCAATCTACGCTTTGAAATCATATTTTGCACCGGTCGACATATATATATATTTTTTTGTAAATTTTTGATATTTTTGTTCTATTTATTTTTTATTAAATGTGAAAGTAAAAGTTTTTTTTTAACACGTTTAGTCTAATTTTCACTCGTACGAGTGAAACTCGAGCACGCGACGAAAACATGTATTTAGCGACGTGCGAATTTTTAACGACGCGTGTTCCATAGTTTTTCGTTTATCACAAAAAGAAAAGGGCGAATTCCGTCGTTCTTCGGTGTTTTATTTTTTTTAATTTTTGTATTACCTACGTGCTTATTTTTGTCCTTGTTTAAAGTACACACCGGGGGTCGGAAATAAATTGGGTCGGACACAACCGTCCGGGAAGGATCGTTTCGGTATTCGCGAACGCATCGATATCGACGTATGGCGGAAGTAAAGGAGAATGAGTTTGACGCAACTAGGCGGTAGATTCTCGGCTGCATTCGAATTAATCGATAGTCAGCTAGGCCCGTACGGTTACTGTGTTGCTTGGTAATGCTCGTCACCTCTCTCGTGAGTCGCGGGTATAACGCGTATATGTACGTATGGGTGAATAAATATATATATATATGTACAAATACATATATCAATATATATATATTTATATATATTTATTATGTATATATATATTATGTATAAATATATATATATATATATATATATATATATATATATATATATATACATATGTGAGTATGTACGAAGGGACAGGGTACCTAGGTGGGTCGTTAATTGGACCTTACGAGCCCTGCCAGAAGCAACAGAGAATCAGAAGCTTTGTGCTACCTTCGAGACCCTCTTGGCATGGGGAGTTTCCGATCGTCGAATCTCCACTTCAAGCTATTCCCCAACCCCTCAACCTCTCCTTGTCTCCGTCGCCCCCCCCCCCCCCCCCCCCCCTCCCACAACCCCATTACCGTTCCCTCACTACTGCGTTTGACGTGTGCATATGCATGGGCATTATACTCTCTCTCTCTCTCTCTCTGTCTCTTTCTCTCTCTTTCTCTCTCTTTCTCTCTCGATCGCGTCTCGATTTTATATTAGGATATTCGTGTTTAACGTGCTAATAAGCCATCGGAGAGTTCGAGTCTAGTGCTAATTAATATTAATAATGATTAGTTTTTGAAAATTATTATGAACGTTATTATAGATTTATGATGTTTATTTGTCGTTGATAATTATAATGATTATTGTTGATAATGAATTTTTGTATTATTGTTAAATAGATTATAAATTTAGAATTATTGATTGGTATGTTAATAATGATAAATAAATAATAATAAGAATAATTTTAATTTTTAATGAAAAATTAATTAATTAATTTTCTAATTAATGTGTTTTATTTGTTTGTAAATTAGACAAATTTTTATTTTTCGTTTTAAAATGTTCGAAGGATTTTCGACTGTTGGCTCGAACGTCGACGAAGGAACGCGGAGGCTGGAAATCGCGACTCGAAAACAAACGCAGTTAACCGTGAAACACACGGAAACGCGGGTTTGCTTTTCATGACTTTATAAGTGGCACGAAGATACGATCGGTTCATAATTAGATGCCTCGTGCCTGTTTCGTGCCAAAGTTGTCTCGAGATCGAGACTCTGCACTTTATCGTCGCGAAAGATACGGAAGCGACGTGACGGTATGCGACGAGAGATGATTCGTTTGATCCGTCTTAATCGAAATTCTATTCAGGAGTAGCGATGCTAATTTGAGTTGGATGAGAGCACGACGAAGATAATCGTCGATCGCTTCGTAGCAAACTCCATCGATCAATTTCATTTCGATTCGATCAACGCAAAGAAAAAAATAAAACAAAGGAAACCCAACCTGTTTGTCAATTTTTTTTTAATCAGTTTTTTGAACAATCGAGTCTCAAATTTTTATAAAAATATTTAATGAAAATTAAATTAATCATTATTTGCAGTTTAATTCAAATTGATTGAGCTATCAGAAAATCCGACCGAGCATGACGATAGACAGTTTTTTCTAGAAACTATGTTTAGCCTTCGACTGAAAAATGTCGCCAATGATCTTTTTTCATTTTTTCTTGTCTTCGTTTTTTTTTACATTGAGCTTTACGATAATCGACAAATTTATCTTGGATTAGATCATAATTGAACCGAGTTGCAGTCGGATGCTCGAGAAGATTGGATTAGCGGTAAATTTTACTTCTTACAAAGGTAAGTACAATACAATTTCCTTCACAATCTCGATGGTCGACGTCGACTTAGTCGAATGTCGACGAAATGCTTCAACTACTTCCTTGGCCTCGTTGTCGATCCAACTTTGATACAACGAAGTCGCGAGAGACCGCGATTTCGACATAAACGGATCGTAAATTTCACGAACGTCGAAACTACAGCGAGAGAAATGTGAAAAAAGTACTTCTTTTTTCATACCGAATTGTGCAAAAGGTTGAGTCGCGTCTGGTGACGCAAACAATGACCTGCATATTCACCGCGATGGTTATTTTCGGGTTAACCCCGTCCGCAATTACGTCGGACTGACGAGAGAGAAGGGACGCGATGCTATTTTCTCGTTTTGTGCTCCAGTGAGTTAAATCAGTCGAACAAATTTCGTCGACGTGTACTCGCGAGTGGAACGTTAAATCTATTTCACGACGATAATTGATAATTTATTTTCGTCTTGATGGAAGAAAATTTCGTACGAACTCGACTAAATATTAGGGGAACGATTTTTTTTCTTTACTTTAGGTTTTTCTTTTAGTAAAATTGAAACATTGTTGGAAATTAGGTTAATTTTTGCCTTGAGACAAATTCGAATAAATATTTCAAATTATCTGGATTAAAGGACGAAGCTGGTCGTATTAAATTCCCGGGAATTAATATTTGCGCGGGATTAAGAAATTTAACAAATTTTTGAAAAGTCATTTCGATTAATAAGACGATTCATTTCGATTTTTATAACGAAGCGAGTTTCGAAGGAACGAAAGATTGACGACTCTAATAAAAGACTTATTTTCGTCCTTCTTCGAAATTTTACAATTTAAAAATTCTCCAAAATTAAGATAAATTTTTCAATCGACAGAAATATGAATAAATTATTTACGTTTTATTCATTAGAAAATGGAATATTTTATATTCAAACGAATATTTGCGAACGAGTAAAAATAATTCCAGATTGAAACTCGACAAATTAAAATTAATTATTTCTATAAATACAACTCGTAAATTTTCAGTCGAAGTTTGTGATAAAAAAAATAATCCTAGATTCGATCTAATCGGAATAATTGAATTATCAATCATACATCGTCGCTCTAATTTATACCGACGTCGTTCGAAAATTCGAAATTCAATACGAGTAGTAAAATTCGCGATATAAATATACGAATCGCGTTTACGATCGATCTCGTCGTCTTATCGAAGTTGCAAAGTTCCTTGACGAAAAAAATACACCTCGTTTTAATTCCGGTCTAAAATATTTATCGCGACGAGAATAGAACGGAGCTGGTAAAATCTGTGACGACGAAGTCGACGAGCACACGCGTCACGTTTGATTCCGCTAGGAAAGCGTAAAATGACAATTTCAGGGAGAAATGGTCAAAGGGAAGAGCCTCGGGCGGGTTGATTTCGCGCGGTCGCAGACTCGCGAGTTTCGGGGACTCTCGAATAGCGTTCGAATTTGAATTGGTTTTCGATTTCGGAATTCGAGTGGGTAAATCGACCGACGAGCTTTTGTCGTCGCTAAGCTCCAACCCCTCCATTTCCCGCAACCCCTTATAGTTTCATTGGCTACCTGTGCACTCGATGTTCGTAGATCGGATTTCCATTCGACCCCATTTGCACAGAGGGTGGAAAAAAGGTAAAAAGATTTCACCGACGTGTCGAAAAGTCCTCGGTCTGATTGATACACAAATCAGTTTTTTTGTTTTTATCAAATTTCATTTTTCGATTTTAGGAAACATAAATATAAAAAAAATAAATTTATTCTTTAAGAATGATTTATTATCATTTTATGAACAATTTTCTAGTGGGTTTATAAACATTTTTATTCTCATTTATATGTGAGAAAAATTGTCGTTTGGGAAATAAATGTTTTTTTTTGGTTTCTATCGAAACCGAAGTTGGATCGATCGATGCGTTCGAATTTTTTAATGTTAAACTTAAAATTTTCTTTGCTAAATGCTTTTATCGTCGCTAAGCGAACCTCTCGATTCCCCGCAACCCCTTATAGTTTTATTGGCTACCTGTGCGTTCGATGTTTGGATATCGGATTTCCATTCGACCCCATTGTCACAGAGGGTGAAAAAAGGTAAAAATATTACACCACCGTGTCGAAAAGTCCTCGTTCCGATTGGTGCAAAAATAATCTATATGATTTTTTCAAATTTCATTTTTCAATTTTAAGAATCAAAAATATAAAAACAAAATATTATTCATGTATTGAAAAATTACTAACTTATTTTTTAAGAATGATTTATTCTCCATTTATGCAAAAGTTTCTAGCATGCTTAAAAAAATTGTCATTTTCATTTTTACGTGAGAAAAATTGTCGTTTTGCAAATAATCGTATTTTTTTCATTTCTATCGAAATTGAAGTTTCTTCGATCGACCCTTTCTAATTTCTCAATGTTAAAATTGTAAATTTTTCTTGCTAAATTGCATTTCTATGTACGCGATTGGAAAAAACAAATTTCATGACTGTAAAATGCCGCGCGAATGTATGTTTGCCCGTTTTACGTACTGTCTGATCCCTCTTGACTTTTACTACTATCTCTCGATCCTATTACCGCACACACAGTAGTTTCTGCTTTCTCGTTCTCGTATGCACCGAAAGACTTTCCTACGTTTTCGTGCTTCACTCTTGCGCGAGAAGAAGATATCAGCTTCTATCCAAATCCTTTACAAACATACATATATATATATGTATATACAAATATCTCACAGGTTCGTCTGAAAGGCAGCTGCGAATGCAAAAATCATTCCTACCCCGTGCGAATACGACTTCGATACAATTTTTACAGCACACACCGTATCGATTCCCCAAAAAGGTCCCAAGACGTCAAAAAAAAACAACACCAAAAAACAGGAAGAAAGCAAAAAAAATAGGACAATATTGTAAAAAATTTTCCCTAGAATTTCAAAACATACGACAATTTTTTCGACAAGAAAAAAATATCAAAACGAGACATAAATATAAAATTATTTTCGTATCGTATCGTTGCAACCGAAATTTGTGATTTTCGAATATAAATTCGCGCTATCGAGAATAACCTTCGATATATGATCGACGTGGTCACCGATAATAAGCAAATTATCGATAAAAATTATCAGAACTCGAGTGACGTATGAAAATCGTTCGACAGCCTTTTTTTTTCGATAGAAATTTATTTAAATTAATTTGATATTTTTGTCACATCGCGTTCCTCGAAACTGACTTTTCTTTTTTATTTTTTCGAGCGACTATCGCGCGTTCGAGTTTACAGACCGTGCGATTGGCTCGTACAGTCGTCGGGCTCGATCGTCTCACGAGGGGCCGAAGATATGCGGGCGAGGCCCGCTTTTGTGCCTAATCGTCGTTACTCACGAATTGTCACGGTGACTGACAAAAAGAAAAAAAAAAAAAAAGAAAGAATATTCGAACGTACGTACGAATATACGAAGAGAGATGCAGGCGTGCGCGTGTATACACGATTTTGTGAGTGTACGTAGTGGCCAGCCTGCAATTGTCGGCGGAAGAGGCTCGTTATGTCCTCAAGCGAAGCGACCAATCGTAACTCACTCGGTCCACGATCATTGCGCGCTCTCGCCCATTAACGAGAGAGAGAGAGAGAGAGAGAGAGAGAGAGAGAGTGCTCTATTCCAACTCTGGGCGTTATATATATATATATACATATATATATATTGTCTTCGAGCTCTCACTCATCTCGTATGCCCCCTCCCCTTATCGCTTCACTGGACGATTTTCTCCATGTCCGTACGCCCTCGTCGTCTTCGTCACCGTGACCGAAACCGGCAATAACGTATCGCGGCGTGTAAATACCGACCAGTTGCCTCGAATGAATTTCAGCCGATTCTTCTCATTCTCAAGTTCTCGATCGACTCGTATATAGAAGGGATGAATTGTTTTTTCATTTTATTTTTTATGGTTGAATATTGAATTTTTGAGAAATAATTGGAATGTTTTGTTGTTGTTGTTTTTTTTTCTTTCTTTTTCGAGGGAGGTTATTTAATTTTTAATATTTGATTGGGGTTGAGTTCATTATTTTGTTTAGTCGTCATGAGTAGACGAGTTGAGTTATTGAAAGGAGAATTCTTAAATTTTAATCGGACGGTGAAATTGTGGGCTTCGAGTTGGACGTTAGAGGCGAGTGAGCTTTCTCGCTGTCTCTGTCTGTGTGTCTCTCTCTCTCGAGCGGCCTAGACGAGGATTATATCATAGCTCAGTAGTAGCTAGTGGTGGTAAATCATTCGTAAAGTGCTTTGCTGGATCGAATTAAATGGGAGACGCGCGGAAGTCTCCATTAAATTTTATATTATCGGATTACGACGACGGGCGTTAGATATGAATTTTGTATCGCGAATGAATGTAGGAATCGCGTCGATTGATATCTTCGTTATTCAACGATTAAATATAACGTGATGGATCGAACTATTTCCTAATAAAATATTTCTTTCCTTGATTTTCTTATTCTGTCATTTTCGTGAAACATTTTTTGCTGTTGCAAAAATAAAAAGAAAAACTTGACATTTAAATTTTGTATCACGAAAGAAAAAAAAGGAAAAATACGAGCCAAGGAAGGAGAGTGTGAAGATATCGCGAGAGTCGAGCGGGCGTGAAAGTTCCAAAGGCGAAGAAATGAACAAGAAAAACGAAAAAAAAAATAAAATAAAATAAAAAACGTAGCAATGGAGAGAAAAATCTTGATTTATGATTTTGACGTCCCGAAGGCATTGGCAGTAACGTGAACAGTCTTCTGTGGCTTTGGCTATATGTCTCTCTCTCTCTCTCTCTCTCTCTCTATACTATATATATACGTATATATCGATCAAGACCCTCTTCATCCCCTGCAAGAGCATTTGCAGCCCCATTCGGGCCACCCCCTCTTCGCCACGTTTATCCCACGAACTTCCCTTTCCGCTCACCCGTCGATCGACCTCACTAATCATCGGAAAGTTTCGAGCGAAGAATAGCCCGTTCGCGGATCGATGAGTGGTAGTCGCGAAAGAGAGAGGGTGGGGGAAGAAGAGAGAGAGAGAGAGAGAGAGTCGGTCGCGATTTTCTTCCAGACATAAATCACGGCAAAGGGTGAGAGGAGGTCGAGAGGGAGCTCGGGTCGACGCGCGAACGGTCTCTACTACTCGGTCACCTAACGTTCTCTCATGAAAAGCTCAATGCGCCGTAAAGTATCCGGAGCTTTGGAAGGTACGGCCGTCTACCACGTGTTATATCTATATACACGTATAGTGTCGAAGAAGTGGAGAGGCGAGAGACTCTTCGAACTCTTGAATTTTAAATTGTCGTTACACCCTTCTGCCTACACGCACACCTACGGGAGAGACGAGATCGGACGATGTGTGGGTCGCGTGTTTCTGGCACACTAAAGTCGCGTTGTCTCTAGGGATGGGAAGAAAAAAAAGTAGGAACGGACTCGAACGATATCGATTTTGTGATAAATCGTCGATGAAAATGAAAACAAAAAAAGGAATTATTGTCGGGACGGTGGGAAAAATCATTTTAGTTGGCACGATTTTAGTTATTGGTATCGATGAGAGGATTTATCGATTTTGATTGATATTGATGTTTTTTTTCCGTTGATTGGAATTTATGGGGATTTTGTGTGACGCGTCTGACGGGAGAAGAACGGTAATAAATATTAAAGAGATCGAAGAAATTAAATGGTTATAATTAGATGAATAATTCGAGGGAAATTTGAAACCTTGCAAATTAGAAATTTCAACGTTGTTGCACTCATTATTACCTTTTGTCCGTGAGCGCTTTTCGTTCGTTATTTAGCTTTCTTGGAGAGAGAAAGCTCTTCGAACGAAGGGAAATAATGAGGGAGCGCATAGCAAATTACTCGCTTATACGAATTTTCATGTAATTCTTGATGAATAATTATAGTTGAAAGTTTTCTTTGGGCTTTGAGTTTGAGTTATTATTCGGGTAGATGACTGTGAAGAAAAATTGAAGATGAAGATATTACGAATAGTATATGGCCGACCTGGGATGTTGGCAATTTGCCAGGCAAAATGTGAAAAACTTGATAATTCAGTTTTTCGAGCTTTTGACCGACTAATTGTGATAAATCGGGAATAAGAATGTGATATTCGTGTTGTACGGGAAATTTCCGATTTTTCAACACCCCTTTGAACACTTTTTGGACGAAAACAAAATTTGGTCCCATCCGACTTACCCAAAATCTCGAAATTAAATTCTATTTGCGTCCAAAAACATTTTATAGGGTGGTTGGAAAATCATAAATTTCCCGTACAACACGAGTATCACATTATTAATCCCGTTTTGGTGCAATTTCTCCGTCAAAAGGCAAAAAAAAACATAAAAACCCAGTTTTTCGAGCTTTTTTCTAAAAATTTCTTTACCCCTTTCACCCTGCGGACTGTCTAAACCCTACTTCCCTTCCAGAACTTGGCGTCGCTCGGAATATCGATGTTATTTTTCGTGTAATACGATTATCATCGACTCTTGACGAGGGTCGAAATTAGTTTTCGTTCAAAAACACTTTATAGGGTGGTTGCAAAATCCCAAATTTCCCGTACAACACGAGTATCACATTATTAATCCCGTTTTGTTGCAATTTCTCCGTCAAAAGGCAAAAAAAACCATAAAAACCCAGTTTTTCGAGCTTTTTTCTAAAAATTTCTTTACCCCTTTCACCCTGCGGACTGTCTAAACCCTACATCCCTTCCAGAACTTGGCGTCGCTCGGAATATCGATGTTATTTTTCGTGTAATACGAATATCGCAAGCTTTTGCTTACAGTTAATATATTTTTGTAAATAAATATGAGAGAACATGGAGAAGGGAAACAGAGAAACTGCAGTTTCACGTTCGACGGGAGAAAAATGTAGCGAGCCATCTGGTGCGAACGATCTAAATTTTGTTCGACAGTGGCTGAAGCCGTGGAAACTGTGGAAACATCGGGCGAATTCACGCCCGGTATGAGACGAGTAGGAGGACGACGAGGACGACGACAAGGACGACAATGGTGCGCACGGCTTTTGATATTGCGCTCACGTAACGTTCGCTCGCGCAGTTAATAACATCACAGGGGGTTCTTCCCTTCCCATCCTCCTCTCCCTCCCCCCGGCCGTTCTTCCTTCCTTCCGGATTTCCTCTCCCTAGACTGGAACTCGAGTCTTTTGCATACCTCCGGACTATCGCGCGCCGCTTCTCGCCGGGTTTACACCCTCGCAATCGGAATATCTCTTTCTCGCTCTCTCTTTCTTTCTCTCTCTCTCTCTCTCTCTCTTTTTCTCTCACTCCATTCTAACTGTGTTTCTCCATTCTGTTCCCATCCTGTACCCACCGAAACGAAAACTAAAATAAACTACTCGCGAGAGTTATATTTTATGCAAAGTTTCAGGTGGAAAACCGAAAAATTCATCGTTTTGTGTTGCCAAATTTGATTTTTCATTCGGCGAAAAGAGAGATTCACGGGACTACAAGACGTGGCCGGAAATTCGATTCGAAAAGTTTTTCGACCCTTCGTCGAGCGAGATGAATCAGGAAAGCCGAATTTTGTGAAATTTGTACTCGAATTTGATTTTCATAGATCGGCTTCGGTTTTTGAATAATTTTTCGAATCGAATTACAAATTTTGCGCGATATTTCCGTACGTTTCTTTTTCTTCCACCGATCGTGATATTTCGTTAAGGAAAACATGAATCGCGAAATTTCGTCGAAATACAAATTTTCCCGTAAGAACGAAAAAAGAGGGAAAAAAAGCAAATTAATTAACCGAACATCGAGAGAGAAAAAAAATCCATACCGACAGTGTTATTCTCCAGCACGCGCGTTAATTTCTAGGTCACTGCGCAATACATCGTACCCGATAAAATTTGACTCATCGACGAGACTGTTTTTTTTCCCTTTTATTTTTTTTATTATTATTTTGTGTGTGTGTTTTTAACGAGCACTGGAAGTTTCCATACTCGTGACTCATTGGAAGCTCGTAAATAGAGAGTGAGAAAAATCTGTGAATAAAAAAACGGGGTGAAAAAAATGCGTAGCCGCAGGAAACAAGCGTAACGAGATATGAAAGAGAGAGAGAGAGAGTAGGAAATAAAAAGAAATACAACGAGACACGAGAGAGAGAGAAAGAGAGAGAAAGAGAGAGAGAGAGAGAGAGAGAGAGAAAGGTGTCTGTGTGTCAATGTGTCTGTGTGCGCGAAACAACTGCGAGAGAATGGCCTTTGCGGTCGACTCGAATTCGCGGTCACCGGAGCCCAAAGGCAAGCCTGTCTGCCATTCCCATTCGTCTCGTTCCCCTCTTTTTCTACCCTCCCCCTTTTCCTCTTGTACGCCGTTAAGGCTTCAATTTTTCGCCACAGTCGATGCGAATTACCAGCGCAAATTCACCGCGCGACTGCGAAGCCTCGGGCCCTCGTTTCTTCCTTCTTTCGTGCATCCCCTTCACCTTCTCCCCTTCTCACCCTCCACGAGCCACTACAGGTCTCCATCCATTCGCCAACTCTCGTTCCCTCTCAATCTGTTTCTTTGTATCGTTTTTACTATTTTCCTTACGGTCTTTCGTTTCGTCGTCCGTTTGCCAATTTGGGTGGCTGAAAAAGCACAAAATCGCCGACAAAAGATACTCAACGAGACCGTATGTCAGAACGCGAGATATTTTTTACTCTTTCACATTTCGTCGTGTATGATTTTGATTGGTTTGAATTTTAAAAAAATTATAAATAAGTTATAAAAAATAATAAATCGAAGAAAAGGAAACTCTTGTGTCTTTGTCGGTTTTTTCTTTTATTGCATTTAATTATTTCCATTCGGAATAATAACGATCCTCTTTCGTCGTGTTCCGCCTTTTTTCCCCTCGTTGTCTTTCTCTCTCTCTCTCTATCTCTCTCTCTCTATCTCGCTCGCGTTTTATCATTCATTCCCAGAATTCGCAATTTTCTCTTTTTACGTTTCCCACGGGCGACATAAGGTTATATCACTTTTTACGCCGGTGAGCACGAGATGAGGATGAAATTTATTCATTCGTGTGAACAAAAAGAAGGGAGAGGAACGAAAAAAGGAAAAAAAGAAAACAAAAACAAAAAATTTCTTTGTCTTCTTTAACGCGTCGAGTAGTTGGAAGATGATAAAATAAAAAAAAGGTGGTGGTGGGAAGATAAACACAATGACAACAACAAAAACAACGACAAAAACAAAACAATAATAATAATAATAATAAAAAAGTAAAAGATTTCAAAGTGTTAATTTCGCGGAATGCGGAATTGACCCACAAATTTGTCGCCGAAGAATTGAACCTTCCGTCCCCCTCGCTGCCAATCCACCCTCGCCGTTTCAGCCCCGCCGGGGTTGACAAGTGGGTCACGAAGTTTAAACAAAACTTTTACTCCCGGCTCTAATTCCCTAAAGGCACATACGCGAGTATAACGTTAACGTTAAAACTCGCTAAGAACTCTATTTGGATTTGAAATTGTGGGCAAACACAGCGCGAGAAACGCAAAATTTTCACGGGACGACGAGTCGAAATCCCGACGTAATAAAAAAAAAAACAAAAAAAAATCCCTTAATCTGTGTATCTTCGAACGAAAATTGTAAATGACGATTTTATTCACCGAATAACGTTCACCCTTACGTAACTTGCCCCGGGGGGCGTACGAATTTCAAAGTATATTTTTTCAAAACGAAACGGGGCTTGAGGGATGATGAGGAGTGGAGGGGGGCGGTAAGGGTAGGGGTTAGGGGGTTGGAAATTTACTTTATAAATTATCGTCCCGACGTGGGACGTTCGTGCTTTCGAAACGAACCCGAACGCTTACGTTCCGCGACTTTTCATATAAAAAAAGTAATATTTATCAAAAGAAATGAGAATAATAAAATGTCGAATATTGCCCATAATGTATTCGGTCGTTTTTTTTCTCTTGTCGTAAAGGTCGTTGGCTTAATGTCGGTTATTTCGCAAAAATTTTCGCAGTTCTACGGATACTTAGAAAAAATAAATCTTACGAAGTATTTAGTTACGATAAATTCGTATAATGCGGTGTTTGAAAAATCATACGATTCGAAAATTGAGAGAAGATACGATAATTTTTTGACAAAAATTATCGTTTTTATTTTCAATTAGACGCGAGACGAATTTTTTTTTTGGATGAAAATTGCTTTGTCTAATTTTCAGTGCATTTCGAAAAAATATTCGTCTCTCGAGTCTCTCGCCTGATTATTTGTTTCTGGAGATTTAGAAGTTTTTTTGGGGGGAAATGGTTGTTTAAGGGATGATTCGTACAATCCTTTGGCATTTACGCTCGCCGAAGGTTGGCCGCGAATCTGGGAAATCATCGTTCACAAAATTTAGCTTGGTAGTTTCAACCTCTTACCGTAATTTCACGTCCTCTTGAGTCCGTTTTACTGCTCGAGTTTCCCACGGACTTCGAGACAATGTACGTCGTGTAGAAATCGCTTCGAGCATGTAATATATGTATATACATATATTACAACGTCTTTATGCGTATGGGCTTTGTAACTTCCCGAAACGATTTCTACACGACGTACGTTGTATATATACAGGGTGCCCCATTTAAAATCCCCCCAGTCGAATATTTTTGAATGTTTTTTGTGCATTTTTTGAACAAACTGTCTCACATAAGAGTTTCAAGGTTTGAGGAGGGACCTAAAATGGCATTAGTTGTTTGATCTCAGGTGGAGGGTTTCAAGGTCATTTCAAGGTTAACTTCTTTTTTTTTTAATACGAATTAGTATATTTTTTTTACAGATTCGTATTCTATATTGAAAAAGAAGAAACTTTCGCTCGAAAAATTTTATCACAAAATCTTAATTTTTTTATATAATTAGCAAAATGTGTAGCAATTTTTGGATTTTTATTAATATTTTATCCGAAAACTAAAGTTTCTTGAAAATAGTTGTTTGAGATACAAAATGCTTAAATGTAGGCAAGGATTCTTCGAGAGAAATTAAAAAGAATTTTCATTTATCAACAATTTTGAGTTTTTACTCAAATAAAATTATTTTTTACAAATTAATTAAAACTTTTATCAGATAATCTTCAAGAATTCTTCGATTCTTTTCCTCCCATGACTTGTAAAAAGCTTTATTTCTCGAGTAAAAAATTCATGAAAATCCAAAATTTGTTGCAAATTCTGCAAATTACGTCACAAACTTCAGATTTTCTGAAAATATCCTTATAACAAAAACTTTCTTATTTTTTCATGTAAAATACGAATCTGCCAACAAACTTTTAACAAAAACAAGAGGGGATTTAAATGGGACACCTTGTATATACACGTCGCGTACATTATAAGTCTTTTCGTCGTACGTACAAAGCGCTACGTAAATAATAAATGTACGATTATGTGTGCGAGAATAAGTACTTAATAACGTTTGAGTGGAGTGGTCGGATACGTTGCGGGGGTTATAGACGTAACGGGTGCGTGCCGAGAGTCGCGCGAGGATAATCCGTGGAGGCGTGCGCCGCCACTGTCGCGGCCGACTCACGCCGACGCCGGGGCAGCCTCGGACCACCGCACCTGCAACGACGCTCCCGCAGCCCGCGCGGGCTTTCGCTCCGTTTCTACTTTCAGTTCACGTTCAGTCGACCCCGTGCAACGCGGGCATGTCAGCCGCCGCCGCCGCGAATATCCACGCAACGACTCATTGTCGCGACAAAATACGTGTGTGCATCGTATTCACGTTGTTCGTTCACGGCGATAAGGAATATCGCAAAATGAAAACGGATACGTAACGACGATAATAAAAACACGAATAATAATAATAATAATAATAATAATAATAATAAGAATAATAACGTCGCATATCGTCTTAAATCGTGCGCGAATGAGTCGAGATAATACGATTTCGGAAAAATTTCCAAGAGTCAACGAAATCGGACGTGTAAGGGCCGGTAAAAGTGATTGAGGTTTTCAAAAAAAGTTAAGGGTGGAAGATAAATATATATATATATGGTAAAATAAATAATATAAATTTTCGTAAGAATTCGACGATAGAGAGGCGTTATTTTGCTTTTTTTTGGAGTGGGAAGAAATTTTGTTCGCATCATTTTTCGAGCTTTTTTGTTTTGTTTTTTTTTCTTACTGTGTTTTTGTTTTTTTTTTATTCGTGACACTCGAGTGGCTCGTCCGTTTTCTTTTTTCTCTCTAGTGAGTGTCTGAGTGTGTCGCGGTCGAGGAACGTAGAAGGAGAAACGAAAGAAATAGAAGAAAAAGAAGAAGAAGAAGAAGAAGAAGAAGAAGAAGAAGAGAAAAGTTTTTATTTGCTTCGTTATACTCGGCTTTAGTTCATACGGTGTCGTAGTGGTGGTGGTTCAGCGATCGTTGCCTCGTGAAAGATTTTTTTTCAAGGGAAAAAGTACGGTGGAAGGGTCGTGGCAAGGTGCGCGAAGGTACCCGATAAAGGCAAATTAGGGGTGGTACTTCGAGTAAAATACCGACACGACCAACGTCTTTGAGCAAAATTCAATGACCTTGAGAAATAAAACAAATTTTGTAAAACGAGTGAAAAATCGATAAGAAAAATCTCCAAAGGGCTGAATTATTAATCGAGCAACGATTTACCGATCGAATTATCAACGAAAAAGTCTCTTTTGTCTCTCGAGAAGGCGGGGGGTGGGGGAAAGAGAAAGAAAAATGAAAGCGAAGAAATAGGGAAAAGTCGAGTCTGGGACATCGTTACGCGAGGCGAGCCTGTGCGTTGGCCTACGTTCGCGCCGGAGGCCGGTCGAGTAACTTGTTGAGTCGCCAGCTCCCTCGATTCGTGAGCTTTCGTCGTTCCCTCGTGCGCGTTACGTTTACCCAGATTTTCACTCGTAGATCTTTCCCTCGTGTCCCATTCGATCCTCGAATCTTCTCTCACCCCCCAAAAAAACGAAAAATTTAGGGTTCGTCTCAGCCGAACAACCCTTAAAAAGATCCATCGTAATTTCTCACTCTAACGAAACGATTTAAAAAGCTGACCTCTATAACAAATTTCAAGGTCGTTCCTCGACCCTGCCAAATTTTCAAAAACAAAAAAAAACGTGAAAAGAGGACTCGTCGAAAACCACCCCAAATTATCGCTGAATCATCGAAAAATAATATCGCGAGTGAAATCGAGAAAAAAAACATAAAAAAAACGTCGATCGTCCATCGAATTCCTCAAGAGTGAATTCCCCTTGATTTTCGCAACGTTTAGTGAACGAACATAAAAAGCAAAGCAAAGAAAAACAAATAAACAAAAAAAATCATCATGAGTATCAAACTGGGTCTGATCTTGGTGTTGGCGATGACGTCGGTACGCGCTGGTAGTCGTGTGACCCGTAGCGACCCTCTGGTCATCGAGACGACCTCCGGTCTGGTTCGCGGTCTGTCGCGAACC
Source organism: Netelia virgata (assembly GCA_951802705.1). NCBI lineage: Eukaryota > Metazoa > Arthropoda > Insecta > Hymenoptera > Ichneumonidae > Netelia > Netelia virgata. The sequence goes on along the minus strand of OX637864.1, from coordinate 5,674,684 downwards.
GTTTTGGATCACGAGGTTCACGTGTTCTATGGAATTCCGTTCGCAAAACCACCGATCGGTCCTCTCAGATTTCGTAAACCGTTACCGATCGAACCTTGGCACGGTGTGTTAAACGCTACGACGTTACCGAACAGCTGTTTTCAGGAACGTTACGAGTATTTTCCTGGCTTCGAGGGTGAGGAAATGTGGAATCCGAATACCAATATATCGGAGGATTGTCTTTATTTGAACGTTTGGGTGCCACAAAAATTGCGTCTACGTCACAAGGGTAGCGAGCCACCGGTTTCCGACAAAGATGGAATGCCGATTTTGGTATGGATCTACGGTGGTGGTTATATGAGTGGAACGGCGACTCTTGATGTTTACGACGCGGATCTAATGGCGGCGACGAGCAACGTGATTATCGCCTCGATGCAGTACAGGGTCGGTGCTTTCGGATTTCTTTATTTAAACAAGCATTTTGGGAATAGCGAGGAAGCGCCTGGTAACATGGGACTTTGGGATCAAGCACTCGCGTTGAGATGGCTTCGAGACAATGCGGCAGCGTTTGGTGGCGATCCAAAAATGATCACGATTTTTGGGGAATCGGCAGGTGGTGGCTCGGTTTCCCTTCATCTCATCTCGCCCGTGACGCGAGGACTGGTCAGACGCGGAATTCTTCAGAGCGGCACGCTCAACGCACCCTGGAGCTTTATGACCGGTGAAAAAGCTCACGAGGTCGGTCGCGTTTTGGTCGATGATTGCGGTTGCAACTCGACGATGCTCGGTGAAAATCCAGCCCGAGTTATGGCTTGCATGAGATCGGTAGATGCAAAAACCATTTCTGTACAACAGTGGAACAGTTATTGGGGCATTCTTGGGTTTCCTTCGGCGCCGACGATCGATGGTGTCTTTCTACCGAAACATCCCTTGGAATTGCTGAAGGAGGGCGATTTCGAGGAGACTGAGATACTGATTGGGAATAATCAGAACGAGGGTGAGTTTGTTAAGGTTTAATGAGATTTTTTGTCGATTTTTGGGGATTTTGATCGGTAATTAATTAACGATTTTTTTGATCGAAGTCATTGATATCGGGGTAATGATGGAGATGGTAGGGTTTAACGATTTTATGGAGAGGTTTGACGATTTTAATCGGTAATTAACGATCAATTTCTTGGTTTTTATTAAAGCGATCGAAATCGAGATTACGATTGGAACGTAAATAATAATAGCATCGGGAATAAGTGGCCAGATTCGACTATAATCTGCTCTCGTAATTTGGATAAATCGACAATTTTTCAAAAACGATCGAATTTTTACCGATCGATCGAATTTCGATCGAACGATCGACCGAACGACCAAACGATGATCGAACGGTCGACACGATTGAGCGAAACGATCGGAAAAAGCTCGAACGATCGAAAAAAAGATCGGCGTGCCGATTTTTTTCTTCTTTTCTAAAACAAATTTTTCTCATTCGTCGCATTAAAAAATGCAGGATGACCGTTATCGTCGAGGTTATAGGCAATTTGCACTACGTACAAGTCGTAAGAAACTTCTGGACAAAATCGATCAGCGGACGAACCAAAGTGTAACGAATGACATATTCACCAGGAGTGTATCGCGCGACCCACACGGACGCGGGTTTGACCTCGCAATCTCGAGACCCTGAACTCTTTCCTCTCTCTTTCTCCCTCTCTCTCTTTCTCTCTCTCTCTCTCTCGATCTCCAATATATTCCGAGCGATCGCGTTGTATATATTTGGTGATATCATGACCTATAGACTCGACTTTACGATCATCGAGTGGTATCAGTGACGTGGAACAGAGGAGTTTCGCAGCTGCGTCGTAGCCAACCGAAACTGGAGAGAGATGGAGATCGGTCGAGTTGATGGCTCGGTCAGTGGAGCCGGCAATATGTTTCACTATGAGAGATTAGTTTCTACGATGTTCCATTAAAATCGGAAAATTAATTCATGCGCGAAGCGCGATATAGAGGAGCGTCTTCTCGAACACAAACGTGAATATTTCAGGTCTCCTACCCACCTACCCACTTCGTCATTCTCGTCTCACGTTTCTCTCTATCTTCTCTTATTTCTCAACTTTTTGCTCCTACCACTCCACGTTCTGGGTTCCTTCTTCATACAAAAACCTGGAAAAAGGAACGAGGAAAGGAAGTAAGAAAATTTGTTTCACTAAAAAAAATTGTTATCCCTTTATAAAAAAAATAAACACACGGGAGCTTTTTTTTCACGAAAAATCATGAATATTAATATTTTATTTCTAGAGAAATATCATTTTGTCGATAATAACAGCGTAATAAAATATCCCAAATATTATTTTTTCTCTGATCGTTGCAAGTTTTTTTTCAGAAAAACGTAAATTTACACATTCCTTTTTGATTTATCTAAATAAATTTCTCATTACAACAGTCAATATTTCACATTCTTTTGATTTTCTTTTTGTATATTTTCGTTTCTTTTTGTTTCAATTTTCCAAATTTTCTTATTAAATGCGCGTTTAATTTACGTTTCGATGCGTTTACCGTTGGTTTTACCTCGGGGTCGTGTAAACTCGAGACATTTCAGCTTGTAAACAAAGTTGGGGGCAAGCTTGTTTCGGCTTAAAGCAAGCTTACACGAGGTTCTCGATATAGCGCGAAGGGAAGTAACGCACCGTGCGACGGAGAGGCTGGCGCATCAATAACGAGACTCGCCCCAAGGACAGACAGTTTGCACGACGCAAAAGGCCACGAGTAAGAGCTTTCTTGTCGCGCCTCGGGCAAACGGGAAGGATAACGTTCGCGCGTGTTTGTTTTCGCGTATGCGTGTTTGTGTGTAAACCAAGCCATGCCCTGTTCCCCTCCCTCTCGGTAGGTTGCGGCGTAGGTATAAGCTCGAGCACCCGGCAAATCCAATCCGACGTTACAACACACATGTACGAAACGGGACAAAGTCCCCCGCGACAGAGAGTAACGAGACAGCGATGCAATTCCGTTCTCGACTAAATAGGTTTTCATGGCATTGTTTTTTTGTGTGATTTTTTTCTGGTTTTTCTGGTTTTTTATCGACCCTCCGGCCCTTTCTACCAGAAATTGTTATTCCTTTATTCGCGTTTCAACGTTATCAGTGTATTTACTATTTTGTTTGCTGTTCGTTTCACTTGCACAATCATTTTTTGTTCGCTTCGCGCACGAACTGAACTTTGTTTTCGTCGAACGTATCTTTTTTTGTTTGTTTTTGTTTTTCTTCTATTTACGGGGGTTGGATAAACATGGTTTGGGTACAATTATAAAATGGCTGGGGGTGGAAAAAGAAAAATGAAGTTGCGACAATTTTTGTATTATTTTCAATTTTGCGGAATCGGATGATTTTGGAAACGAACTATTGCTTTCGATTCGAAATGACACGACAATTGTTGAATATGAAACTTCGACCTATAATTGTTTTTTATATAACATATAACTTTTTTGAAATTTTCCGACATAAGAAATTATCGAAAAAATATTTGTACACAAATATCCGGATGGTTTTTTCTTTTTATCGAAACGAACGAAAATTGTCGAGAGAATGAGGAGTTTGAAAATTCGTCCAATGATTATTTCGCGTTATACGCACGAAACTCTTTCGCGTGACTACCAAACGTACATTTTGCTCTCGCAGTCTCTCACGCAGAACTTGAATATATCATCCGTATGTCTATCCACCCAAATATAAATTCACGTCTATGTGTGTATTATATTTATGATGGGTACACACACATAAGCATAAATGTATATACAGGGTGTTAGGAAACTACGAAGAGTTAGAAAATACCCAGGTAGTTAGCGTCGGTAGTTTAAAGTTGAAAAGTTTAATAGCTTAAACAGCGCGATCCAGCACCCTGCGGTTAAATGGTAAAAATATTATTTTCTGTCACCACGTCGATTAATCCTACATTTATTAACAGTTATTTTGTCTAGATCCACAAAAAACAACGATCTGTAAAAAAAAAAGAACGTCCTGACAGGGATTTGAACTCGCGAACCCCGCATTTATCGACAGGGCGTTCGATAACATTTGTTAGGTTATATTTCGAATTTCTAAACTTTGACAATTAATATCTCGGGCAATTTTGATCCTAGAACAATTTAAAAAAACCGTTGTGCTCATACTAACGTCAGCTACCTGTGTATTTTATATGGCTTCGTAGTTGTCTGCCACCCCGTGTATACAAATTTACGTATAAATATAAATATACGTATATACACACGTGTATAAGCGAATACGTAGATCCATCACAGCCCGGGCGTTTCGAACAATTAACGTGATACCGTGTGTCGTGCCTCGGTAAATTCATGGTTGAAAACCACGATTCGTGCCAGCCCCGTGTTAATCGGTCATGCGACCCATACGATGCGATACCCACGAAGTGGCGAGCGTAAGAGAATTTGAGCAACGACTGTATCGCGAGTACTTTTGTCAGGGTGGTGTACCCCAACCCTTAAGACTCTCGTGAAAGCCTCGAAGCTCGAAGAATATAACTCGGTTGAGTTAACCTTAACACGAATTTAAGCCTCGAGATAGCAAACCCGAGATAAATGACTGCCGTACGTGAAATATACAGGGTAGTTGAAGTAATCCAAGCTAGGGGAGTGAAAGCTTCGTCGACCCTACGAGCTAGAGCGTGTAACTATGAGAACGTTCGCGTAGACGCGTTCGAGGGGAACGGGGACGAGAATGGGTGGGAGCGGGAAAGAGGGGAAGGGGGGGGGGGCTGGCTCATTTTTTACTCGGTGGTCGTAAACGCGTTTTATCATTTCCGAGATTCGTTATACGACGCGTGAAATTACGAGGCTTACGACGAACAAGTTCGAAGCACGAAGAATCGCGAACGAGAGTTTGAACAGGGGGGACGAAAAATCTGTTCGTCGATTTTATGAAGAAAAAAAAATACTCTTCGTACTCAAAGTCTCGTGGAAATTGGATATTGTTTTTTTTTTAAGTTCTCGGAGAAGAAAAAGGGTGGTTTTATGATATTTTTTTACGACTGCGTCACTGCGTTCTTTACTTTCTGGTAATTTGCACTGCGGAGAAACTAAATGAGAAATAAATAACGACTTGAAAATCGGTGATTTTGTAATTTTTGAAAAAACAACAAATGAATGCAATGAACATAACAATTTAGAGTCATTGATGACATTTTTCTTTGTTTTGTTTAGATTCACCAGGTGGAAGTTCGATTGATTTTCGATTTGAAAAATAAAATCGGAATTTAAAAAAAATTATTTTCATGGGTTTTTATCAATTCGTAGGGCGAAAAGTTCGATCTCGATCCGATAATGTTACAAACTTTAGTTCGTTTAATCAACGTTGAGTCAACGTTGTATACGATTTGCGCGATAGATTTTACTTTTTTACGATTTTTATCGATAACGTTCGAACTCTGGAATTCATCCCTCCGCCTCCCTCAGTCTCCCCCTACCCCCTTGGATAACTAGGAGGATAAACATTTTATCATTTCCGAGGTTCGTTATCCATATCTACGAGTCCCACGAGGAATTGTCCCTGGCGAATTACAACTCACTGGCAAGGAAAACCCACTCACCCGGTTTTCACCCTTCAACCCCTCGATTCTCAACCTGCAACCCTCTCTCTCTCTCTCTCTCTCTCTCTCTCTCTCTCTATCCTCAAGGATTCGGGTAATCTCCGCTCTCGATGATCGATCCTCGGTCTTCGCTCCATCCACCTCGAACCAACGACCGGTTTTTTTTATCTTTTTGTTTTCGTTTTCATTCCTTGTTTCCTTTTTTCTTCTCCTCTTTCGTTTATCTTCTATTTTTTTGCATCCAATCATTCGACAGGGGGGCTTGGGGTCGAGGGGAAACGCGACAAACTCGCGGCAGTTCGAAGCCAGATCCCGGGGTTCCTCGAAGATCGAACGTCGAGAGCTTTCAACATCTTCCGGTTGCCTCTACACCATCCTTCCGCACTTTCAGGTTCTACTCGCGGAAAACTGTCCCTCCTCTCCTCCTTCTCTTTCACTCTTTCTTCCAATCCTTCCACTTTCAACATCGTGTTTCCATTTCCTCCCTGACTTTCCTACCTGGAAATACGAATATTCTCTCGAACGCAGCGACGTTTCCGCACGACGTATAGATATATTTACGGGAAAGCTTTTTTCCTACGGCATCTTATGTTTTCTTATTTATCGTGTACGCGCGATATGACGTAGTGAACTTTCGAATTTTATGACACGTCGATCAGCGTGTTCGAGGTACACGAGCATGATTTAAAGATTGAAAAACGGAGGGAAAATGGCTTATTTTTCTATCGTCGCGCGCGAGCATTTCTTCGCTTTTGCTCGCTGGTAGCGCAAGCTTAGCGATGGTGAACTTTTTTTCGAGAATTTTTCTAGGCGGAGTGCTCGCGCGAGGCGAAAAAGGGATGAACGATATTTTAGAAATATCGACGTATAGTTTTTTGTTTCTTTATCAATTGGAGTAAGGTTAAAAAAACGTTTTCGTACGAAATTTTTTGAGAACGGAAACTTTGCGAAAAATGTCGAACTTTTTTTTTTCAAAAAATCGAAATATTTTTTAGTATGAAAATTATGATAAAATTTATTTCGGCATGATTTCTAGAATAGTTTTATAGCTGTTTTGTCGAATAATTCTGGAACTTATTTTTCGAATGATTCTATAGCACTTATTTCTCGAATAATTCTAGAAGTTATTTCTAGAATAATTTTTCGAATTTATTTTTAGAACAATTTCTAAAATTATTCCTAGAATCCTTTTGACGTCTGTTTTAACGTCATTTTTGCGTCATAATGAAAATGGTCAATGTTGACAAATCGTCGCTCGTACGAGCGAATGAATTTTCCATTTCGACAGTTACATTGATGAAATGCTCGAGTATTTCAAAACTTCATGAAACACGGAAATTCATGGAAACTCGAAAAACGATTAACCGGTATCATTCGGAATTAGAAATTCCTAGAAATCGCGAACGTCAGCTCGGGTAGGTGTGTTATCGAGGCATCTCTCGATCGCGATGGCGCCTGCTTAACCTCTCTACGTTTATTATGAGCTCCCCCCCCCCCCCCCCCCCCCACTTCTATGGACGAAGTAAGAGGAGGGTTCGAGTGAGAGGGGGAGAGAGAGAGAGAGGACAGGATTGCAGAGTGCATTCCACGGAAGCAATTACGTACTTTGGTGCTAGTTCCCGTTTGGATTGGCCCTAGTTGCCTCTCTCTCTCTCTCTCTCTCTCTCTCCTCTATCGGCATCCTCGATGGATCGGAAAATTTGAGATCGGATTCCGACGCTTGGTTTCCACTCTCTTCCGTCATTCCTCGCTCTCTACGGCCTGTTGCCTTCCAACCCCCGTCTCTGTCAACCCTCGTGCCATATCAACCTTCGTATTTATCGTCGAGCTAATTAAAGTAACGTCATCAGCTCAATTTTCCAGCAATATTTCCCTAAAAAGGAACAAATTTAGAGTACGAAAAAAAGGAATTTTTATTGAAAAATAACAAAATTAGATTAAACTTTTCATCGAGTGAAAAAATATCTAGTCGTCTCGAAATGTTTATTCTGCTTTCCTTTCATCCCTTTCTCTCACATATTTTCTTGGCAAAGCCAAAAAATAACGTACAAACGATATAAAACAACAATAAAAAGTAAATAAAAATTGAAGATATAAAAAATTACAATATGTGGATCGCGGGATATCGTTTCGCGTTCGGATTTGAACGCATGCCACGAAAATTCACAAAGAAGGAATCGATCGTCCAACAGCTTTTGCTGCTGTTGGGCGAAGGAAAAAGAAAATAAAAAGAGAGAGAAGAGAAGTAAAAAAAATTTAATGCTCGAAGACTCTCCGAGTTCTCTATCGTCGAGACTCTATATCTCTTGGGCCCGCTCCGAGCCACTCGGTTTTTCTCTTGGCATGAAAATGTGCTCGATATATTTCTTCTTTGATCGTATTCTCATCTCGGCCCTCGCCCTTATTTCCCTCTCTTTTTTGTCTCACGTATTCCTTCTCAACACCGAGAACTCTGCCTCTTTGCGAGCTTTCTTCACGTATCAAAGAATGAAGACTACTAAGAAAAAAGAAGAAGGGAGAGAGAGAGAGGGAGAGGGAGAGAGCAAAACAAAGTAAAAAAGGAAGCCCCGCTGCTGCACTGCGGATAAAGAAGGGAAGAAACCCTTTCAATTTTTATCTCGCCAATTTTAATATCCCTCTGTCTCTCTCTCTCTCTCTCTCTCTGTCTGTCTGTCTGTGTGTGTGTCTCTCTCTCGTCGTGCTGTTTCTATATCATTGCTCAAAGATGCGCGAGCAATCGAGTTTTATGAATAATACATTTCAATATCTCGACCGGAATCAAGCCGGTTCGATGGATTATTCGAAATTTATCCCCATTCGTAATTCGACTCTTATTTCTTATTTTTGCGATTATGATTTTTATGAATATCGATAATCCTTTTTCTTCGCAATCTAAAGGTAGAAATTTCAATATTTGAGACATTTTTTTAAATTTATGGAATTTTCAATTTTTTAGAATTAATCTCTTGTAAAAACATCGTTAGGTGAAAAAAGCTGAAAGATAGTACGAACAGTATAATTTCTTAATATAAATAACTATTTTTTTTGTAAACGGGAGAAGAATTACGAGGAAGCGTTGTGCAAATTTTCAATTTGGAGCTTTTATCCTTTTTTCTATTTCGTCCATTTTATTGTTCCTCCACGTTACAAGCCCGAGATATACTTCACTCTAAAGTCACGAGTTTCGTGACGTACCACGTTTTTAATTCTCCATTTTATTCGTGTTTTTTGGATTTTTTTTTTTTTTTTTTCGTCCAACGTATACTTTTCTACCCCCACCGGTCTCTTAATTCATGGACATATTATTCTTCCACCAGGGTGTGACTCATATTCCGGTCATGGAGTCCGTCGCGACGTTGCATGACCGTTACGAGGTTTCGAGGGTGAGAGAGAAATTAAGGGGGAATGTGGGGGTCAGGAGTGCATTACTACAATTTTCACAGTGAAAAGGGTCGTAAAAGTGTTTCACCGACTCTCCGGCTTGTTTCTCGAGTGCTCTCCTAAATACAAGACTGCGGGGAATCTACGAATGTTGAACCCGGTTTGAGACGGAGGTCACGTACTAACATTAACGGTCGATCGCCCAAGCATGTGCGTGCGCACCGCATAATGGTTGCAAATCACGAATTTCGAACATTTCACAGTTGCACCCCCGAAAGTTTTCGCCGGCTTTTAGCTAATGCTCCATCATTTACGACCTCTCACTGCTTTCGAACCAATTTCGAAATACATAACCGCGTCTTTATTCTAAAAAAATCATATTTTATCACGATTTTTTTAAACAATTAAAACAATTTATTTATTTCGTGATTAGACGGATACTTTTTTTTAAGTCGATATGAATTTTATTTCGTTTATTTATCACTATTTGCCCAATTAGAACGTTAAAAAACGTCTTCTCCGCTCGCGAATACCCGAGGAGCTTCCTAGACGCTACCGCAAGAGGGCGCCACCAGTCACGCCGTTATTTCGCATCGCGTTACTACGGCCGAGCCTCGAACGTAAGACGGATGTGTCTGGCTCGCGCCAAGTCGACCGATGAAAGAGATGGTACGACGAACCAAGGGAAGACTCAGGGCCAATCCCTTCTCAAAATGGCGGACGTACGTCCCTGTAGTACGTCTATACCCGTCGCTAATTCTCCTTCCCTCTTTCTCACGAAGCCACCAATCTTCCTTTACTTCGGATCGTTGGAAGCAACACTTCGACGTTGCTGTTCTTCACAGATAGAACTTTATTAGCCATTGGCCCCATTGGACGTGTAACCGTTCGAAAGGATGAAGACAGGTCCGCGTTGGGTCGTTCTCTTTTTTCTTTCGCTGGAAATTTATGGCAATTTGTTGATGGGACGATATCGATCGTCAGATTTTAATCTGAATAAAAGTTTTCGATGTATTTCTAGAAAAATCAGGGAACAACGCGAGTGGCCAGTTTTTACGTCGGTCGATGATGATTAGGTCAATAATAATGGGGTTTAATCTAAAAGGGTGGGGTCTCGTAGATAACGCGCCATATTTCGTAGTTTCTATTATTTTTACCGTCCACGGTGAATTTGGTTTTATTCGTGACGCCGATTAGTCGGATCAAAGTTACGGTCGACTCGAAAACCCACAAGCCTTTCTCGTCTTCGAAGACTTATTTCAACCCTTTCGCTCGAACACAGCCCCTAGGCCTCGTGTTCTCGTCCGCAAAATCCCACCGACGATTGTTCCCATCTGTTGAATCTGGCTCCGGGCCAACCCTCTCACTCGTACTCCCAGAGTAATAACGTTTCGGCTCGGTTGGTTTCACCGCGACCTAGCCAGCCGAGCCAGTTACACATCGCACCCTCTCTCCCACCCCTCACATTTGGTTTTGATTCACTACTTCGTCGGACCTCGAGCTAACGTTTGGATTGATCGTTCCCGAGATTCCCACTGTCCCTTCGACCGTACTTTACTTCTTCTTTACATTGAAATCCGGATCTATTAATATTTTACAAATTTTTGTTTAAACGATATTTAACAAACCTTATTAAGAAAAAAAGGTAAAAAAAAGAAGTGAAGCGCATAATCGTTATTTTCAATCGTGTCTTACGACAATAGAGCGAACGCTTATCTGTGCCGGACGTAGAACCGAGTCTTTTGTATTTTCCTCGAACGCAGATGGGGGGTGGTTGAAAACGACGTTGACAACCCCCAGCAACGAGCTCCCTAGTTAGTGATTATACTCTAGGGAAGAAAGAAACCTTTGCTCTTGTTTTTTTTCTTCTTCTTCTTTTTTCTCGCTTCCTTTGCCATTCACGATCGTGCAAAGGCCATTAGTGGCACGTCGTTCAGTTTTCTTTCTTCAAGAGGAGCGTCGAGAGAGACTACGAGGGAGGAAGGACAGAGTAGGGAGGGCTTCGAAGCGAACGAACGAAGGGTTCGTTTATTCGTTAGAAAAACGGCAACAGGTTGCTTCAGGTGCAGAGAGAGAGAGAGAGAGAGAGAGAGGAGGGTGAAGGGGGAGGGGGGTTGGTCGGATATGATGCGCACGGAGATTAGGGTGGCGCTGTCGAGGATCTACGCGGGTGAACAAAAAACAACCCCCTCCCTACTTACGAGGGTTCGTCATCATCCCCCTCGAAATATCGAGGGGTGGAAAAGAGAGAGAGAGAGATTTTCAACAACGTCGAACAGCTTGTTGCCGTGTGAAATCAAGCGCGTATTCATCACACTGGAAATAATCCGATCGTTTTCCTTCTACTCCCGTGTAAACTCGTACTCGTATACGATACTCAAAAACACTCATCGACGACGACGACGACGACGACACGTCGGTAGTTTGATCGAAACGATTTGAATTCGATTCGAGTCGAATTATCGAAACAAATAGCGTTAATCAATGAAAAATTATGAGGAAATTTTGTCGATGCAGGCTCGTGAAAATTGTATTTTCAACCCCTATCGAGGGGGGAATTAGACAAATTGGATTTTTTAACCCTTAAATGCATCGTGTTGCCGTTTGGCAAAACATGAAATTTTTGGCTCTACATTCACTGCAGGAACGTTTGGATTTTTTTTACGTATTGTAGCCAAAAGGCAACAAATGAGTCACGTGTATTTGTATACGGTGCGCGCTATTCATGCGTCGTAGATTTTGTAATCGCAAATAATGCGCTAAATAAATAAAATATTTTTACAAAAATGTGATTTTTTCCCTTATTTTTCTCTTAAAATATACTCTTTTTTGAGTAATGTTTGATAAATAGAAACTGTAAAAAAAATATTTTACATTTAAGGGTTAAATCGTATCGAGACGATGATGGATCGTCTCGATACGATTTTCATCCAAATCTTGTCAACTAATGGAAAAAATATGTGTCAATTTTTGTGCAATTTCCTGAAAATTACATTTTCAACCCCTAACCAGAGGGTGTTGAGAAAAATTCAATTTTCTAAATCGTATCGACTAATGAAAAAATGTCTTGAAATTTCCTCTCAATTTCATGAAAATTGAGTCTTCAACCCCTAACCAGAGGGTTGTATAATGTAAATATTTTAAATCGTATTGAGACGTGGTAGGAGAGAGGGGCGGGGAAGATGAAGGACAGCCTCGTCGGATCGTCACTCGATGCAAAGTAACGCGAAGCAGTTAAACATACTCGACCCACATTGCCGAAGAACTCGACAAAACGTCGTTCTCGACGACTACGACGTTCGACTGATTGGAAGAACTGAATTATTCAATGCGACGAGGGTTCTTGTTGTTGTTGTTTTTTCTTTTTTTTTCTTTTTTTTTTCATTGCTATCCACCAATTTGCACTTTCACCCTGTTCGACTGCTCGAGCCTTCTGTGTACCGATATGTACGTTCGCGTGCTTTTGGTCCGTTGCTAACCCTGAACACGTGCCTCCCCTTCTCCTTTGGAATAATTTTCAAGCCATCGAGACCCGTAATTATTATCGATGTCGAGCAATTTACCTCCTGAATATTTACGTACATGCATTATTGAGAAAATATTCGTGTCGGATCATCGTCGAAAAGAAGAAGAAAAAAAACCACAAAACAAAAGAAAAAAGAAAAATAAACTCATCGAATAATAACGAAGATGATGGAAAATTGAAATTTCAAAGGTCATCGTATAATTTGGTTCGCATCGCGAGAATCAAATGGTAATTAGCGAGATTCCACGCACTTCGTGAATTATTCTCCGTTATCAAGAATTCCACCAACGCAAATGTTTACGCGCATAATTTCTAACGATTTTCAAATGTCGGATAAATGCTAAAGAAATAAAAATGAACGAAGGAAGTAAAATAACATTGTGAAGATCGTAGAAAAATTTAATTTTCGAGATAATCGAACAATTCGATAAAAAGAAAATTGACGATAAATTTTTAAATTATCGTGATCGTTCGGGGATTTCTTGTGAAAGTAGGATTTTTGTTCGACGTGAAATAAAATCCACCGAGGCGTGAGACTCGGTGGTGGAGTGGGGAGAGAGGGGGTAGGGGCAAAGGAATCTCAGCTGCAATTTCCGATGCCAACGAGTTTGAGATAAACTTTCAGTTTTCCCCACCCCGGTAGACCCAATAATATTTTCGCACAAAGGGGGTAGTCCGTAGTCGTAAAATTGGACGATAAGGTAAAATAACAAAAAGTAATGGGTGGGAGCCGAGAGAGAGAGAAAAGGGGAGAGAGAGAGAGAGAGAGAGAGAAGCGCGTTCAGAGATTCGTTTCAACAACTTTTCTCGTCCGGGGTGTTTCAAACAGCTCGGAGAAATGGAGAAAGAAAGAAAAAGCGTTGGAATGAATAGAAAAACTATTTGAATCGATCGTATCCACCGACAGTTCCGAGACTCGGAAAGAAAGTACTTTTGCTCGCAAAAACTCATGCCAGCAACTTGGATTACATACGACGATAAATAAATGCGTATAATTCGTGTAAACGAAGAGAATCAGCCGAGTTTACGAGTCGGAACGAATACCTGAATTAAATTTCTTCAACATTGATTTCGTCTAAAATTTAAATTAACGAAAATTCATCAAACGACCTTGCCAAAGTTTTTCGAAGAAATTTCTTTTCCCAATCTGTTCCATTGAATCTTATACAATACATACCTAATATATAATCAAGCGATGCAAAAATATTTATCGAGCATCTCAGAAAAAAAAATATATATAAAAAAATAAATACATAACAAAAATTACGTATACCGAATATTCTCGACTGGATGAAACAAATAACGTCGTACCCTGGCTCAGGATCGATAAATCTATATACCGGATGTCCCGAACGTTAGTCAAACTCTATGAAGAAAATAATAATAAAAAAAACACACACACACAGAAAAAAAATCATCCAAACCCTTTTCCTCCCATAACTTTTCACTTCCCAACGTCCTTCGTCCTCCATAAATATCGTGATTATCCCCCTCCCCCCTCTCTTCACTCTAGTCATTCGCCACGTTACTACTTGTCAACGACTTTGCCCGCGTTCCTTTGCCTCTCGGCTTATCCGAGGAATCTTTCGCCTCGGCGCCGTTTTAACGCCGACCTACCCTTTGCCCGTCGTAGATACGACGCATCCCTGATCCAACACTCTCAACCCTCGCTTGCTCTCAACACATACAAAAACATAAACACACACACACACACACACACACACTCTCTCTCTTTCTCTCTATTCTTGTCTAACCGAAGTAACCAGACTCTCTCGCACACGATTTTCTTCTATACGGTAACTATCGTCATTCTCTTTAACTCGCGTTCCTTCTATCTTCCTCCTCGTCGTTATCTTCGCTTTTCGCATTATACCCTCTTCGTCCTCGTACCATCTTTCCTTTACTTCCGCTCGATACCTCGCGCACACGTACATAAATACGAGTAAACAGACACAAGAGAGAGAGAGAGAGAGAGAGAACGAGAGAGAATGAGAGAGAATGAGAGAGAGAGAGAGAGAGAGAGAGAGAGAGAGAGAGAGAGAGAGAGAGACAGAGAGAGAGAGAGAGAGAGAATGAGAGAGAGAGAGAGAATGAGAGAGAACGAGAGAGAATGAGATAGAATGAGAGAGAGAGAGAGAGAGAGAGAGAGAGAGAGAGAGAGAGAGAGAGAGAGAGAGAGAGAGAGAGGGAGAGAGAGAGAGACGGAGAGAGAGAGAGAATGAGAGAGAAAGAGAGAGAGACGTTGGCACGGTGGTTGCCCCAGTTGCGACGGACTTGGATGTCGTTGCTACCGCCACTGTTATACGCCATCGAAGACGGTACAAGGCACTTTGTTTTCAGGCACGTGCCCCTCGGCACGAGCGTCGTCGTCGTCGTCGTCGTCGAGAAAGCTCGTGGTGGAATGTCTGATGAACCCCAGGCCCAAAGCCTTCCTTCAACGCCGTCTTTCCCCGTTTCCCAAAGTCTACGAAACTTTCCTCATCCTCGTGCAAGCCCCAACCCCCAACTTCCCCTTCAACCGGATCGTCTCCTCGAGCAAAGCGTTATATAGTCAACGCGCGACGGTACGACGTCGAACCAATTTTCTATAGTCCTCGCCGACTTATCGAAAAACGACACCTGGCAGAAGGGGAATTGGGGGAAGGGGGTAGGGGGTGGTTCGAACATTTCTCAAAAGTGTCGAACAAT
Source organism: Netelia virgata (assembly GCA_951802705.1). Taxonomy (NCBI): domain Eukaryota; kingdom Metazoa; phylum Arthropoda; class Insecta; order Hymenoptera; family Ichneumonidae; genus Netelia; species Netelia virgata. The sequence continues at coordinate 5,659,525 of OX637864.1, read as the reverse complement.
TTTTCCGAAATTACCTTCGTGCGATCCTCGAGCGAGGCTAAAATTTTTTAGCCAACGTTGAACGATTTTTCTTTTTTTTCTTTTGTTTTTCGATATCCGATTTTATCGTCGAATTCGGTTGAAATTTTCATCGTTAAGAAAGAAACGATCGATCGTCCGTCAGAAATCTTTTCTTCGTGGTAAAGCGATACGAGGTACAACGTCGATTGGTAAAAATCGTTAAAAATAACGGAATGTGATATTACAAGAGAGATAAGTCGGTGAAACGGGGATAGGAAATGCGTCATTGCTCGCTTTTGGGGGATGAGATTCCGAGGGAACTTTGACATTTGTGAGAAAAGACGGTGATTCTATTTACGAACGTTCCAATAATATATGTTTCGTGTATTGAAAGCTTTCTAAAAATGTTTTTATTCCCGTGTATGTGTAAGTGTGTCTGTGTCTTTTTACGACCCTCGACGACCACGGGCGTTCGAGGAGAAAAAAAATCCCGAAATATAATACTGCCAAACGATGGGACATCCCTCTCTCCCTCTCTCTCTCTCCCTTTCTCTCTCTTTCTCATTCTCCCTCTCTCTCTTTCTTTCGTCGTTTCTTCGTCCATCCGTCCATCGGTGACGACCACGTCCCGCGACTATAATTGAAGCTCCGAATGACGAAGGAATAACGCGACATCGCACTGGACGAGAGATGAAATCGCTGATAAAAATATCGTCGAAGCTTTTTTTCTTTTTTTTTTTCTTTTTTTTATGGAGGTTTTACTAGTTTCGCTTATTTGGCGAGCAACGACGAAATTGTTACATAGCGAGAGATACGTCGGGGATAAACGATTCTGGAACGAGATGGGCGTGCGAGAAGATTCCTACGTCTCGATGGGGTGCTCTTCTAAACGGGGTGGGCGTCTTATAACCCTTTCTCCCGGGCTTCGTCGTTGCGTACCAACCCCTTCGATTCTCTCTCTCTCTCTCTCTCTCTCTCTCTCTCTCTCTCGGTCTCTCTCTCTCTCTCTCTCTCTCTCTCTCTCTCTCTCTTCCCTTCCCTCACTGTCTTGAAGCACTGCTGTTTGGAAGCCCGGGAGACTCGATCGATTCGATTAGCGATCGCTAATGTCTTTTTAATGTCCTTTCCACGATATTTATTTAATCATCAAGGTCGTATATGTCAGCCAAGGTTGTCAAATTCTCTCACGACGATTGTCGCCGATGCGACTCAATTTCGTTAGTCTCGAAACTCAATATCGAATCATTTTTATTTTCTCCGATAATCGTTTGAATAAATTTGACGATAAAAAGTGTTTTTTTTCGTATTATTTTTATATTTTTGTTTTATAGAATGGCAACTAAATTGATAAATTTGATAGAATGATGATTTTTTATGAAAGAAAAATTAACGATTAAATTAATCAAAATAAAATAAAATTAAAATAAAGTTCGATTTTGAAAATTTCGATTTAAGTTTTTGTTCTTTCTTTTTTTTTATGAGATATTTTCGAGCCTCGATGAGAATTCTCGATGTAAGAAAATCTTTCTTCAACACAGAGTCGCGAGAAGAAAGGACTCGACACTATTCTTGGCACAGAGGAGACTCGATAATTCGAAGTCTGTTCCTTTCCGTCGCTCGGACCGTTCGCCAGGGCGCAGGACGACGTTTCGACACATTCAAGTTTAACTCGTCGTTAACCCGATAAACCTGTGAATACCGCGATAAAGAGGTCCCTCGTATCGGTTTACGACGTTCGCAAAGTAGAAGCGGACGATCGAGTGAAAATGAGTGTGCGAGAGTCGCTTTCTCCTTTCTTTTCCCTTCGTGCATAATAAATGTTGGTACAAAAATAAAAAGAAAAAATCAAAAAAATCCCACGACTAACACAAATTTTATATTAAATTAAATTTTTGCAATTCTTTACTTCGTAAACAATTTTGAGTAATAAAAAAAAATTCTTCAAATTTGAGAATTCGACAAATGTTTTAACTATGGGAAAACTTTGAATTAGGAAAATTAGTCGAGACGTGAGATAAAACGCGAGATAAGAAAAATAAATTGAAAAGTGAAAATTTAATGCTCGAGTCGCATTTTTCATAACGTATATTAGCGAATATATTCTTGGCTCGAGATTCTCCGGCACGATGTTTATGTTTCTTCAGCTCGAAAGAGAAAAACCCCGGTTCGCTTCTCTCCGCTTCCTTCTTCTCTTTTTTTCCTCTCTCGCGTAGCTAAAGCCGGTTCGTAATGATGCTTCGCGTACTCGCCGGAAACGAGAGAGAATTTTTTTGTTTGCCTTCGAAGATACCTGGAACGACGACAAGATATTTGTAGTACGTACTTGACTCTACTTCGGCGTCGTTTATGACACCGACGCGAGTTTAGAAATATCATTGACTCGAATAAATTCTTAAAATTGACAATTTCGAAAGTAAAAAATAAAAAATAAAAATAAAAATAAAATAAATAAATAAAAAGTCGACCCTTTTATAAGTTTATATGCGAAATAAGATCTTCGCCCGAATGAAATAATCGTTGGGACAAAGTTCAAGGAACGAAATTACGAATTTGAATTATCACGTTTTTTAAATATTTTTATTCCTCTAATCACTCGCATCGGCGATAATGCTGAGAAACGTTGTTTATGACACCGACGCTATTATAAAATTATCGTCGAGTCGAATAAATTTTTTAAATTAATATTTTCGAAAGTAAAACGCAAAAAGAAATTTAATTAAAATATATTAAACTCGTAAAGACTTTTGCACGGATGAAATATTCGTTCTGATAAAGTTCAAGAAGGAAATTACAAATTTTAACTACCACGGGAAAATTAATTACCCAAAAATCACGTAAATGTTTATTTTTATTTTTATTCCTCTAATCATTCGCATCGACGATAACGCTGAGAAATGTTGTTTATGACATCGACGGTACAATAAAAATTTCCTCGAATGAAATAAATTAAAAAAATTGTCAATTACGAAAGTAAAAAGCAAAAAATAAATAAAAATGAAAATAAAATGAATACATAAAAATACATTAAACTCATAAAGACTTTCCCCCGGATGAAATATTCGTTGTGATAAAGTTTTAAAGACCGTAATTATAAATTTTAACTACCACAAAAAACATTAATTACCCAAAAATTACGCGTATATCGTTTTTCAATTTCCCATCTTCTAATCACTCGCCAATAAAAAATTCCTCGCATCAAATAAATAAAAAAAATTGTCAATTACGAAACTAAAAAGCAAAAAATAAAAATGAAAATAAAATGAATACATAAAAATACACAAAACTCATAAAGACTTTCGCCCGGATGAAATATTCGTTGTGATAAAGTTTTAAAGACCGTAATTACAAATTTTAACTACCACAAAAAACATTAATTACCCAAAAATGACGGGTCTATCGTGTTTTTTAATTTCCCATCTTCTAATCACTCTCATCGGCGATAACGTTGAGAAACGGTACATCAGCGTGATTTCCAGAGTCCCGTTGCGGAGATAATTATTTTCCCGGGGATTTCGTTGGGTCCCCGTTCGAGTTTCGTTGTTAAACGAGACTACGGAGGTCGACAGTTTGGGTTTTTGGGAGGGTTAAAATCTCATTAGTCACGAGAGAGTCGGCTCTAAGGAGAGAAGGACTTTTGCCACCGCGCATCTTTGACCGAAATTGTTCGAATGCAACGCGAGGATAAGTAAGCCGTGTGCTTTCCGACCGTGGATGCTTCCGGCCGTTGCTGATGGAACAATGGGAAGCAATTCCCCGAACAGAGGATGAAGCGAAGGCGAGGAGGTTGAGAGGAGGTTGAGAGGAGGTTGAGATGAGGTTGAGATGAGGTTGAATTTCACTTCTTCCGAGGGGCCGCGAGTGAGTGAAAGAGGGAACATTTCCCAGGTCGCACACTCGTGGCTACGAGTGGTTGAAGAGAACCACCCCCTCCCCCCTTCCACCCCTGCGTCACGCTCGTACGAACGTTATTACAATGCGGTGTGCCAGCTGGGAGCTTTCGCTCGCTTCACCTTGGATCCAGGGAACGAGCAAAACTTGGCGGACTTTTGTTCAACCAAACTGTCCAGGATACACGATTATGACAAGGAGATGAAATTGAAGAGACGAAAGGAGCCGTGGATCGCTGTAAATTTGACTCTCGACTCTGGACTTCCTCTTGCGTAAACTTGAAACAGACCGGCTTCTTCGAGTGGTAGAAATTATGACGACGGGAATAACACGTTGGTGAAATTTGTCGAGATGATTTATCTATTAAATAAAATTCAATGTTTCACTTGAGAATGTTTTTGATTGAATTAACGATAGAGATTTTTGAATTGAATTAAGAGATTGATTAAATTAGCAATTTTAATTAAATTAACGAGGGACAGTAAAGTGCGACAGTTATCAATTTAACACGTTTGATTGGTTTAGCAAATTTTTAATTTACAAAATAAATAATACAGCGAAAAATTAATTATTCGAAGTTAAGGAAAATAAGAAAATACGTGAAACAAATTGAAAGCAAAGAGATTTTTTATTAATCGAGCTTTTTTGCTTTTTCATGAATAATTTGAGAAAATAAATTTTTCACTAGAACCTTTTTTGTTGTTTTACATTAAGACAGAAACTCGGCGGATACGATCCGAAAGGTGTTGAATAAAGTTTCGCATCGTGGATTTATAATTGTTTTTTAATGAGTTTATGCACGATGATTCGAGTAATTAGTGAATTGAGAAGCATTCGTGTGAAACATAGTCCGAGTTGGACAATGGCGTGACCACTTAATCCCTCGATCTCCCCTGACCCTTTTTACAATGTACAATTACCGTAATTACGATTCCACAACTTTTCTGCCAATTACGACGATTCTAACGAACGATTGTAATTAACATCAATCGTCGCGAGTTGCGATCGTAAATTTCGCGAAATTCATTAAAAAAAAACGACCTCGTCATATCGGTCACGACAATTGCACGATCTTCCTTAACCCGGCAAAATTAGAAACGAACATTGCGCAATCTTAAAATCCACATTATTTTAAAATCTTATCACAAACTAAAAAAAATTGTTGTACAAAATTCCCTATAAAACATGAACAAAAAAAACATAAGTAAAATACGAAAAGCTCCACTAATTGCGAATACACGTGATACTCGTCAACTTTTTCCTCTCCCCTTAAAGAGAACGAGGACGTCGAGTACGAAAGACAATAAAACGAAAAATGGACACGCCCTCGGGCCTGTTTAGCCTTTTGGGTCATTAATCGTCGACTAAACTTGAAACGAGGACAAAAATAAAATTCCCAAAAAAAAAGAAAAAACAAAAATTGCACTCGTAGTACAAGAAAAAGTTGCGTTTACACGTAAATATAGTGACAAGGTGCGCAAGGCCAACGTCGTTACGCGAAACGTCAGCACGATAGGAATACCTGCAGGGAGTGCGAAAGAGTCGACCTCACTTTTTCAAGTATTTTCAGAGCTTGCGGAGCTCCGGGTGGACGAGTGGCCCCCAGGACTTGTCGAGCTTACGGAAGCGAAGCCAGAAAAGAAGAGAAGAGAAGAGAAGAGTGGAGAAGGGGGGGGGGGAGGGGTGAGCGTAGAGGCCGAGGGTAGAAGAAAACAGGCAGGGCGGACACAACCTCTCGTTGCCTCTCTGCCTTTTTGCATTAATAACGAAATCCCTCGGTTCGCATAAAAACCCAAACTTATTTACACAAAGTCGTGCCTGCGACTTTTTTTATTTGTTTTTTTTTTCTTCTTTTTTTTTCTACGCCGGAGTAAAAAATTTACACACAGTCGTATTCACGACGAGAGAACGTGGAACATAATGCGATGCATAGCTCGGTACGCACTGTGTGTTTCGGGGGATGAAACAAAGAACTGGTAGGTAAGTAAAAAAGTGACCTTGACCGAGGAGGTCGGATGATTCGTATCGGGGACAGCCGGAATGCGGATAAATAATGAATTTTATGTTTGGAATAAAAGAAAAGTGTAGGGGGATGAAAAAAGCTCGTGACGGTTCTCGATAGGAAAATGTTTTTATAAAACGAAATTAGCCGGTGGGGGTTTTTTTTTAGGATGTTTCGTAAGATCGTGTTTTCTCTTCTTTTTTAATAACGAATGGGAGAACGGATGAGAATATGAAAGAAAAAATTAAGTAAAAGGGACAATGGGTCGAAACGAGGGACGATATGGAGAGACGGTTTTTTTTTGGGTAAATAATAATTGAGACGAAAATATTTTTGTTAAAAATAGTCAAAGGTAGAGAAGGGGAAGATGAACGATCGGTTGAGCCAGTTCGTCACGATTTTCGTCCCGTCGGCGTCGAAGCGACAATTTTTCGTCGATTATTCATTTCCGTTTAAAAATTTGAAAACGTTTTTTTTCCTTCGCACATAAAAAGACAATTTTTTGTTTTCATCGAAATACAAAATAGGAAAAAAAGAGAATTACAAATCAATATTGTTGCTATCGATGGAAATTTTACTGCCGATTTTTGTAAATATTCTCGGTAAATGTTCCAGAGGAAAAAGAAAAATTCAAAGAAATTTAACGAAAAACAATTTTTTTCGCAATTTTCCTTTATCTTTCCTGTTAAATACTTATTATAATTTTTTTTTCTCGAAATCTCAGCTGCAACGGGCCTTTGACGAAAAAAATTGGCAGAAAACGTGTACAGTGAGATGCACGGGCGATATAAACGACGCTACGTGTGGAGGAACCGTGAGCACGCCTCGTAGAACGAGGATTCGACGAGGCTGCGAAACAGAAAGAGAGAGAGAGAGAGAGAGAGAGAGAGAGAGAGAGAGAGAGAGAGAGAGAGAGAGAGAGAGAGAGAGAGAGAGAAAGAGGCCTTTGTGAGGGTTTGAAAACGCGAGAATTTTCCACTCATGGGGGCGCGTGAGGACCGTGGGAATATTGCACTAACGAACGAGGACGAAGAGGTAGCGCGCGCAGCTCGCGGTTTACGCATGGTCGGCCGCGACGCGGACAACCGGATGCGCATCCAAAGCGATCAAAGTCGAGCGAGACGCAAAGAGGAAGAGAGAGAGAGAGAGAGAGAATGCAAAAATATATATATCCACGATGATAAAGCGCGAGAGGCGAGATAGAAAAGGGTTGGACCGACGAAGAGAAACAAATGTTTTTTCTTTTTTTTTTACAAGTTAGCGCCATCTAGAAAATTCTATCGTTTCGAATCTTCCTGCTTCGGTATCGACGATATCCTTGGATCCTGTAGCCTACCGAGGATTCCTTTCAATTAATTTTAATGACGTCGGCGGTTTCGTAATACGCGAATCGTTACTTCCGGTTCCGTTGTCATAATTATTTACAATATTTTGCAATCGGTGAAGAGCGATGGTGAGTTTTTAGTTTCACGTAATTGTGAATTAATTTTGTTTTTATCGTAATTACTATTTAATTCCAGCTAGTTTGGATAACGTATGGGGGTTTAAAAAAACAAATTTTTATTAAGCGCTTTGCGCGTCTCTTTGTGAAAAAATGAAGTTGATTCGGCGAGGAGAGAAAGGAGAGGGTGGGGGAGGAAATGTGAGATTTTTATAATTGGGACACTCGAAAAGAAATCTCGAGCGAGAGCACGAAAGGCAACGAATGAAAAAGCTCACTTCGTTATCCCTCGACCACCTCGACGCGCGTACACCCCACACTTTAACCTCTCCGCATCATTTCTCTACTCTCCCATTTGTTCTCTTTTAACTCCCGTTTGTGTCTCGCCATTCCTGGCTTTTATTCGAAAAGAAAAAACATTTTCGACGAATCGGGTTTTAATTTAAAAAAAATGTTAGCGGAGAATTCTCAACGTCGAGTTTTGTGATGAAAATACCAACCAAATTCGTTCTTCAATGGGAACAAAAGAAATATTCTACGAACGATAGAGGTGTAAAAAGAATATTTTCATTAAAATATTTTTTAGTATTTTTAGATTTTCCGATCTCTCGGCGATGATTTTTTCGTCGAGCGTATTTTTTTTTCGACGATGTTTTTAATAATCTTGAGGTTGTTTTTTTTATTGATTTTTTTAAATTTTATTCGAGACATTCGATCGTGACTTCTTGCGGGCGAGACGATTGCGAAGTTAGGGCAATAGACTCATCGTTGTAACGCTAAGGGACCGAGTTCCTGCGGTAGTTCGTGAGCGTCCCTGCGCGGCGCGTCGAGCGAGCGACGCGCGCGGGCCACGCCCACTTTCTTTGCGCGGCAAATCTCACGCTATTCAAACCATACTAACTACGATAGTTTCTTAACAATGAAATTTTTAAAAAGGAAACCATTAATTTTATTACTCTCATGGTTTTTATTTAAAACACGCAACGCGTTATCTGTTTATTATAAAGAATTTACAATTTCCTCAATAATAGAGACGAAAAAAAGGTTAATTGAGTGTAACGAAGTGATTTACTATTAGAGCTGCTGTTCAGCATCATTTTTCTTTCGACGTTGAGTCCTTTCCGTGTGTTTCGAATAACCGGGTTATCCGGAAATTGCCTCTTCCAAGTTACACGTGACTATGCCAAGCTTTCTCCTTCTCTCACAGTCTCTCTCCCTCTCGCTCGTTGCGCTACAGGTGCTCAAACCCTGCAACACTCGTTCGTCCCCTTTCTTTATTCTCCATTTCTCACGCTTCGCCTTCAACCCCCTCCTCGCCCCTGGCCATTTCGCGGCCTTCGTGGTTTTATAAATCGATGCGTTGGAGAAGCCGTTTGTCGAGGTTCACGCTGGCGCACGGACAGCACTTTGTAACGACCACCCTCGAACATGAATATTTATTGCTCTCGGGGGTGGACATAAAACAAAAAAATGATCAAGTAGAAAAAAGAAAAAAGAAAATGCTACGGGGTGGAAAAATAAAATGGAGTTTCTTTTGTAAATAGACGATATCATCGCGTAAAGTTTCCAATAAAGATAAACTCGTCGTTCGCGTTGAGTATGCGACTGATAAGATCGTAAGCGTTTACAGATAATAAAGACTTACTTATTTATATTCGAACAATTTTTAAGAAGAAATTGATTAAAATACAATTTTTTTTCTTTTCTTTTTTTTATATAATAGAAAAATTGGAATATTTGTCAATGAGCGTTAAATTATCGAAAAATGAATATCGATAGCACGGCGATAAGAGATATTGTTAAAAGATTATAACAAGTTGTACGTTCGATAATTTATTCAAGATCTTGATAGAGAAACCTTCGAGAAGAGACGAGCGCGTTACGTACTGCGTTCTCGTTCCACGTGGACGAAAGGCGTAACCGATCAGGACAGGTTGGAAACGTTCGCGAGCACGAAACCCTCGTTCAAGTTTAATGGCACCGGGACACTGACGGAAATGACGTTCTGAATTGTTAACTACCAGACGTCGCGGTTACTCCACGCGCGTCTCTCCATTTCCTCGTCTCTTATTCGACTCTCTTTCCCATTCGATAAGCAACTAGGCTACGCACGAATCAGACAGTTTCAAGTCCTGATCGTTAAATGTCAGCGCGTTCACAATCGTTGGTCGTAACGTATTTTACTACCAGGAGGATAATTTATTACGAGAAATAAAAATAGTTGAAATTTCGCGTCACGAAGGAAAACAATTTTTATACAATTTTCATATATTTTAAACGAATTTAGTAGCAATTAATCGAACAGAATTTCTATCGAATTTCTGAAATATTAATTAAATAGAATTTCAATCAAGAATTGAAAAATAATTAAACAGAATTTTAATCGAATTTATGAAAAATTAATTAAACAGAATTTTAATCGAATTTATGAAAAATTAATTAAACACAGTTTTCATCTAATTTATAAAATCATCGACGACAATGTTACAGTAACGGAGAAACTTTGTCTAAATTCCCTACGCCATCTCAATTTCAATTATTATTTCAATTTATATTTTGAATATATATTTTGTTTTCATAAAAATATATTAACACGAAACAAAATTATTTTTATTTATCAATTCATTTACCAACTCAAATAATATTAACATACAAATTCACACAAAAACAAATTATTTACACAATATTATAACGAGAAATAATAAATTATGCATGGCAAAACACGTGATCCGTTGCAATCAAGAACTAGCGAAATAAAAAACAAAAGTAAGAAGATGTTCATCCCCGAGAGTTTATCCTCGGCTCGTTTTGTTTACGCGTCTGACTACTAACGAAGCGTTTCCACTTGTACACTCCGGTGGTTCTGATCATGGGGTAATAACAGAGATAAAAAAAATTAAAAAACACAGAGAGAGAGAGAGAGAGAGAGAGAAAGAGACGTAGAAAAGTGCGAGGAGGGAAAAATTCAACGACAGAAAAACACTGAGAGAGAAAAAGAGACGTGCAAAAGTGCGAGGAGGGAAAATTTCAACGACAGAGAGAGAGAGAGAGAGTGAGAAGGATAGAGAGAGAGAGACAATGGAGCGCAGCTTACGTGGCAAGATGAAGGCGTTCTCTCGTGCGCGAGGTGTGTTCAGCGAGTGTAAAATTTTCGCAATAAAAGGCACAGCGACTCACCCTCGTCGCGTTTATTCTTAGTACGCCGCGTTTGTACAAGAGAGTATCGGGCGAGGGTGGTTGCTATTATTATATCAGACCACAGAGGGAAGCTATTATAACACTCGATACAAATATAGCTTTACGATAATTTGTCCCCCTCCCTCTCTCCCCCAGACGAGAACCACGTCGCGTCGTTACTCACGGATTAAACAAAAACGAGAAACATTCGTTTCTCTCGTTACGCGCTGGATGATTATTTACGACGATATTACATCGTTATTATACTCCATTTGAAGGCTTTGGCACGCGTTATTTTCGCCAGTATCGCCAACTTTATTCTCACGTTTAAATATTTTCGTAATTAATTTTACGACACGAAATATTCTCGCAAAATTATATTCGGTAATGAAATTTTACTACTGTATTTTCATCTTTACATTTATCACGTGAGGATTAACTATGGCGGATTACGAGGTATTTCGAATTATTTTCATTTCGGATTTTATCGAGGGTCGAGTTACTTTTTCGTCTATTCCAACATGAAGTTATTGTTTCTCGACTACTAGGTATTTTGTCAAAAATCAATTTGATTTATTTTTTACGATACGTGTCTGACACGCGAGAATTTTATTTCGTCGTAATAAACCAGAATAAAATTATACCGGGCACTGTAAATAAAAAAATGAAAAAAATAAAACTTTGTCTGACTATACACCGACCATAACCCCTTGTTTCGCGATCCCTGTAAATTTAATCCGCACAGTTCTACGTTTTACGAGCCTCCTCTGTCTAAAAAAAATGAAACACGACATTTTCCATAAGAGCGACGAGCGAAAGGAGTCAAAAAATTAAATTAATCAAAGACGATTTAAATTCGACGTAAAATTATAACGCGAAAAGTATCGAAAAATACCAACAGAAAAAAATTTCACAAATTTAAATATATTTTTCTTACAACGAAAAATAAACGTAAGATATTTTAGAGACATCACCATTTCCCACCCCTGATTCACTCCCTCAAATGTCGTTCGAGTATCGAAACGAATTTCGACTCGTGAGTTAAGAACGATAAAAAAAAGATCTCGTTTCTTTTTGTTTTTATAACGTTTTAAGCTATCGTTCACCGAATCGTTCGTGTTCTTTGGCTATTTTTTTCGTTTTTTATTGCCAAGGGATGAGGGGGATGAGTATGGAGTTTTTGCACGCGACTCAGAGCTCGGTATTAAATTGTTACGAACGAGTTTTAACATCGAGCGATTTCTGGCCCGATTTCCGTTTCAACCCCCTTTCATCCCCTCGAGCCCCATCGTCGCACCATTCACATCCATCCCTTATATCTACAGCCCGTGATATAACGGAGTAAACAGTCGCTGGGCACGCCAATCCGGCGGTCGCTCGATGAACGCGCGAGCGATTTCACGTGATAACGGCTGTTTCCTTTTCTATAAAGAAAGCACACACAGATTCGCGTAAAAAGCCTCGCGAACCAAATCCCTCGCAACGTACTCTCGTTTTGTCTCTCGAAGGGTTGTTTCGCTATCGCGCCAACTGCCGCATATCTTTTAGACCCTTCTTTATTCGGTTCTGCTTTCGCGGAGGAACGAACGACGTTCCCCCTTGGGACGTCACGACAGACACGAAAGGCTCGCGTAAAAATTATGTCGAGGCTCGTCCGACGTGTTTAAATAAAAGCTCGTGGCTTTTCTTACTTTCTCGATGCCACGTGTCGAAATAATTCCTCGCTGAAAAAATGAAAAACAATTAATCGAAAATAATACAGAAATGTCTCTAGGCGGTTTTGGGAAATTTTCAAAATTTCGCCAATAATGTTTCAAAGATATTTTTTTAGGAAATTTTGTTTTATCGAAATTTTTTTTTTATTTTAATTTTATTTCGGCTGTATATAATTATCACAGACAGCAAGATTGACCTTTTAAGGGGTCACGTACAGTTAGGACTTCGAAAAAAAGGGGTTTTTTGCGAATTTTGTTTGGGGACACATTTAAATAATTAATCGTAAATCTTTTTCCATACAAAAGACATATATTTTAAGTAAATAATACAATTTTTTCATTGCAAAATATGCAGAAATTTTTCCATAACCGCACGTAACGTAGGGGTCCCAAAAAAAAGGTCCTCCGCGGTGATCAGTGCAGCTCGTCACCGGATCGTCCGAAATCAAAATAAAAGTAGGGATCATTAGTTAATGACATAATGCTCCGGTTGATCGAAGGATTTGAAAATTTTATGATTTTTCACAAAATGGTGGATGTTGGAAGTCAAAGTTGTGTTTTCGACCCAAATTTTGCTCACATTTTCAGCTATAAAAAAAAAAAATAATCGCATAGTAAAATCCTTCGTTCATCCGGAGGACAATTATGTCTAGAAAAAGTGAGCAAAATTTCAAGTCGATCGGTAAAGCCGTTTCCGAGGTACAGTGATCACCGTGTTCGAAAACATAGTTTCGAGAAAAACGCATTCAAAGTTTTCAGTACGGTTTACATGCAGAAGAAAAATTTCCGTTCAAAGTTACATATCTCCATACCCAACAGTCGGATTCGTCTAAAATTTTCACAGAATACTTTTCAAATGTGCTACTTTTAGAAAATGTAAAAACAAAAAAATCGATTTTTTGAAAATTCTAACTGTACGTGAACCCTTAAGGACGGATTTGTTTTTGCTGCTTCGACCTCATAATCGGTATACCTATATAATCAGATGCATTTAGCTCGAAAGAAATAGTCGAAGTGAATCGAAGATTGAAAATTGAAAATATCGCTAATTACTATTAGGGGGTTAGCTTGTATTTAACAAAACGACGAAGGCGATACTACAACAATTATTGTAGTACTGCTAAAAATTTAGTAGAACTGCTAAATACTGTACGCATTTTTTGTAGTACGACTAAGTTTATAGACGCACTATTATTATTTGTGCTTATTTTTTATAAAATTTTTGTAAATAAGCAATTTTCAAGATGCCTCCAGGACATTTTTTTACTATTTTTTTCGTATTCAGCTCATCAAATTACGTACGAAAACAGCCTCGAGTCGTTAGACAAAATTTCTGCCATAGGCCTTTGCGTTCCAGACGGCTCTGGTCGAAATATCGACCACTAATTTGTTCGAGCACTCAACGTGAAAAATTCATTAATATTATGCACAAATTTCCTGTAGAATAAAAGATCGATGCCAACATAAAAATCCTCTAAAAAATTAAAAGTCCAAACAAATTTCTAAATTCGTCCAATAATTGACTACGAAATTAAAAAAACACTAAAATCATTTCTAACAACACTCGATCGACCGGCTCGCACTCGATTAATAAAAAGCTCTCGATCAATTTACGAAATTGAAATCACTGGAAAATTTCTTCGTCGATCGGTAACGACGAAAAAATTCGACGTAACGCGAATCGCTGTCGCGTTGCACACGCAGAAAAGGTACGAGAGAGTCGAGAGAAAAGCGAATGAGAATATGTCCGGACAGAGCCGGTTTCGTGCGGTTACTGACGTTTCAAGAGGAACGATCCGTCGAGTACGATATCGCGTTTTTCTATTACGCTCAATTTGATCCGGATATTGAACAAGTGGTTGGTGCACAAGCGTCGAGATTCAATCACGTGTACGTCCCTTGTCCCACGTCGGTGGTATCGCAAGTTCTCGGTCATGGGACGTCGGGCGTCAATTGAATAATGGTTATCAACATTTTTTCTCGTTCTCGTACACGACGTGAGTCTTCTCTCAAACATGCTCGCGATATCGTTGATATCGTTGGACGAAAATAGAGTCGACGGGGTTGACTAACACCGAGAAGACGTTTCACTTTTTTTTTCTCGGGTACGATCTTTATTTTCGTCCAATTTTCTTATCGTTATGGTCGTATCAATCGTGTGGGAATTTTTCAGCCTATAATGGAGATAGATAGAAAGAGATATTGTTTGAAAATATTTTAATCGATGTGCTTCGTTTTTTTTCCTCGATATTTTGATGAGGCAGGAATGAAAATATTGAGTTTTGTGACAGTACGAAAGTTTTGATTAATCTGAATTTTCTCTCGCGGTGTTCGAGAAATGTTGGAATTATAATTGTAAGAAAACACGGAGATGCATGCGTTTAAATCTTGTTTGCGTCGTGTCTGACCCAGAAAGGGTAGTTTCCACTGGGAAGAAATTCTCGTTAACATAAATTACTCAACCTCGGATTATTCCGGAAGGATTTTTTCCACCAAGTCACGTGACGAATTCTCGTTTATTTTGAATTAGATTCACCCTTAGAAGATTCACGTGTCTCGGATAATTTAAGCTTCTTCGAGTTCGTCTCGAAAGGTTTCCGGGTATTTACAAATTTCGTCGAACGTCGCTCTCGATTTAACTTCCCCTAAAACAAATTTACGTCCTACTCGAATGTTTTAAATGAATTTATGAAACGTTAAACGTTAATAAAAACAACAATAGTGAATAATTTTAACCCAATTAATAATTACCTTTTAAATTAAACCGATTTTTCTAATCGCTATTTTTTTCATCCGACTCGAGGGTCATTTACGTTTTTTCATGATTTCTTTTTCTTTTTTTTTTGTTGCACGATAGGAATATCGATCGTCCTCCCTCCATCTCGGAGGAACGAAAAAAAGTCGAGAAATAAGAGCAGAAAAAGCGGGATATAGTCCTCACGGATTTCGGTTCAGCTCGTTTCGATAATCGAATTTCCCTCGACCCGGTCACGGATTAGGTACTCTACGCGTGCGAGAACGACTACCACCCACGTATCGTACGACTCTATGCGATCGAAAGGACACAACGATGTGTACGACGGAGAAAAAACCTGCTGCTAGGGATTTTTTCGAACTCGGGAACATCCCTCGGGACGACCCTGTTTCCGATCGGTACCCTCTTCGTCCCTCGCGAATAAAGGAACGAAAGAAAAAAAGGAGATATTTTTGGTCCCACGAATATTCGCGAAAATTTTATTCACTCGCTCTTGAAAGACTCGGTATTTTGTTTTTTACTCGTTGCAAGCTCACTCAAATTTCGAGATTTAAAAAAAAAATAATAACTGGTTTTGAATAGCGATGTGATGCTCGAAATTTTGTATTATTAGTCCAAGGGATGAAAAAGTATAATTAGAACAAAATTAATAAGAATTGTGAAATAGTTTTTGGATTCGATGCGGCTTGTCGGCGGTTTATTTATACCGAGCGAGCTTTTGACGTGGTTTATGAAGAGGAATGCGGTTTGTGATGTAAAAGGTAATTGGAGAAGTACATTTACGAGAGCTTAATTGAGAATTTGAAGAATCTCTCGGCTTGGAAAAAAGCTCGCGAAGAATCTAATGGTTGCTAGGGTCTGATCGATTTTCTCGGAAATTTGTGATAGTTGATGCGGTTCTTTCATTCGCTTCTTTCTTTGTTCGTATTGTTCAGGAAATTTTCTATTTCGCAAGCTTCCATTAGAGTCTTTTTGAACGAAAGTTCCTTTGACGAGAAATCTTGTAACATCGGCACGTTTGGAGCTTTGATTTTGTTTTCCCTTCAAAAAGACTTTAATCGCATTTTTAATTTTGGCTCGTTGCCATTTCCGCTAAAAAGCGAAATAACATGAAAATTGAGTTCTTCGAGCTTTGGACCAACAAGTTGGAATAAATGAGATTATAAATGTGATATTCGTGTTATATGGAAAATTTCCGATTCTGCAACCCTTCTATGAAGTCCGTTTGAACGAAAACAAATTTTTCGTCCGACCTACTCAAAGTCTCGGAATTGAGAAATTCACCGGAATGCGATATATTTCCAATTTCCATAGAATATCGCGAAACCTAAAAAAATCGACTTTTCGCGATGCTGTATCTCCGTTCTCGTTCGTCCGAGAGAAAATTGAACGAGCAACTTTTTGAAGAGTTCGCCAAGATCTCAAGAATAAGTCTCGGATCATCCGGATAGCTCAATTTTTGTGGCAGTGGCGACACTTCGAAAATCGTGATTTTCAGAACCCAAAGGAGCAAAAAAGCGTAGGGGATGGTGTCAAATTTTGTTTTCGTCCGAAAATCTTTTATTTTATCATATTCGTGTTACGCGGGAAATTTCTGATTCCGAAATGACCATACAAAATATTTTTGGACGAAAAAGAAAGTTGAACCCTCGTAACCCCCCAGTGTCGCGACAATAAATTACGAATGTCGATCATCGGTACCCACCGGGGGTCAAAATTTGTTTTCTTCCAAAAAGGCTTCAAATGCAGGTTGAGGAATCGAAAATTTCCCGTGCAGCACGAATATCATCGGTAAAATTCTCAAAAAACAAAATTTTCAAATTTTCGCGTTATCAAATCATCCACAACGGTGGTCGACTCGACGAATATTAAATGCTCGCTCCATGGAAACAGACCGAAATTGCGTTCACCGACAATTATTCGGTCGTCATAGACCAAAAAATTAAGAGAACGCGATATAAATTCGACATAACTTATATTTACTTCATGTATACTCGCGTGTTCGACCGTTTTAATCACCACATTCGTTCTCTATAATTATGACATAACTCGATACGAGCCCGCGAGCGATTCTTATCACAAATTTAACTCGCACGACCTTTTTTATTTTTCTCTCCTACCTTCGATCAAATTTTTATTCCTGAATTATCGCATCACGATAATATCGTTGAACGTTCGTGTTTCATTTTCTCTTTAATAGCTCCTATTAATTACCCTCCTCGTAATATGTGCGAAATCATTTTCGTAACCACGTCAAGAGCTTCGTCAGCCTCGAGTCACGAAACGAATCGATATTATTCGTAATAAAGTATAAACACTTTGGATCGAAAATAATAATAAAATATAAAAAAAAACATATCGGTTCAGGAAAAAAAAAAGGAAATGGAAGAAATACTAAGGAGGGAGCTTATTTACCGAGCGTTAATTGCCTCGGGCACTCGTACTACCGCCCTCTATATCGGCTGAAATTGCTACGGCAAATAACCGTTCCTCGTTTGCTATTGTTTCTGATTAAATCAACCAGCTCCTCGCCACCCTCGCCCTGTCGTTGTCCACCCAACCTCCAGCTATTTTCCCACGTTTCATCGTTCCCCTCTACCAAAATAAACACGCGCCACATTCAATCTGGTAACCGTTGGTATCCGAAAAGAATTAGAGTTTCGAACAACAGATATTCCACTTTGTAGGTCAACCACTTTTTTTTTACTACCCCCTCCACCCTTTAAAAATCCAATTTCAATCTCGTTCAAGGCGTTGGAAAAAAAGATTTATCAAAAATTCTCGACGAGCTCGATCGAATTGTTCTTCGCGAATCAAACGAGAGGGCGATTTAGCGAAACATCATCGAAGTCGATTTATCTTTTTTTTTCGATTTTTATCTCGATAATCGCATTTCAAGAATGAAAAATTGAAAATTCGGTTCAGGACGAATTTTTTCTTGGAAAATTTTTCTTCTGACGTAATTTTTTAATAATGACAAGCTTGCTCGCTCGTCGCTTCATTTTTGTCTCGAGACGAGACGAGTAGGTCGCGCATCTATTTTCCGACTTATCGAACTCGGCTCGTTCGACCTGCCCTTTTCTTCGAATAAATAATTCCACGTCGCGCGATATTTCCGGTCGCACGTTTCCTCGTCATATTTCCATCTTCTTTTTCATCCCCTCTTCCCCCGTGAAATATCCGACTCTGGAGGATCAATCGTTATCCGATCCCGTAGGGGATGACGTATCGTCGAAATTCATCAATTTTTTTTGTCCTTCGGTTGGATTCGAGAAATAACGGAATTTCCTTTTTTTCCTCCTCGATATAGATTTTCTTTTCCGCTAATTTTCGCTAATGACGAAAATTTATTCGACGAATAAATTGAGAATACGATGAATATTCATAATTTATCGACATCCAGGTTTTCATTTCTTCCCCGTTTTCGAATTATTGAGCGATCGATAAATTGTATAATTTTTATTAATAAAAAAATCGAGGAAAAATTTAAGGGATGTTTTTTTTTAATCAACGATTTTTCTTTATTTTATATTTTTTGATATTCGTTCGATCTTCGATGTCCAGAATGTCCCAGGCCTCGTAATATTGTCCAGAGTCCTCGTTACTTAGCTTTTCTTTCGCCAGAGGGCTCGAGGGGATGTCTCCCAATTAGCGGCATCGTGCGAACTCGTCGCCGAGGAATCCGTGGATATCGTCCCTCGTATACCGGGGGTATACTCGACTCGGAGACCTTCCTTCTCTTTGCATTATTCATCGAGCAATTCCGTCCTCGGTGCGGATTTTCGAACGTCGCCTCTGTTCTTCGTCTCTTTATTCGCACAATTCCTCTCACCCCTTCTCGTAGCTCTCACGAAAAGTGAGCGTCAAACTCGAGGAAAAGATACGTCTCTCATTTTGCCCATGGGTCTCTCGAATATATTCCATCGTAGCTGATCGAATTTTCCAACTTCGCAATCGAGAATTTTCTACGAAATAAAGAAATATTAAATTTTTCGAAAAAAAAAATGTCATAAAATTCAAAATTTTGTAAAAACTACGTTAACAAAATCTCTTGCTCAATAAATATTCCTAAATATATATATATCTAAATCTCAGAACTTTCCTCGCTACCCTTATCCTTTGTAAAAGTGCAACGACCTTCACACGACCTTTGTCCAATTTTTTCCCAGAAAATCTTGGATTTCGACCTTCCTACGTAAATTCGTGAGATAGAAACGAGCGAAATTTGGATTATCGGGACAATGGTACGTCGTGTCGAAGGATTAATCGAACGTGACGATGGATTATTGATGAATCGTGAGGCGTAACAATGCAATCGATTGGGGTTCGATCCAGTCGCGGTTGTTCCTGTGTCTTCGTACGTAATGATGGGATTGCAAACCCTGCAGGACGTCCCATCCCTCTCGGTACTTCCCGGTAAATCCTTGCAGCTTTCGAGGCTGCCACGAATGTTATCTACATCGATCTGTTTTCCTTCGTTGCTCGTTTCACCCTGCGTCCCTATCTCTCTCGATTCGCGTCTCAAGCTGTTTGGAAAACTTGCTCGATCGGAAATTCACCGTTTCGCCGATCGATCTTCCACGGTTCGTCTAGTTTGCGAAACCGAACGTCGTTCTTAGAAACCGATGGCGCGATCTCGTTCGAACGAGCGAAATAACGATAGGGCGTGCGGTTCGTTAAATTTTGTAATCTTGACCTACCCCTAACGGACGACAATCTACCCTTGAACTATCGAAAATTTGTACAATGGTCGTCGCGATCGAACGAAAGGCGAAGATACAAGATGCATCAATTTTTCGTGTTTATTTTTTGTAATTATTTATAGGCATGTTGGAAAGGTCGAAAAGTATCGATATATATCGTATCGATATTTTAATCTTACCGATATATCGGTGTATCGATATATTGATATATCGAGAATTATCTCTGCCTAATTCAATATCAATAAACACCAAATGACCGATGACATTCTTTCGGATAATCCTGATAGTGATTAAAAATTATGAATAAATATAATCGTTAGTAAAAACAATGATTTTTTATTAAATTATGTTTGTTCATAATAATGTTCCTCAGCCAAACCAATTCCACCTTTCGTTGCGCGCGACTTTTGAACATCCGTCCGTATAATAAATTCTGTGTCGCCATTGGAAAAAATATCGTTTTTTGATATATTTTCGATAGTTGAAATTTTATATCGATATTTCGATATTATCGAAATAAAAATGTCGTCTGAAAATATCGATATTTTGTTGCCATGCCTAAATTATTATTTATATATAAGATTAATAATAAATCGATCCATATTATACTCCCTCGACACTGCCGTTCATCCGTTTATCTGCTTTATTGGCAAAACTCATCCCTTGGGAAATTCTTGAATTTTCGACGTATCTTTAACCTCGATCACGTTTCTCTGTGAAAATTCTTGGAAATTCGATTCGACGCTATTTTAGGAATGGGGTGGATTCTAGCCCCGTAAGGGATGATCGCACACCCTCTGAGTTTCGCGAAAGCTCAACCGACGGTTGTAAGATTTAAATCGATACTTATCTCCTCGTTACTATATTTCATTTACATTCACGTAAAATTATTTAACTCGATTGAACATTATTTTAAATAAATCAAACAAATTAATTCAAATATTTATAATGAAATTAAACAAATTTTATTTAATATTTCAAACGATTGTTATACGACGTAAAAATAGTGTGCGATAAAAATTACGTTTGTTGGTCGAAGAACGACGTTACCAAGAAAATATTCTCCCTTCGGCCCAAGGGAGAAGGGCTTGAAAAATTAAACGAACGAGAATCGTCCTCGACATAAACAGCCAGAGGAAACAAAATTCATCGCGATTATTCCCTTTAACGTCCTCCGTAAACAAAGTAAATTTGCTTCGCGACAAGCGACAATGAAAAATCCTCGAGGATCCAGAACTCCGGGCTATCTCTCGCTACGCAGTGGACCCTCATAGTCAACGAGAACGTCTAATTAGCCTCGTCTTTGTCCTCGTCTGTTGACTTCCTCGACGATCGTATTTTGTCGTCGTCCTCGCTCGTTTTCTTCCTCCCATTGTGGTAAAACCGTCGTGAAATAAAGACCCTCCCCCCGAAGAACTTATCAAAGAGATTGTCGGTTCCTATTGGATCGCATATAGGGGTTGTTAATACGAGGGGGTAGATTTCGTCAATTACATCGAAGGGAGAGAGAGAAAGGGAGAGTCAAAGGGGATCAACGCTGCGTCGGACTTAACTAAATAGAAAAAGAAAATGAAAGAAAAGGAAGGAAAATGAAAACAAATAAGGAAGAAGAAGGGAGGAGGAGGAAAGGAGGGAGGAGAGAAGCTAAGAGTCAAACGTCCGGGATTGGCTCGAGGCGTTCGCACGGAAAAGAAAGAGGACTATATACAACGCGCGTGTACCAGAAAAGTTCCTCGACACTCGGACTCTCTCGCCCGGGGACGTTTCCCGGGGTATGCCGGGAATATCATCCAACCGGAAATACCCCTCGGACTCTTCTAATTTTCTCGCGGTCGTCTTTTCATCCCCTCCATTCCACCCCTTCACGCTAGGGGATGACGCATGAGGGGAGGGTAACTAGCTCGAAAGATCGTGCGCGACGTTATATAAACTTTGTACTAACGTGCGTCGCCCTCTGCAGCTTTTACCCCTACTAGGGGAGAACGGAGGAATTGGAAGCATGTTAGGAAAAGTTGAAGAAAAAAAAGTAATTTATTGTAGTAATTATTTATTGTTTTCACAATTAATCTTTTGGTCAATAAACTTTAATTTTTATGAAATTGAAACTTACTGATAATTGTTTAAGGTAGTGAAAAATTAAATTAAAAAGCCATTACTTTAAACTTGATAAGTTTAATAACTTTTTAGGTTAATATTAGTAATATTAAACATGAATACGTTTAACATATGATAAACTAACGAACATATAATCAACCCAAATATAACTTTTTTTAACGCGTAAATATTCTTTGTTCTCTTTATTGTCTTATCTCTTCATTTTTTTCCTTCAAACACATCTTTCATGGGAATACCGGTCGGGATTTCTGAATGTCGTTTAGTTTTGGTGGTCTTTGGGGGCTTCTTGATTAATGGCCGTGGACTCGATACAAGGGGAATCCATCTGGCTCCAATTACCCTCGAAGGGAAGCATTTTTAATTGAACATAATAATATAAACAAATTATGTTGTAACCTAATTTTTATACTTACAAACCAAAATACACGAACTAAGCTACCGAATGAACTTGAAAAACAATTAAATAAGAAAATTTTAGATACTCACTTTAAATGTGAGAAAAATATTTTTCTTATAACGGGAGGAGGTAAAATATGTTTGTGGTCGTCGCTGGTATACTTTTGGCACTGAAACCACCATTGGCAGTCGCATAACACGAACGAAGTTTAAAGAAGGCATTTGGGTTGTTTCGAAACACGTCGAGCGTTTCTAAGTACTTTTTTTGCGCTAGCTCCCATTGCCCCGCTCTCCCCTATTGGCCTACCTTCACTACCGAACTACCTTCACTCTCATGCTCCCCACTCTTCTCGAGCATGTACATCGAAAACTCAAAAGAGCACTATCGAACTTTCTGATTAAGAAGAATTTTGTCCCATCTCGTTTGCGTCCCAGGTCGAGGAAGAAGGGTGGAAAAAAAGAGTGTGGGGGAAAAAGTTGGTCGAGTCTCTAAACAGAGAGGCTGTCGGGGTTGTCGAGGATCTTGGGGATGTAACGGGTGGGCACCCTCGTACTTTGTTTCACGACCCTCGTATTTCACGTCGAATTCCAAAAATTTGTAATTTCTCCCCCTTTTTTTTCACTCGATTTATATATTTTTGTTTGTGTTTGTTTTGTTACACAATTTTCTAAGTTTTCAAAATACGAAAAAAAAACGAATATAGGAAATTTGACGATTTTTCTTATCGACGAAAAGTGTCGACGTAACGTTACGATGAGATATCGTACGTGTCGATCGGGGGAAAAACAGGGTGATCCATCGTGTCGCGTTGAAGAAAAAAGTTTTCTCGGCGAATATCGAGGGTCGTTGTCGATAGAGCGGGGGTTGTTCACTGAAGTCTTTAGGACGCCGTCGCCTCTCGAGCTTTCGAGCGATCTTTTCACCCTCGTGTATAGTTGTCCGAGCTCGAGCCAAAACATGAAGAAAGTTTGGTCACGAGGCGAACGTTGGACGAATGAGGATTAGACCGCGAACGGAAAAGTGGCTTTCTCGTCACGATAATCGCATTTTCTTTTTTTTTTTTCTGAACAGTAAAGTTGAAAAATTTCGAAATATTAGCCGAAGATCGATCTCCTTGTTTATTTGCGAAATTTCTTGTCGCCAATGTTATTTGAAACGAATAAAAATAACGTCAACGAGCTGTGGCAATTTTCTCGATCGTTTGCGAAAATTGATATCGGGCGATGGTGTAAAAATCATATACCAGGAGAGAACACGATCCAGACTGTTGAATCGTAAAATCGTGGGGGCTACGAGAATGCGAGGGTCGAGAGGGAGAGGGTGAAACGAGTCGAGAAACTCGTGTACGGTCGACGTTGCGTGGGCGAAAGCGAGACAGATCGATGAAGTATGCGTTTTACTGTTGGAAATAAAGTCCGAGAATGCAGGAGACGGCGAGAGACAAAAAGTGAGAGAAAGAGAGACAGGGGGGCGAATGAAAAATACAGTACCAGAAGCATTGTTGAGAATAATATATATCGTGGAATGTGCGAGGGCTGCATCGCATATCGAAATTTATACATATGGATACGTATATATACAGGGTGAATTTCATAAGGTATAGCAGAATTTATTCTAAGGTAGATGGGACCATTAGAAACAAAAGTTCCAAATATACATTATGGATATTTTCAATAGTTTACGAGATATATATTTTTAAAGTTGGTCTAATCAGAGCGCGCCGAGAAGCGTTGGAGCCGCCCGCTCCCCGCCCTAGTCGTAGAGACAGCGCAGTGTATTAATCATTAGCTGCCGCGCTCGCCGCTCCATTTCCCCGCGCCGTACCGCGCCAAGACTTTCATCTCTAAGGTCACGAAATCGCGAATTAGTACAGAATAGTTAAACTTAAAACGGGCGGAGAAAAACCACAAGGAAATTTTATTGGTTTTTGGTGAATTTAAGGCGGGGAGCGGGCGGCTCCAACGCTTCTCGGCGCATTCTGATTAGACCAATTTTACAAATTTATATCTCGTAAAATATTGAAAATATCTCTAATGTATATTTGCAACTTTTGTTTCTAATGTTCCCATTTACCTTAGAATAAATTCTGCTATTCCTTATGGAATTCGCCCTGTATATATAGCATGTTAAATTTGCCTTTAGTCGGAACTGGATGCGTACGAAATATTTCGATATCGTTATCAGCATATGCAATTAGCTTCAACGAAACAAAATATATATATAAAAATATACATTTAAATATGTAATATTATATAAATATTATTATATTAAAAATTAATATTACAACATAAATATATATGGTTTATATTAAATATTAATATATACATAAATTTCTTCATATATTTTTGTCCTCGACCGTCCCAAGTACCAGGGGGTTGATTTTGACTTTCGTTGATTGCGCAACTTACAATTAGAGAAGAGCTCGAACAAATTAGCCGTAAAATTACTTTACAGTCAACTTATCCAAATATAAATAAAAACCGATCAAAAAATAAAAAAATACCCTTTAAACGCATCCTCTAGAAATATATATCCGAAGTTGCAGCGTCCCGAACATACTTTATACGATTATTCAACGATTTCAAGTACGTCAGAAAATAGGAGTTGGCCAGTTTGTCGGTTGTGGTTAAGTTTCGATGATACGACTTCTCGGTCGATCGATCGTACGAAAAACCGAGTGCAAATAATGGAACCGCGTTAAATCGTGTGAACGGTTGAGGTCATTACTCGGGTCGCCCTTTGCCCCTCGGCGTTATCTCACCCTGTGTTCCGGCCTTCGGTTCTCTCGCTGTTTTTTCTTTCCTCTTTTTTTTCTCTGCTTACTTTCTTTTTATTACCTCTTTTTTTCCACTCGTTCCGCACGTTCGATAATAAATCGTTTCGAAGCTCTCGTTTTGACCTCGTATACGTTTTACGTGTTACGTGTTACCTGTGTGTGTCTCTGTGTGTGTGTATTACGACCGATGACCTCGAGACCTCGAGAGGGTTGCTCGAACTTTAGACCTCGCGCTCGCTCGCACACACACACATATAAATCCCTATTGGTCAGCGACTACGAAAGACTCTCGTACGTGAGATATAAAGCTCTACACGGTTTAAGAACAAAAAAAAACAACAACAACGAACGTTTTGTTACTCGAACGCTTGCAGACACGATCGTAGGTCAGGCTCGGGCGATTCAAGCCCCTCGGGACGACCCGAACAAATTTTCTAAATATTTCTTTCGCAAACTTCCGCCTCGAACACGATTTGAAGTCCATTGTTATTCTTTTTCTCTTTAATTTTTTATTGTATTTCATTGTTTTCAAATTGATTTACGATTTTGAAAAATATTCGACGTTGTTTTTTTTTTCATCAAACGATTGATTTTTCTCGATAATTTCGAACGAATGAAAATTCATCGTGAAACAAAGAAGGTGATTTATAGAAAAACACTAATTTTTTGACAGGAATAAAGAAATATATAGTTTTTTTTATGGATTTTCTTAATTTTTAGAGAAATTTTTTTTAATTTTTTTCTAGCCTTGAAACAAATATTGTCGTTCTCGAGAGGGTTCTATGTGTCTTCGCCTCGTGCGCTTTCTCACGACGCGAGCCTCGAACTCTAGACACTAGCCATGGACGAACGCCTATATGATCGAAATATATAGATATATAGTGAGGGGGTTGGGGAGGCGGACGAGAGCGGCGAATTTATGCAAACTACCCCTAGCCGTCTATGACATTGCTATGCCAGGTGCGAGGTCGTTCGAGGCCGTCCGCGAAGCAAGAGGCTCATTATTTCCTCATTATTCGGTCGAACTCGAGGCTGATAGACGGCCCTGCGGTCGAGTTTTACAACCCTACGAGGGTAGAAAGTTCGAGCCCGAACTGGCCGACTGAAAATCGTAAAATTCGGTACGTTCATTATTTATCCACTTTAATTTTTACAAATAAACGTTGTAATCGTAAACTTCGCCGATAAAAGGAAAACAAAAAAGTAACGAGTAGAAAATCGACCATAAGTAGGTAGCAAGGGTATAAAGTTCGAGTCTAAACTCGCTGAGTGAAAATCGTAAAATTTACTACGTCGAATATTTATCCGCTTTAATTTTTACAAATGAATGTTAAAAATTTAAATTTTATCAATAAATAGAAAACAAAAAAAGTAGCGAGTATCGCGTCATTTTCAACCCTCATCCCTTATTGTCGATGGGAGCGTGGGATATTCGGATCGGACGTGGGAAAAATTAGTCGAAGGATCGTTCGGGATTTATATCCGCCCTCCCACTCTCGACTCGTCCTGTAATTCAAATCTTGTTTATTTTCCGTCGATAGAAACAAGAATCCATTTCCCTACGCCCACGATCTCTCGTTCTAGCCCACGCACGTGCGTTCGACCGTGATATAATTGTACATTTCATATCCGACGCTCGCCAACGTTCTCGTTTCGTTCGGCGCGTGCGATGCGAATTTTCTTTTTATTGGAAAATTGCCCACGCGTTTCGAGAAACGACGAACTTTTCGAATTAAATTTTTCGTGCGTAGTTTTTTCAAAAACAAAAAATTTTTTTTTTCAAACCCTCGTTTTCCTCCACGAAAATTCATCTTTTTTTACACATCGAGCTTTTCAAGAAACTTCAATTTTTCTCAAGGCTCAACAATTAGCAAAATTTATTTTCGTTCGATAATTTTATTTCTGTTTTTATTTTTCTTAATTCTTCTCGCGCGAATTTTAAACAACCCGATTCATAATACCGAACGAGCTTTCATCTCGCGCGTTCTATTTCGACTACGGTCGTCGTGAGTGAAATTTTCAGATTTGGCTAATTTCGTTTTCGTTTTTATTTTTCATTTTTATTTCTTTCCATTTTCCTGGAAATTGTAACGGATCGAGGGAAAAAAACTTCGTGCGGATTTAACTCGCACCTTACGCTGAACCACTGGGGGTGGGGGTGGGGGTAGAAACAACACGAAGGGATGTAAAAAAAGGTTTCGCGGTTAAACCGCGACAAGGGAGTCGGTTTTACGGTCCGTTTGAACCAGACGCGAGTCCGTTCCCTCCCTCTCCCCGAACGAACATATTATTCCAGCTTAATTCATCGTGGTTTTCCACATTTTCGTATAAAAACGTTTTCATTTATAATTTTTTTTTTTCCAGCGCGTTGAGAAATTATTCAAACGGTGAATTGTAACGACCGAGGTAAATAAATAAAAATTATAAATAAAATACGACGAAGAAAAAACACGGTAAACGAAGAAAAATAAATTATAACAAAAATTCTTCACCCTCGATTAAATACGTCATTTACGAATTTTCATTATTTCTCCAAAAATCGAGGAAGCAAAGTGCGCGAAAGGAACGATTTTTCGTAAAGTAAAGCGCAAGATAAGCCACGCGTTCAGCCTCGCAGTGAGCCGGATAACAATGAGAACCTGAAACGATAAGGCCGACTGTTTTTTGTCAAGGGGGCGACGGTGTGAAAAAGAATGAAAAAAATAAAACAAAAAAGAAGAAATCTCAGAGAAAATTATCGAGAGAATGGTAATAAAGGTGAACGAGTGGGGTACGAGTTGGATCGAGAAAAGTAAGAGGGTGGCCAACGAGAAACGTCGAGAGCCATGGTGAGGGGTGAAGGAGGGTGAGCAAGGGGGTTGAAAAAAGCTCGCGGTATGAAATAGTCTCGTTTCTCTACGGGGTTGAAAGGGTGGTCGCGAGTACGGGCGACCTCTCTCGGGCTGTTTCTTCTTCGCAGGTTAGCCAACAAGTTGCCGGTGTCGAGAATCGATAGAGGCCGGTGAGCCTGGGGCGCTTGGTAGGCAGGTCAACTCGTGCCTTCCTCTCTCTCTCTCTCTCTCTCTCTCTCTCTCTCCTTCTCTCTGTCTGTCTGTCTCTCCTTCTCTCTCTCTCTCTCTCTCTCTCTCTCTCTCTCCCTCTCTCTCTCTCCTTCTCTCTCTCTTACTCGCTCTTTCACCCTTTAATAGCCTCCCCACTTCCCGTCAACCCCTTCCTTCCCCCTCCTCCCTCGACCTATCTTTCCGTCGTTCCTGCTCTTCATTTTTTCCCTCGATCTCATACTTCTAAGGGTGGTTTCGCACGTTGAAAGCTCGATACAGTTGAATATATCTGAACATTGTCAAACACTAGCGACGAATTTTACGAGATTGACAAAAAAATTGAATTTCTTTTCGAGCGAACATCGACTGTTTTATCCGACAAAATGTGGAATATACGATGAAAAAATGACTCTGTACTTTATTTTTTCATGGGGAACGAACCTTGTCGAGATATTCGAGGTTTTGTGTCATGGTCATTCGAATTAAGGAGTTAGAATTAAGGAGTTAGAGTTGTAAAGCTCGAAAAAACGCTTTTATTGAGATTTTATTTCGAAGACCGATTTTATTATTTTTTGATAATTTGTTTACCATTAACGAATAAATATATAAGGAACATAGAATAAAATTTTCAAGACAAAATAATAATACATGGCCGCGATATGAGCCAGTCTGTGAGAGGTTGAAATAAAAAAAGGGAGTTTGTGGCGATCACTGCCTCTCGTCACCGAATCATCCGAAATCAAAAAATTTACCGGGGATCTTTAGTAAATCCTATTACCCGATCTTCGAACAAAGGATTAATAAAAAATTTGATTTCTGACAAAATGGCGGATGTTCAAAAGTACTTTTTTCGACCACAATTTCACCCATATATTCGACTATAAAACAAAAACTATTTTACGCAAATAAAAATCCTTCGTTCAAGGACAGCAAAATTATGTTTAGAACAAGTGATAAAAATTTCAAATCGATCCGTCGAGCCGTTCTAGAGTTACAGTGATCATCGACTATGAAAACGTGCTTTCGAGAAAAACGCGTTTAAAGTTTGCGTCGAGGGTGCAGCTACCACCACCTACCTTCTTGCACCCACTCGACGGGGCTGAGCTCAAAGTTCCACATCTTCATAAATAATGCCCCGATTTGTCGAAAATTTTCAAGGAATACTTTTAAAATGTCGTACTGTTAAAAAATGCAAAAAATATCTATTTTTTGAAGACACTGAGAGACTTTAACCCCTCAAATAATATTCGATAACGTTACGATCCCCCCCCCCCCCCCCCCCCCCCCCCCCCAACAATCCTGAATCCTCCTTGGCCTCAGTGCGCCAGGAGTGGGGGAAGAGCCGAGTGGTGGGGGGATAGCCGCAAACCGGAGGAGTGGGGGTAAGCAGCAAAGTGGTACCGAACTCTACTCGCGATAATAGAAAAGGGTGTGTTTCGATGCGAAGGGGTTGTTCGATATTCCTGAGTGTGTATGATCTCATCGTCTCGTACGCGTTTGACTTTTCGTAATCGCGATATCGTTTTCAACGTGTCTAATTGGACGATACCGGGCCCTAATTTGTAGCGAGAAATATCGATCGCGTCACGTCCGCGTGTAAAATTAATTTTCGAATTCTCCGCCAAGGCAACTTCGACCCTTCATCCCCCTAGTAACCATTAGCTTTGCCGTAGACGATACACACGCAAGACACCAACCCCGCACCAGAGGTGACTCGCTAGGGCGGTTAATCCCGCGTGAAATAATAGACGCTATTATTAGGAACGCTCGCACCAAATGCAAACTAGTTCTCGCGTTTCTCGGTAGCTACGAAATATTATAAACAGCGCGTTTCGATAACGGAAATTTGACTTACGAATTTATCGATATTCGATCGAGTCGTCTCGCACGTATCGAATTTTATCGAACGACGTTTGTACAAAGTTTCTTTGTTTTGTTTTGAAAATGACAAAATTGAATTTGGATGAGAAATTATTATTTATTTAAATAATTTTTGTTAATAAACCGTCGTAATTCCGAGTCATTTATTTTTCCGGGAATTATTAAATTTGGAGGATTTTCTTTTTGTTTCGTTGTTGAAATTAGCGAATTTTTTAATTACTAATTTAATCGATCGTTTAATTGATATTCAATAGAAAAATTTATAATCGACGGATAGAAGGAACAAAAAGTTTTTATCATCGATAAAACAAAAATGCCGAATCGTACGGAGGAGGCGTGGGAGGCACAAAGTTTATTAAAAAAATATCGTTTCGTGGCGCCGGTGGGACGTCGCGTTGTAATATCACGTGGATTATACACCGGTTGCTTTATAGTCCGGGGTCCGCGCGGTTTTGCAGCGTAGTCGGTTATGGACGTAGTGTGCGACGAGTGGCAGCTGCGACAAGCCGGAAAGCGCACACATTCGACCGCGGGCATTATACATGACCGTCTGTCGGATAATCAATGTGAATACCTACATCGAAACGAGAGAGAGAGAGAGAGAGAGAGAGAGAGAGAGAGAGAGAGAGAGAGAGAGAGAGAGAGAGAGAGAGAGAAAGAGACTTAGGGAGATAGACACAACAGTTCGTGTATCAATCTACGCGAAAGGGCAAAGGGGAAGCTTTCGCAGTCGACGACAGCGCGAATGCCGAAAGAAATCAAGACAAATGTCACTACTTCAACGTTATTCGTATCGAATACCTTTCACCTTTTTTCTAAAAAAATAAAGCTCGACGGTAAAAAAAAGTGTTTAATTTTCAATACAATTTTTTTTTATCAAATATCCACAACGATCTGAAGTCAAAGTGATTGGAAAACAATTCTATTCTCCTATTATCGACGATTCAATTAAATTTTTCTTGTCACTGGACATTTTTTGTTATCGAAAGCTTGGGAGCTTTTTTCATTGCTTCTTCGCAAAAATCTCCCCCCCCCCTCGCCCCCCTCTGCTTCTTTATCCTTTTTCTCAGGATTGCAACGAAGAGCAAACCATTCACTCACCGCTCGATCAATTAATTCCCTCGAAGCTTTCACCCGTGAGATCCTATTTCCTTTACGAGGGGCAAATTGAAATTAATGCCGTGGTAGAGCTCGCGGGGCCATGGGGGCTGTTGGGTCCCCCGCTATCCGTGTCATCCCCCGTTACTTGTGTTGGTTTATTCGTGTTTACGTTTCCAATGCTATAGCGGCGTTTCGTCGAGTCTCCCGTTCCTCCCTGTCTCTATTTTATACCCACACAGATAGACACATACATATGGGATATATACGAAGCTTGTGTATTTTCTGGGGGCTGAAAATGATCGCATCCATGCCGTTACAGCAATCGATCATCCTGTTGGGTCAAGTGGGAAAGCTCCGATGTTTCAATCGAACGTAAACAAACCGCTGCGTCATTCTGCGCCCTCGCATTATATCACTCGTTTTTCCCCCACTCTTATCGTGCTGTATAACCATCCCTATGGGCGATGCTTTATCTTTAGAAGCCTCGCGTCGAGCTACCCCTCTTTACCACAACGCGATTCGTTCCCTTCTCTCTCTCTCTCTCTCTCTCTCTCTCTCTCCCGTCGTTTACTAATATTGCTTCGTCGAGTTCAAATATTTGTGAGAAAAGAAAACCGTCGGATTGAAAAATTTTCCAACCCTTATTTTTCTCGACATTGACACTCGCTAGGGGTGGCTAATGGGAGAATCGTTGTTATCATGATTTTTTGGGGATTTGATACGTAGTTTCGAATTATTGTTTTAATTTCGTATTGTTTAGGGTTGTTATGGTCGGTGTTATTATTGTTGGATAAAAAATAAGAAAACGTGTTTTTGGGATTGAAGAGGTCATTTCTTCATTCAATTATCGTTTATTCGTGAAACGAGGGAAGATTTTCTCTCGAGTCGTTTATCCGTACGTAGCATTCCCATTTTCCTTTCCCAAAGTTGGACTCCCTCTATATCTCTCTTCTACCCCCCCCCCCCCCCCCCTCCCCCGTCCCCCAAATCGTCTACCCGTATACCGGGCAAGGCCCAAGTTGTAAACTTCGGCACGAATTAATACTCGTAGGAGAGAAATTAAACTCGAGGCGAAATGAAAGTCCTACTCCCATTTCGAACTTCGCGCATCATCCATCCGGCAATAATTACTTCTGCCAACGTCACGGATTTACTCTCGGTCCCCATTGTTCATTCGCACCACGATTTAATCGTCCATTTTTTCAGATTAATTTGTCATTCGCTTTCAATTTAAAAGAACGACAAAAAAAGAAATATTATCACAACGATAAAAACATAATCAAACCTATCGAACGATCTTCGTTAATTTTGGTATCGAAAACCACCCCGCACCCCCTTAGTCTCGATCAAAGATAAACATATTTTTCAATAACCCGAGATTCTGAGAATAAACGAGTTCCAGTATTCGCGATGAAAAGAAATGAGAAAAAGAAAGGAGAAATAAATAGGTAAACGTCAAAATCGGAACAAAGAGTATAAATAGCCGGTGAGAGTGAAAAGTTTCATGGCGAGGTAGAGGTGGAGAGGGGGAAGACGTGATTTTGAGGTCGAGTCAAAGTCGATAAGCTCGTTCCTTTGATGAAAAGGACGTCAGAAAAAAAAGAGAGGAATGAAAAAGACGAGTAAGAGCTTCTCGCTTTTTTGGTCGTTTCCACCCCTCTTTCTGTCTCTCTCTATCTCTCTCTGGTTCGCTCTCTCTCCCTCCACTGATACAACGTCGACGTCGAGCCACCGACCAGAGCTTTGCATGAGAGCTTCAAAGCTTCCCAGCTCGAAAGACATTCCATCTCGACTCGACTTTTTTTCTTCGCCTCCCTCGTTCGCCATTCGGCGCAAAAATCGTCTCGTATAAAACACAGCGAGTAGCTTCGAGCTCGTATCCCCCCTTTTTTTACTTTCTATCCACGTGTTCGATCTTTCGAATCAAACCTCTCGACGTTCGTCTTGAATTCGTCGACGACTCAACTCCTGGCAATCGTGAGAAAGATTTGTAAATCACTTTCTATCTCAATGTCAAAATTAATTATTGGAATAAAAGTGTAGTAGGGGTGAATAAAAATATTCGGAAAAGAAA
Organism: Netelia virgata; assembly: GCA_951802705.1. Lineage (NCBI taxonomy): Eukaryota > Metazoa > Arthropoda > Insecta > Hymenoptera > Ichneumonidae > Netelia > Netelia virgata. The sequence goes on along the minus strand of OX637864.1, from coordinate 5,626,459 downwards.
GAATGTGAAAAATATTACTCGTGGTTGAGATTTTTTTTAAACCGACGTAATCGTCGACACGCACGGCAGGTAAATTCCGAAATTAAAGCGATACTCGACTCTCTTGCTCGAGCGGTGATCGTTCGATTTTTTTCTCTCTTTTTTTTGTTTTCTCCTTTCTTTTTGTTTTCACCCTCCTCTGGCCCAGTGAACACGCACGTAAATAGACACAATTAAAATTCCACCCAAGTTGGCCGCCGGTTGCACGCCGAGATAACGAGACCTTAATACATCGCACGAGGGACGGTGAATCGCGACTTGATTAACTACGAAGCATGGAGAGGGGATGAAAAACAAAGAAGAAGAAAAAAACATGCAATAAAAATAATAAATAATGCGTGGAACTTTCGAGGGCGGTCGACGCTCGAGAAAGCCTCGCGAAGGGGTTGGAAATTACGATAATAAACCATTAACGATAGTCGAAGAAGGGTGACGACGATAAGGGGTTGAAAAATGAAGAAATACCGGGGGATGATTTTTATTTTCTTATATATGAAAATTCGCAATTTCATCGTTATTTTCGGGACTTATTGTTAACGTATGTTCTATTTTCATCCCCTTGTTTTCGACAATTTTCCCCTGACGAGAAATGAGAATTGGAATTTCAAGGAGTGGATTACGTAATCGTTCCTCGCTTTATTTTCGTCCCTCTTACGTTTCCGGCCGTCCTCCTTTCATCCCTTACGGTTCATCGACCAACCCCTATTACCCTCTAACGCCTCTAACATTTTCTCTCTAATTTTCTCGTTCTTCGTTTTGCTTGCGTTATTCTCGTTGCTTTTATTTCAATGTTTTCGACATTTTATTGTCAATCTTAGCGAAACACTAAAGCAGAGTGTTTCGTTCGTACGTCCGCCAGTCTTGTCGAACTACGTCGACGCTACTTCTTAATTCGTAATTTGGCCACGTCATTGCACCCTCTCGAAGCTTTATCGCGCGCTTTTACGTAATTCGATCTTAAGAAACTTCCAACGGGTTTCTTCTCCTTCTTTGACGTTCGTCACTCTCGCGAGACTCGACAAGATTTCGGCTGAAATGTCAAATTTCAGTGTCGTTTTTCGATCGGACGAAATTTTTTTTGAAAAATTCCTAAGAAATTGTTAATTATTTAATTTTTTTCTTAATTAACACGAATTTTATAATTAAATTTGCATTATTACGTAAACGTCGTCTCATGACGTTACGAACGAGTCGAAAGACAATTTACCTCGACCGTGAATAAAAAAAAAACAACGATAACAATTCGCTACGATTCAACGCGAATTAAATTATCATATCGACAAAATGTCTAATCGAATAAATAAATAAATCGATAAACCGATAATGCAAATTTTCCAAAATAACGAAAATCAATTTACGAATTTCCCCTCAAAAATCTCATTTTTATTCTTATATATATATAAGAATAAAAATGAGATTTATATATATATATATATATATCAATATCGTTCAAAATTATTTTACAAAACAATGAATTAATCGAAATCGAATTTATCGATAAGAATACCAACGATTACTTTTCGTCTCTGGCTAATAGAACGAAATTAGTAGATGGCGAGTGTAACGTTCGATGAGAATTGGCGTTGGCTCGTAGAGAAACCCGCGACAATAACGCGGTTACGACTAATTGCCGGTCGAGGGGGTGGTCGATTTAGGGGTATGCACGGAGGGGTGGTTTTGAGCAGAGAACAGTGATGGTTTGTTTGAGGGTGAAGTTGGCGACGTTGCGTCGCCGAGGCTCGAAACTCTCGGAACACGTCGAAACGTAGGCACACGATTATATGTACCCTGACGATCGACCACACCGAAAACCCTCCGGTTTGGGAACATCCCTTGTTTGTCGATTGATTCCTACCTGTTCGATCGGATCAATCGGTCGAGCGAGCGCGCGAGTGAATGATCGCGATCGGATCTCTGCCGTTCCCTGACCGCCCCTTCTCCCATCCCTTCTCCTCTCTTTCACCCCTGGACACTCCCTTAAAGTTCTTGTTGACGCAAACCCTCTGGCTTTCCACGCGTTACACACGATCGACGCTCGCTAGGCCCTACGGCCTTCGAGCTGCTCTCTCTCTCTCTCTCTCTCTCTCACACACACACACACACTCACTCTCGTTCTCGCGCTCTCGGTCGAAAACATAGAGTCGAAACTAACATGGTCGGTTTGCAGTTTGACGCCTCTGACAAAAGCCACGAATTAGTTACTAGGACTCGACCAGACAAATAGGTATACCCGCAAATCTCGAGCGTTGTCGAACGATTTCGATGCAATGTGGGCCTTTTCCTGCGTATTTTATTTCGTCACACGTTTCTTTATTTATTTTGTTTGATTTATTTTTAGTCGATTTAGTTGTTTCATTTTTGTTTCTCTTATTTTAGTTGTTTCTTTTATTTTATTTATTTTATTTACTTTAAATCGATTAATTTTCGCAGACCACAAAAAAAATTATGCCCACATCGAAAATTCTTGGGTAAAAAACAATAAGAATTCAGAAAACAAGTTTTTTACTTATCAACTCGATAATCGATATTAAAAAGCTGATTGTGAGTGCGGCTTTAATCATCGAATAATCCCTTTACATCGTATGCAAAAATGTTCGTTCTTCCTAGGGTCAACGAGATTTTTTTTTACAACGAGATCGAACTGACGCTTTGTGTATTGAAAAACAAAACGAAGAAAAATAAAAAAAACGGCAAAAAAATTCTACCGAGCGAGCGTACGGGGTAGATGTAGAATGTAGATACAGGCTTGATACCCTTATCTCGGTATATACTTTGATACGGTACACGTATATCGAAGATGGGTCGTCGGGGCGAGAGGGTGGGTTGAAGGGAGATGGGGAGGAGGCCGAGCTGGAGCGACTCGATATCTTTCAGGAATAATGTCTCCCGGTTGCTCCCTCGCTGGCAACAAGGGGTGCCAGCCAGCAGGACAAAATCCTTTTCCTATGGACGAGAGAGTACTCCTTCCGCTTCCTTCGTCCCTCGTCTTCTTCTTTTTTTTCTTTTTCTTCGTCTTCGTCGTCTTCTTCTTCTTCTTCTTCTTCGTTTTCTAGTGCTTTTACCATCGGTGCGAACCTCGTTTTTCCTCGTTCTGCCTCGATTCCTAGAGCTTCTCTTCTCCCTTTCCTTTCACCATTTTTCCTCATTCTTTTCTTCGATATCTCCCTCCCCCCAATCCATCCTCCAACCCCACTGTAGGGGTTGTGCACTTTTGCATGTCTCGACGTTCAAGCTCTTCCGGAAATTCACACAACGATGGGCATTCGATGCCAGAACGAGAGAATAAAAAGTGAAATAGGAAAAGAAAGGGAGATTGATGCATGTACTTTTCAAAGGGAAAGAAAAATTGAGGGAAAATAGGTATACCAGGGGGGAAAAAACGTTGACAAAAAAACGAGCAAAAGGGACGATATTTGAAACGGGGAGATTCAGATTGCTGGAAAAATCTTCGAAAAATCGTCGTTGCGTTGATATTTCACGATATTCGAGATTTTTTTTTGTACGAAAAAGAAGTACAAACGTACCAGTTGAATTTATATTCTTTGCGTCGAAAGAGTTTTTTTTTCTAAAAACATTTGTTCGATGAACGGTTCGAGGGATAAAACAGTCCTCGAGTTGAGTAATGGTTCGATGAACTCGAGAGTGTACGATTAACAAAGTTGTCGCAGCGAGGGGTGAGAAATAATTGTAAGGGTTGTAATGCTCGATAAAGTGGGTAGAATATAAAAAGAGGGATGAAGGGTTCTCGAGCTTCGTAATAATAATGAATAAAAAAATTCTCTCTGTTTCTTTCCCTCTCTAAAAGCCTTTGGTTTTTTTCTTTCTTGTTCCAGGCACTTACTTCATTCTGTACGATTTTATCGACTACTTCGAGAAGGATCAGCCGGTATTTCTGTCGAGGGACAAGTTCCTCGGTATCGTGAACAACATATTCAAGAACATGTCGGAGATTGAGCGCGAAGCCATCGCCTTCCAGGTGAAATTTCTACCCTTATTTGCATGATTTACATATACATATATATATACATAAACATCGACAGGACTCTAAAATAATTTCTACACTTGCAAATATTCAATGCATTCTTTTTGTTTTCCAAAAATATAAATTATCAGATATCGATGAAATTTGCTTAACCTCGTAATGAAATTCGTTGCGATCCAACGATTCGAATTTTTATCAATTTTAACGACAGTACTCAAAAATAATTTTTACACAAACTTGCATATTCGAGCTTTTTTCAAATATAAAAATTATCGAAAAACGATGAAATTTTTTTTAAGCTCGAAATAAAATTCATTACGTCTCGAAATTTGATGAATTTTGTCGACAAGAAGCGTACGTGACGAGGTCGAAGATACTGTCTCGAAACGACGAAATGAGAATCGTTATTACGATTATCATTACCATACGTATATCGTCCAAATATAATAGCCTCGTTTCGTCGTGTACAATACAATATTCACGATTTTGGTCGAACCGCTGGTATATTACGTAGTCAAGAAATCCATCTACATAAATACATAAATAAATGCATACATGCATAGATTCATGGAGGGGGGAACAGGAGTCTGGCACAGGCACAAAGTGGTGGCATACGTAACCACATACATATGTATGTACCTATACGTCCTATACGTGGTTATCATCCTCGCGTATACGTTATGTTGCCCGAAAGTCTCTATTTTTCCATACGTCTACTTTCACACGTGTACATTTATATTTACACAGATCTATAAATAAATTCTCAAACGAAAAACGTAAAAATGCCAAAACAAAAACAAATAAACAAAAATAAACATTTCGAGATTTTTTCACGCAAATATCCGAGATTCGGGGGTTGTTTTTCAAAGGGTTAGAATTTCTATGGGGATGAGTCTCAAAGTTGGCCATCGATGAGTTCCTACGTAGATGTAAATATTACGAGGTAAATGGCGAATAGCGTGGTGTATGCATTAGGGGTGGCGGTTGGGGATGAAACAACCCCATCTCCCTCTCTCTCTCTCTGTCTCTCTTGCTACACACGGTCTAGTGCTCGATCTCGAAATGCGGGCAAAACTTTCCAAACCACCGAAGCTAACCCTCCGCAACCTCGTTCAACCCCTTCCTCCAACTCGCGTGCAACAGCAACCCCCTCGACGTTTTCCCAGTCTCGGCTCCCGGACGAAAGTTTCGCGAAGAGAGCTCGCTCGAGTCTCTCTCTCTCTCTCTCTCTCTTTGCCACACTCGTGCGGGGCTTACACGAACAACTCAGCTCTACCACCCCCACTGTGAGAATGTTTGTATTCTCGCGATGATACGCAAACTTTTATCCTCGTATTCGCATTTTAATATGGACGTCGGGGTTTTCAACGTGATAATTCTAAGGGTGAGTTTATTTTCGAAGATTACAACGTTGGAATTATTATAACGTTGAACAATTAATAAATTTACGAACGCGAAACGAACACGTTAATAAAATCATGAAATTTCATCCCCTAACGATATTTACTCGTGGGAAAAAAACATTGTAAATTTTGTTATTTTTTTTTAAATATTACGAGCATTTCGTTCACGATTTAGACATCGTATATGGAGCGTTTTGTGAAATAACGAGCGATAAAAACGAGAAATGGCAACGAAACAGTCATTTTTACAAGTTTACGTTCGAGGGAGGGAACACAAAAAAACGGTGATTTTTATCGTACCATCGCATCGGGGGGTAGCTTTTCAAAGCGATTCATCGCTTTTTCGAGCTTCACTCGTCGAGCTTCCGACATGAAAACGGTGAGCTTTTTTTTCTTCTTCTTGTATGCTTTGTAAAATCGCAGGAAAGATTTATAATAACGCTCGCACTATTCCGGTACCGTAACGCCTGTCCGTCTCTTTTATCGCGCGGGATACAGAACTACTATTCGCCTCGTTCGCGTACACGTTACATATATATATATATAATACATGACGTACATTTTCACGAAACGTACTCTTGCGTGTCGTTTGCCTCGCCAACGATTTTCTAGGGAAAGTACTCCATATAAATCATTCTCGGAGCTCCCACGCTTAAGAGAGAAAATTTATTCCGGACCTGAGTCTAAAAACGTTCTTTCTATTCATTTTAGAAGGTTCCGGGGTGAGGGAAAAATTTTCACGAAAAATGCAGCACGAATATTGAGATCGTGTTTGACGAGTTTTCTTGGAATGCATCGCAGTTCGTTCGTTGCTCGTTTTCAAAAAATGTTCGATAGAATGAAAATTCGATCGATATTTTTAATCGATTAATAAAATTTTGATTAATTCGCTAGTTTACGAGAAATTATTAATTTGATCGTTTTACGAATTTTTGTTTGTATCATTAATAATTGTTTATTCGAAGCTTCGAGCCATGAGAATTTAAAAATTATAACCGAAGAATTTTTTCTTTTTTCGAGTGAAAAATATTTTTGTTATTTTTTGTTATTTTTGTTTGGGATTATGTTTATCCTACGTTGAGAAGTACAGAAACTGAGGTAACTGGTGAATCATAAAACCCTGGAGAGAGAGGGTCTGTTCCCGTTTCCATTATCGTCCGAACACGTACCACAAATACGTACGTAACGTATAGAGTCGAAGTAGAAAGCACCGGCGATGGTCAGACCGCGTGGTAGTCGGTGAACCGTACGAGTAGTACAAACGTAATTGGCCCGACGTTGGTTCTTCGTACGGGCTTCTAGGGAGCTCGTAAGTACAAAAGGTCTCGTATGCTTTGCGTTACACTCGATGACCACGAGCTTTCTCTCTACGATGTTTGAGTGCCCTTTTGGAAAATTGACACACTCTCCCACTCACTTCGTGACTTTTCAACTATTCTTTGTTATTTTTCTTCAAATCTCACATTGTTTCTTCATTCCTCTTTATTTTTGTTTCGATACGAGATGGAATTCGTTTAAGCTAAAGAAAATGTGAAATACATATTTTCAATGTTAATATTTATTTTATTGTGAAAAATAATTTCACTCGTAAAAATTATTTTACATAGATGAAGAAATAATTTGATCGACGATTATTTCTTGTACAATGTTCTATTATCGTCGTGTAGACAACAAATCGTCGGTTCGTAAACTCCAAATTTATATCTCTTTCCTCTCTCTCTGTCTCTCTCTCTATTTCTCCCTTTTGCTCGTTTCTTCATTCGCTTATTGCCTACAGGTGGTAGGCGACAACTTCCTCGTTGTCGTTTCTCCACTTTCCAACATCCAGGTGTCTCTTAGAACGTTCGTGAGAAAAACAAGAGAGAATAAAAGCTCGAGAGAGAAAGCTCGAAAGAGAGAGAGAGAGAGAGAGAGAGAGAGAGAGAGAGAGAGAAACCAGACACCGAATGGCCACGAAGCAGCATCGAGGTAGGTTGAGAAGGGCGAATTGGAGAGGGAAGTCGTAAAATTGATTTCTCGACGAGCTTTAAACGAATCCAGTGCTTCCGTTGCTCATACGTATGTATGGATACCACACGGTCTGTTGAATTCTCCTTATCGAAAACTTACCGAGAACCAAGCTCGAGGAAAAACCCCAAGAAACAAAGTTACAGTCGCTTGGAATTTCGATATTTTAACGATTTCGAGAGAAAAGACAGACAGAGAGAGAAACAAAAAAACAGAGAAAATGGAGACCATTTTCTTTTTCATCTTCTTCAAACCTTCGCGACCCCATTCGATCGAAAATTTCGAATGGATCACGATTACGTGATCCGAGTAATCACGTAATTTTGTATTCCATTTTTTCAACTTACCTTTTTCTACTTTAAGGGGTTAGAGTCACTCAGCATTTTCAAAAAATAGATTTTTTGTATTTTCTAAAAGTACAATATTTCAAAAGTATTCCCTGAAAATTTTCGACAAATTGGGGTATTATTTATGAAGACATGGAACTTTGAGCGCAGCCCCGTCGAGTGGGTACAAGTAGGTAGGTGGTGGTAGCTGCACGCTCGACGCAAACTTTAAACGTGTTTTTCTCAAAAGCACGTTTTCAAAGTCGGTGATCACTGTAACTCTAGAACCGCTCGACGGATCGCTTTGAAATTTGTATCACTTATTCTAAACACAATTTTGCTGTCGTTGAACGAAGGATTTTTATTTGCGTAAAATAGTTTTTTTTTTATAGTCGAATATATGGATGAAATTATGGTCGAAAATAAAGTGCCTTTGAAAATCCGCCATTTTGTCAAAAATCAAAATTTGTATTAATCCTTCATTCAAAGACCGCGTAATAGGATTTACTAATGATGCCCGCTAAATTTTTTTATTTTGGATGATCCAGTGACGAGGGGCAGTGGTCACCGCAAACCCCCTTTTTTATTTCAACCCCTCACAATCTGCCTTATATCTCGGCCATTTATTATTATTTCGTCTTGCAAATTTTATTCTATGTTCTTTATACATGTAATGGTAAACAAATTTATCAAAAAATAATAAAACCAGTCTTCAAAATAAAATCTCAAAAAAGCGTTTTTTTTCGGGCGTTACAAGTGGTCAATGCTCAAATTTCGAGGAAATTAAGACAACAATTTTGAAAAAAAAACTCTTAGCCACTTTTTGCCATGATTCTCTACACACCCTCAAAATTTTAGCACGAATAGTTGCTCAGTGCCAGAGAAAATACGGATCGCGTTTTCAAAGTGCTCGTCGTTTGTTACACTGACTCTTAACGTCCGTTCTTCACAGGCCATATCCCCTTCCCACTACGTTCTTACCTCGTATCATCGTCTCCTAATATCACGACGAGGGAGAATAATGCTCAGGGATACCCTTAATTAAAGCAAAGGTAAAAATTGTTGGTCTTTGTTTCATAACATACAAAAGAGCTTTTTCACAGTTTGCACTCATTTAATGGTTTTCCTTGTTCCGTACAAATTCGCCGGGAGGCACGAGGGTAATACGCGTGGACATTGTGCGAAATGTCCGAGAAAAGAACGAGACAAAAAAACAGGAGGTTCGTACACTCCGAAACCTGTCCGACTGTCTCGAGCGTGAAACGAGAGACGGGTCAACCACCCCTGAGGAACAAAAAAATCCAAACGAAACAAAAAATCTCGAGGATACATTATTTCTTCGTTCCCCGTTCCATTCCGTCTGGACCCTGAGTGAAACAAAGGGGCTTCTTTATAACCCGCTAAAAAGTGTCGTTCAATTTGTCTTGCAATCGCCACGGTGGCTTTATGTGGTTTTTTTTACGCCGTCACTGTCTCTCTCTCTCTCCCTCTTGCAACTTTCACGTCTGGAAACTTTTTTCTCGTCTCTAGTTCCTCGTTGTCTCTTCTTACTATGCCGGAAGATAAACTCTCCCGGATGTTCCGGAATCGTGGGATCATCAGTAATTATTATTATTGTTAATATTATTGTTATTATTGTTATTATTGTTATTATTGTTATTATTATTATTTTATTGTTATGTATAATGTTATGTATATTCGTAAATGAAAATTTGAAAAAAATATTACGAATAACAAAATTCGTTTAAATCTATTTTTTTTTAAATACCACGAAAAGCAAAGAGATAAGAAAAATTACATCGAGAATTAAAGTTTGTAGTTTTCGAGTTTGTCAGTAACTTGAAAAGTGCGAGAACGAGTCAAGACTCGTGTTTGAGTGTTTCTCGAAATTCTCGAGTGGGTTTTTCCTTCGTCCCGTGCTTTAAACCATCCCCCTTACGTTCGAACTAGACGAGGCTTAGGGGTGGGGGGTGAGGAAGAACCGAGGAAGAAGAACGACGTGAAAACTTCTCGAGCAATCTTTTCTCGGGCTAATCGAAAATTCTGGTCGAACGTGAGAATATCGTAAGAAGTTCGTTTCACACCGAGGGCGCTCGCGTTCACTCCGATCTCGTAATTGACTCGCTATAACGTGTGGTGGAATCCTTCCGAAGTGAAATGAAATTTCAGGCCAGCGACTCGCGGCTTTACACACAACTCGCGAAGTCTCGTCGGTCGAACGTCGGTGCAAATAACCGGGTTAACCCCGTTCTTACGATCGTCGAGCTTCCGGAAAATTGGCAATATTTCTGTCCTCGATAAATTCTCTTTATTCTTTTTTGTTTTATTATTTCTCGAAAAATTTCGAAAATTTGCAAATATTCAACGACCTTTTCGATCTTCGAAACGAGAAATCGATCGTTATGAAAATTGGAGCTTTTAACGGTACGTTTACGAAAAAAATGAGTAAATAAATAAATAAACTACCCTTAAAAATTTAAGCCAATGAGATTTTGTTGAAATTTTACAATTAAAAACAATTTTCAAAGTTTTCATTGTCGTTTATCAACTTTGTGGAATAATAATTTTCATTTAATGAAAAATAAATAAGGGTTATGAAATTCCTGAAGTTGGCCCGGCTCTAGCTCGTTATCAACCCTTGTCGTTATCCACGGGAAATTGACGAAAAGCGTCAACCCACGGAATTCCTCGAGAGATGTTCAATCAAGTCGCTCAAGCGTGATGCTTTATCGTCCATCGACGGTCTCGAAACAGCTCTTTCGAGACGTTTCGAGGGTTTTACGTCGACAAGGATACGGCTTGATTAAAATCGTCGAAGGAGCCAAAGGGTGGCGCGCGTATTAGACGAGTGACGAGACGAATAAATATCGAGGACGAAGGATCTCGATGTTTAACCCGTTGTGTACTTCGTTAAGCCACCGTTGGCTCGAATTACGACCGAAGGACTTTCGTTCGAAGGATCATTCAACGTCGAGTTTCAAAAAAATATTTCCCGTACAATTTTTCAACCCTACGAGCGATTTATCTCGGTCGACAAAAAATTTCAATAAACAAATAAAAATTATTCAAACTCTTCGACGAAATAACGACACGCTTCGTGGATTATTTGTTTTTTACCCAAAAAAAATCGTAAAAATCATATTTTTCCATCTCTCGGATAAAAAAAAAATAGTAAGAAAAATAAGGGAAAAAAAACGTGGACGTATTCAGAAAATAATTGAAAATTCGTTGTAACGGAAACGCTGAAAATAAATATGATAAAACAATATATATATATATATATGTATACGACTGCAAGGCGTGATGGAAATATGAGACAAGGGAAGAAAAAAAAGAAGGGCGCGAGGGAAAAAATTGAAGAAAAGACGAGTGAGAGACAGAGAGAGAGAGAGAGAGAGAGAGAGGATTTCACGTGGGAGTCGTAGCGAGCTACGAAGATTTCCATAAGATGTATTCCCCGTGTTCCCAGCCCGCGATATTACCGTTCTCAACTCTCATCCGGTCCTCTCCCTCGCCTCAACTCTTCACTTGTAACTTCGTGTACTTCTCTCTCATCCATCTTGTTTGACGGAAAGATGCGGTAGGAATTTTTACAGCGTTATTCCCTGGTTCTTTCCATTAAAAAAAAAAACAATTTTTTAAACTAATAAAATCTAGAAGCATCTTGTAATCTTCACCCCTCCATACTTTTCTTCCCCTGGATTCTCTCGTTCTCCGTTATTCCTCGTTCGACGACTGTCGAGAGAAAAATGCGTCGCTCTCCATTCTTTTAAAAAATTCATATAACCTGCCATTTTTATTTTATGTTCTTTTTTTTTCAACGCGCCGACAAACTCGAGATTAATAATACACCGGTATTCGAACAATTTTATACGGAAGTGCTCCAATTCCGTTAAGTACCCGCCGTCGTAATTAAATAAAATACCACTTCACAAACGCAAATTTTAATATAATTAAAAAAATATACGAGCTGAAAGTGAGAGACACCCGGAACGCTTGTACGCGAAACGTTGCCTACATTCTTCCAACGTTTTTTCAAACTTGATATTATCATTATTATTATTATTATTATTATTATTATTATTATTATTATTATTATTATTATTATTATTATCCTTGTCGAATGTCACCGAGTGAAACGATTTTTCAAGTTTTAAACGAGTGATCGAATCCGTTACGAAAAAAAATCATAATTTTTCATAGAAAAATCGACCATCTCGTTCGAGAATATCGAATATTCGAGTTATCGAAACAGAAATACGTAAATCGATTCGATTATTCCGGTAACATTTCCCTCGTTCGCGATTAACTAACCCAATAATAATCCACGAACCGCACAGTGCCCGATACACCCAGTCGTAAACTTCCTCGAATACCACGAAGCACCCTTATTTTCCACCCTCACGGCGTAAGGGCTTCGGGGTTTACCAAATACCGCGGCCAGATTATCGAGTCTCGATTCTACGTAGAACATCTTCCTATCGCCGTATATCTACGCCACTGTACGCCCGTTACTGTATCAATTTCCTCTGTCTCCGACTACCCCGTTAATCCCTCTGAATTGGCTCCCTCACTATGTCAATCCATCCCTGTGTACGAATACAAATCTATATATATAGGGTGAATCGGGGCATTATGGACCCCCATAAGCCTTTTTGGCAAATAAAACTCAAACTATACGAGAACCAGCTATTTTTATTGGTCATATCACTTGTTGAAATTATTGGTAATCAGTGATTAAAACCTTGAGGCAAAATATTTTGAAAGAATGACTGAAAATTGACGTTTTCGAAAAAGTGCAGAATCGTTGAATTTTGAACGTGCCCGGCTATCATGGCCAAGGGATATGTTGGTTGTAAATGCCATGGACCATATTGGCCTCTAGAGCAAATAATAACTCGTTTGTTATTTTGCGGAGGAAAATTCACAGAAAAAATGTCAATTTGGACTCCTGAGCATTCTTCTTAAGCCCATAGTCTAAAACGTAGGCATTGAATCCAAGATTCACGTCTGTTGTCCATAGAATAGAAAGAGTCACGATACCACTTTGCGTCTGAATAATTGTGTCCATCTGGACTTTTGTCAGAGTTGTCCTCGTATAAAGATTTATTTTCTTCATACGACCTACATATTTGTACATTCTTTATTTTTGGCTTCATCCTTTAGCCTTTACTTTTTTGTTTTTCGCTTTTATCCATAGTAGATTTATTAAATTTTTCGTTATTCTTCTTTAACGAGTTTTTGCAATTCTTTTTTTTGCACGGGGGTGAAATCAGTAATGTCGATTTAGCAGACTTTCTACCTCGGTTACTAGGTTTTCTAGTCGCTATTTCTGGTAACGGAGACAATTGGAATGATGTTATAAAGTTTTGATCTGTGGAAGTAGACGGCTGTGGAAACATCGTGATGGGAACCATAACTTACTCAGACCCTACAGGTGAACGTTTGACTTGGTCTCTTAACGCAGGGATCTCTTTATCAGACGCTGCACGACTCGCAATGGGTTCTTATAATATGAAATCTTAAGGAGGTTTATCCGGTGGTGAGTCAAAAGAAATTTGTTGTGACTAGCTTAGTCAGCTTAGTACGATTGACAACGACGCCATCGTATAACCCGTACAGCTATCATAGAACGAGAATTTTGTCACTCGTGTTGTCACTTTATCATCGAGCTATCGGACAATGGAAGGCACCCTAAGTTGCCATGATCAGAATACTGTCAAGCTTAGCCTCACAGAAATCAGCATTATTCGAGACAAATTAATTTATTATGTACCTCACGAGTACTCGATCGATTTTATAAAGCTCTACAAATGTTCCTTAGATATGTTTTTATCGATTCTGCAATTTTCGTCAAAAACTGTTTATCAATGATTGTGAATTTAATGTTTATAGACGGAAAAATCAGTGAAACCCATAAAGGCCCATGTTAATTTAAGAAATATGTTTTTATTTATTTCTCACGAACGAGGTATCCTCGGGTCTTGAAATTTTAAGAGATGACTTTTTAGATACTGATAAATATATTCTGATTTGTTCATCAATATGTGTTTATCTGGTAGTAACGTTTATCTGTCAGTAACGTTTTTCCCAAATAACATCTAAACTAAAAAACCAGTGAACAATTTGTATAAAAATTGTTCACCACACATAAATTAAGGATTTTCCTAAAAACCTTTGAAGGAATAATGAAATCAAATTGACAATTCGAGTAAAAGTAATGATTGAAACTTTCCAAAAAAAGAACATCGAAATACCCAATTTTGGGTCGCTGCCTGTAAAAAACACACGCGATCTAGCTGCGCCGCACAAATTCACTGATGAGGTGAGGGGTAGGGTTGCTCAAACATGGCAGGTCTGTTTCACCCTAATGTTAGTTAGTCTCGGAGAAATAACAGTGGGCCATATTGGCCACCTAGGCCATAATACCTGGACTTACCCTATATTTGTATCAAATCCAGCCCCAATCCTCGATGTGTAACTAACGGGGAATGCGTGTAGGTCAATAACGTACATGCCTGGACGTTAATGATGCTCCTGACACGATATGTATACGCCTATGCTTACGCTTACACAGCCTGTGACCTTCCATCATATTCTCACGGTCGATGGTCATGACGGCGGTTTAGGCATGACAGGAAACGAACTTTGAAAATTTCGAAGCTTCTCTAATTGTCGAACAATTGTTTTTCACCCAATGAACGCATTTTGAAAATAGAAAAAGAAGTTTTTCGATAATTTACAAAAATGTTGTCAAAGTGAAGTAAAAAAAAATAGGAAATTAAACCGATTTCGTACTTTTGGGATTTTTTTTGGGGGAGGACAAAAGCGTTTTATTGGTATTAATGGCATTTCTATTTTTAGTCGTATTTTATTTTATTTTTTTCGTGAAATTTCATCGAGGTATGAGAACTTTTCTGACTTACCCCTCGTTCATTTTCAACCCCCTCGGGGTAACAAGATTTTCCGTCCCCTGAGTGTTTTTTTTCGTTCACGAAGCCATCGGCGAAATACGTAACGCTCGTCTCGCGAGTCTTGACAGTAGGTCTCGCGTTATTTACTACCCTCTACCGACTGACCTCCCCCATAAATTCGAGCTTAAGCCTGCCCTTTCGACTTTTACGTATCACTTACTTTCAGCCGGCTTACCTTTCCTTTCGAGACGCTTCGACAACTCCTCGAGCTCTTTTATTTTTATGGCTTTCATTTGTAACTGCGTTAACAGGATCTTTATACCTTTTTTTACTCTCTTACTTTCGATAATTTGTTACGTTTCATCGATTTTATCATTTAATTATTTCCTCTCGAGATTTACTATTTGGATCTTTTTTTTATCGATTATTTATTAAACGAAACAAATATTCTTGGCAATATTGTTCGAAGAATTAACAATAATTGTTTATTTTTAATTTGAAACTTTGAAAACAATTATTTTTTAAGGATCAACGGTGATTAATTAACAATCACGATTATTTGCATTTACGGTCAGTGAAATTTCTTTAAAAAGGCAAAGGCGCGTTATTTCGCGGACATTTTCGCGAAATGCAATGTAAAAACGACGATGAAAACATTTCGACATATTTATTTTACGTTCTATAAGAGCCTTTGAATAAGTCTTTTTACGGGGTGAGCGAGAGGCGAGCAAGCTTCACCCCATTTTTATTTCACCAGTTTATTTGCATTCCCCCGATGTTCCTTTTGAGCATTTATCGTTCGAGGTACGAAGCCTTTACGAGCTTGCAAAAGCACCGCCTTCCGGACGTCCTTGCGGTGTGGCTAACGGAAAATCGTACGTCGACTCGGTTGGTCGAAACGCCACGTAGGAATTTCGTATATCAGTTCCCGATGAATATAACGCGAATAAACATTCTCTATTTTATTTTTTTCCTTTCCACGAATTAAATTCTCCGGATTCTTTAAATTCTTTTTACGCGTAAACGAAATTATTTCTGCCAACGAAATAACTAATTTTTTCCGAATAAACAAGAAATAAATAGAGGAAAACAAATTACCGTTGTAGTAATAATTTTTATTCGAGAAATATATATTTTAAAAAAAAATTTCTTTATATGTAATTTTAATTAATAAATCAGTCTTGATTCGTAGCTGTTGGAAAATGGATCTTTATTACGTCAAAATATCAAAGCCCTACGCATCAACCCCCGAACTGGCGTTGGTCTCACCCCGCTTTTATTTTGATTTTCTTTACTGACAAGTTACATTATAAAATAAATAAAAAGTAAAAACAGGAAAAACATGGGAGAGATGGGAATGAAAATAAGTGAAATGTTTATAAACCATGGTCGAAGAGAGACAACGCGTCTCGTTTTTTTTATTCAACCTCGAACAGCTTGTATATCGTACCGGGTCATGGTTAATTCTTTCCATCAACGCGATTAATTGAATCCGCGAATTTTCGACGCTTGTTCCGAGTTGACCGCAGTAAAATCCAGCGGTTAATTTTTGCCTGACCATTGAGCAAGCCATTGCGAATGTTCTCACTTAAACTGAAAAAAAATTATGTATACGAAACGAACATTTCAACCCTGCGATAAATAATTCAGGACGACAATACAATTTTTTATAAAATTATCTACTTATTTATACAGACAAAAATACGTTTCTTTTGAAACTACGGAAAAAGGAATTTTTATTTTTCATTACACCTTCAGTAGATTTATCGAATATATTTTTATTCGCACAAGCGTCGAAGGGAAACTAGTCGATTTTCTTTTCCGATACTTTAAACACTCTTTTTCCATCGATGTACGCCGGACACCCGATACAAATAGCTTTTTATATTATGTGTCCGGTACACTTGTAGTCCTTGTACGACATATATATATATATATATATAAATGCTCTAATATATATATATATATATATATATATATATATATATATATATATATATCGCAGTAGCACATATATAGAAACGTGTGCTGGAATCGTGTTACTATCGAACAGTCGGACTTAGTCCACCTGAGCCAAATGGTTCCCACGGATCGTTGCTGTACGCCAGCTGGTATATTCGTAACCGAGATAGAGAACTCCTATCTCCGTTGCTTCCAACTCACTTTACCACAGCTAAAACCGAAAATCAAATTATTTGTTTTATTTAAAAAAAATTGTATCTCGATAATAAAATATAAAAATAATTTTTGTATTAAATCGTGTACTCGCGTGAATTATGAAATAAATAAACAAAATAGATTTGAGAAAAAATATCAGCTCGTGTAATTGGAGAAAGTGACGAGAATGAAATAAAAAATAAGGGTTAATTATAGTTAAAAAATGAAACGGTCAAGAGCGATACGATATTTAATTGGCAATGTTATGTTTGGTTTTATGTACGCAGTATACGGATTGGGAACGTGCGAAGGATGGTTACATGTACCAGGAGGCAGTCGCCGATGTCGTAGGTGATTATTTCTTTATCTGTCCCTCGACACATTTCGCCCAGCTGTTCGCCGATCGTGGTATGAAGGTTTACTACTACTTCTTCACACAGGTGAGTTTTCCCAAGACAATTATTTTCGTTAAATTTAATATAGTATTTAATATCTACGTATTTTATATTACTATATTTAATATAGTATGGCAAAAAATCGTTTTCTTGATATAAAAATTGATATACAAGAAATCTCTATTTTCATCCCTTAATTTTTTATTTTTTTAAATTATTAGATCGATTAAACACAAGTTATTGTAAACAATTCTAAATCAACCCTCTGAGTAAAAACTGCTCACGTGCTCGAGAGAAATCGATCTCTTTTCTGATCCGAAGAAACGTATTTCGCCATAAACCTAACAATTACGAAGATAGCCAGCGTAGAAAATTGTAAAAAAAAGTCGAAAAACCGTTAAGGGCTGAGGGTGGAAAATGTCAAATTAAAAAATAAAAACGGAATAAAACGTTCGAAAAAACTGAACGTATAAGACGTTCTCCCTCGTGTGTACTTAAATTCTCACGGCCTTACGTCGTTCTAAAGTCGGAGATCCTCGCATTAGAATCTAAAGAGGTGAAATTGTGCTATTCGTACGACCGCATTAGATATATAAAAGGAAGTGGATCTTCGTGCTCGTATCCAACGAACTCGCAATAATGTCGAGGGGTAGTCACGGAATTGCGAAACTAGATAGAGAACCGTGGTGGATAAGGACGAGGGGGTTGAAGTATAGTAATGGAAGAAAGAGAGAAAGAGAGAGAGACAGAGAAAAGGAAGAAGGGGCTTGAGCTAGTGAACGAGGTCAAGATCGAGTCGGACTTCGTCGTATCCGATTTCTTCTCTCTACCCTCGTTTATCCCCGACACGCCATCCAGTCTTTCTCATCACGATGGGCTTCGTTTCTCATTTTATTTTATCTCTCCGATACCATCAACGTTATTTTTATTTTTACCTTCATTCTCGAATAGAAAATACGGCGCGAATAAAATCTTTCAATTTTCGTTCTTTTCCCTTTTTTTTCGTACACACGAATCCGAGTTATTTCCCAACTTTCGTCGGTAAAATGTAAATGCGCTTCTTCGATCGCTCGATGTAAATGGGAAATTGGCACTGGCGATAAATATATCCTTGTGAAAAGTCGTAAAAGAAAATTAAAATGTGATAAAACGTCGCGTGGTAGGCCCGAGTGAACTTTCAGTAGAACGGGTCAACCTCGGGTCAGACGTCGACGTATTCGACGTTTCTATCCGTTTTTTTTTCTTCATCGGATTGTTATCACGCAGAGGGTGCTGTGTTTGCTGTCTCTCGAGACAATTCTATTTATTGTCGAGTGTCTATATTTTTTTATTTTGTTTTTTAAATCGATATAAAATATAGTTTTCGGCGAAATATTCGTTCGAGAAGAAAATTAACGCGTCAATATTTCGTCAACGCGAGGCGAGTAAAAGAATGTCGAAAAAATGTGAAAAGATTCGATGATTACGTTTAACGAAAGAGAGAAGCTGAAGGGAGTGCACCGGAGAGATTGAGGGAAGGACGAACCGTCAGTCCGTTGTCACTATCGAAATGAGAAAAGTTTTCATCCACACGAGCCCGAGTCGATATTCCATGCGATTTTTCAACACCCTCGTACCCATTCAACCTTTCATCACTCATCCCCTATCCCCGGCTATTTATTTTCCAAGATTCTTCATGCCGAGGCGTTGTCGTTGATCGATCGATTCTTCTCGTATCCAAATTGTATCGAGCTTGCCCCAATTAAGGTTCGATCATTTACTCGAAAACGTCAAAAATCCAGAAGAAAATTAAATAAACAATATTTCGATCTACGACCTATTTTTTTACACGAAAAGTAGCCGACGCAAGGGATGAAATTTCAGCGATCCAATCGTAATGAAATTTATTTATTTTTAAATCACTTAAGAAACATGGAAAATGATCAAACGATAAAATTTCAAATTTCTCGTGCAAACGACAATTTTTCAAACACCTCAATTTTCCTACCCTTATAAAAACAAAAAGAGAAAAAGAAAAAATAAACGAAGTCTCGCAAAGAAATCAGAGAATTCATATTTAAAGAAAAAAAAAATGAATTCTTGGCAAAGTTCGAACTCACGAGGGGGTTGGGGGAGAGCGAGATTGCGATCGCTCGTTGAACGCCGAGACCTTCGCCCAGCGAGAAGAGAGAACGACACGAAGCCAACATTTCTCGTGGGAATGTTTCCCCTTCGCACTTTATTTCCCACAGTCCGTTCACGATTCTATACCGTTCGTTGATTATGCCGTGCTGGTCGTAATCTAATTAGCGACGAGGTAAAAAAGAAAGTAACGCCGAAGCAAAGGAAAGCGTCTCGACACTCTCGGGCGGATTTCTTTTTTCTTCATTTTTTTTTCTCATCTATCTTTCGCTTTCCGGGTCAAAGAGAATCGTTGTCGATCGAGAGATAGCACTTTCGTCCGAGTCTTCCGACTCGTTTCTCCCACTCTCGGCCTCCGTCTTATCTCTCAACTTGCTCGAACGTGATTCGAGCGTGACGCTTCTCACCTTTCGTTTATTTTTTTATTTTTTCACCCATCGCGTTTCTACGATCGTCATCGTGTCTTTAACTTCTCTAACTGTAATTTTTTCGTCAACGTCCGATCTCTGCGAAATTTAGAAACGTATTTTTATTACATGAAATTTTCAAAAAAATATTCTTCGTGAAAGTTTGCAAAAAAGCGGTATCGATCAAAAATACGGGGGTTGAGCAAAAATAATGATAACTGGGAATTACGGATAAGATTAAAAGAAATCCCGAGGAACGAATTGGACTCATCGAGAGTTGATCGATATAGAGACGTCGAGGCGAGACGGCTTCTTCGCAACTCGAGAGATAATTAGATCCTCGAGTTGTAACGGAGAATAGTCCGTGGAATTGAATCGCGAGAAAATTGCGGACGATTGAAGAACCACCCTTAATCCGGCAGTACGGAAGAGAACAAAGCTCATTATTGTTTTTATTATTATTATTATTATTATTATTATTATTATTATTATTATTATTATTATTATCCCGGTACTATAATTACATCACTCGGTGTATAAAATACAGAACATTTCTCACGTTCCCTTTGTATCATATTTCCGCTTAAGATTTTCCCCGAAACTAATTAGTCTAATTAACCGTCGAACGAGCAAGACTTTGATGAAAGTAATCAACGAGCGACGAGTCGTGAATACGAACGTATTCACGTAGAACGGGAAACGAAATAAAAACAAATTGTACGGAAATAAAATATTTTTGTTTTTAATGTAAATTTTATTTTTGTTCGCTCCTCTTTTTTCAAAAACATCAAAAATTTTTAAAAAAAGGTCGAAACGTGACCTGGTTAGAAATAATTGAATTTTTTAAAGGAATGAAGAAGAAAACACAAATAATCGATTCACCGCAAAATTTATTTCGAAAACGCGCATCTTCTGAAAGAAGAATCGTTTCTAAAATATCAGAAAAATCGCCATCAACGTGTTCGCGACTAAGAAGCTTATTAATCATCCTCGTAATAACGAAAGACCGATTGAATTGTTTAAGGCGAACAATGAAAAATAATAAAAACAATCATTTCACCTAAAAATTTAATTAAAAAACGCGCAATTTCTGAAAGAAGAATCGCTTCTAAAATATAAGAAATTCGCCATCAACGTGTTCGCGACTAAGAAGCTTATTACTCATCCTCGTAATAACGAAAGACAGAGAGAGAATATAAATTGTATTTTCGTTCGTTCGTCTTTTTTTCAAAAAAGTCCAAAATTTCAAAAAATCGCGACAGTTTCTAAAAATTTGAAGAAACGGGGTCGAGTCGTAATCGAGTTAGAACCGATTGAATTGTTACCGATTTATTGTTTAAAACGAACGAAGAAAAATAATAAAAACAATCATTTCACCTAAAAATTTAATTTAAAAACGCGTAATTTCTGAAAGAAGGCCCGATTCTAAAATATGAGAAAATGCGCTATCAACGTATTCGCGACTAAGAAGCTTATTACTCATCCTCGTAATAACGAAAGACAGAGAGAGCGAGAGACAAAATGAGAGAAGACGCCCTGGGGGCGAAAGAGACGAGAAGGAGTTGAGACGAGGTTTCGTGTTAACCAAAGTGGCTATACGCGACTAATGTACAAGTTCCTCGGTCGTTTCCGGTTGTGAAAGCCAACTGGCGCGCTCTCGTTAGACGAGTGGCTCGTTACCTTACGTTCCTTACTATCCTCGAGGAGTTATGAAGGCACACGTCTTCGTCCCTACACGCGAAGCTCACCCCCTTCATCCCCCCTCTCATTCAAACCCAAACCCCAGGACGACCACCAACCCCTCTTGTACTCGTCGCGTATCATATTACAA
The DNA here is from genome assembly GCA_951802705.1 of Netelia virgata. NCBI lineage: Eukaryota > Metazoa > Arthropoda > Insecta > Hymenoptera > Ichneumonidae > Netelia > Netelia virgata. Next base: position 5,604,877 of record OX637864.1, on the reverse strand, counting down.
CGTCTGCGGTGATACTTACGTAAGTCTACCCTTCTTTTTCCCAATGTAAACAAAAGCCTTCGGGGCGTATCGTTTTCTTTATTTCCAACGACCTTGACACGCCCTTTCGCAAGCCCCTCGACTCTAAAATAAGGAACAAAACAAGAAACCCTCAATTTAATTTTCCCTATTGCAAAATTCATCATCCCTACACGCCAAACATTGCACGAGACTTTCGATCAGAAATATTTTAACGTTATAATCGAGAATTAAACAGCTTTCGAATTAATTTCAAATTGATATCGATCCGAGGAATTCGGAACGTTCGTTGCTCGATCGCCCGATAAATAAACTAATAAGCCATGAAAAATAACTTAGCTTCTCCCAACTTTCCTTTTACCCACCCCTTCGTTCATTTTTCCCCCGATCGAACGATTTTCACAAGAATGGCAATTAAATATTTTTCAACAGCATCGAGAATTCACGTTCGCAACCATCTGCTGCTTTCCTCTCGCTTCGTATATTTTTTATTCATTGTGGTGGCGAGAAAAAAGTGTATGAGAGGGAGAGCTTAAAAAGTTTCTCGAAACTGGCTCGAATTTTAGTCGACGAAACTGTTACGCTCTTTCCCTTCGTTCCGCCAACTCCCCCTCCCTCCCTCTGCCATTCCCTACCTGCCCTTATCCACCACCGAAACTGTGGGAGGTAAAAAGCTTCGCTTTTTCCCCTCCCCCCATTCTTTCGTACTTTCGTTTCGTCTCGTACGCGAGTAACGAGTGTTTAACGAGCCACACAGCATTTCGTCTCCCACGACTCGAGACTTCAATGTTACGTTATATATATGCGCCGTGTCTTCTCTATGGCACAAGTAACCCTCGCTTCTTTCCTTATTTTCGTCTCTCTCTCTTCCTTTTTCACTTTTTTCCGTTTTTCAGTCTTGAAAACTTTCCGACAAGCATACCGGAAAAAAGCTCGCGGGGGTGGAAGAAACGAGAGGGAGAAATAGAGAGAGAGAGAGAGAGAGAGAGAGAGAGAGAGAGAGAGAGAGAAAGAGAGACGAGTTTCCATGCTACATGATTTTCCCACGTGAAAACGAAAAGTTTCCTTCAACTTCAGGTCCTCGCTAGCGCGACGAGAGTAAAGTAAAAAAATAAAAGAGACAAAAAAGAGGTGGAAGTAAGAAACGAGAAAAAAAGTAACTCACTCTTTTCTCACCCCCGGCGGCATATTTTTTCTCCCCGTCTCATTTCCCCATTCTCGAGTCGAGCAAAAATCAACCCCCCTCCGGCTGAAGCTTCCACGCTTGTCCTCCCGTGTTTGCTTTCATTTTCGCCGTTTTCCGTTTTTTTTTCTTTTCCGAGAGACGATTTATCACGTCTTAGAAAATATATGAAGAGAAATTTTGTTTTTTTGGTTTGTTTTTTTTTCGCGTCTACTACGAAGAAGAGTCTCGATAACGCTAGTTTGCGTGACGATAGAACGAAATAGTTTCTGACGGAGGTGGGAAAGGAATAGATACGGGACGAAAATGTAAATAGTTGTCGTGTCAACAATTCTTTTCTTATGTGTGTGTGTGTGTGTGTGTGAATGTGCGTGTGCGAGCGCGAAGTACGTTGCGAAATGTGTTCGCAAAGAGAAACTGCGATATTTTCGGTAGGTATCGTCGAGACGAAACGAGGAAAAGTTGGAAAGGGTTGGCGGAGGGTTGAGAGAAAGGGAGGGGGTAGATGGAGCGGTCGGTTTGTATGGAGTCAACTTGTGGGCGGAAGTCGACTAGAGGAAGTCGATAAGGCTGTGAAAGTCCCGGTCTAGCTCTAGGTGTGCGCAATCTACCCCTTTCTACCCCTTTCTCCCTCTCTCTCTCTCTCTCTCTCACTCTCTCTTTCTCTACTAAAGAGACCTCCAAACTCTGCTAAAGATACATTTGATATAATATTTGGTTACGCGGTCGGTGGGTAAGCAAACACAAGGAAATGAAATGTGTAGAATAGATTAAGAGAATATTACGAACAGAGAACAGAATTAATGATAATTTCAGTTGGACGAGTGAGAAAAGAAAAAAAATAGCGTGTGAATGTTTTTCATTGAATTAATTCGAGGGTTCGTAGAGTAGTGGTGAGATATTTTTGTATAAAATAGTAAACGATAAATACTCCTTAATTGGAAATAAAATAGTCAATTAAATGTTTGCAAATTTAATTAATTATATACTTATAATTTATTAATTAAAAATAATAATCAATCGCATCGAATTTATTAATCTTCTCTCTCTCTCTCTCTCTCTCTCTCTCTCTCTCTCTCACTCTCGCTCTTTAAAATTACCTTTTACGCGAAAATTTTCATGCCTGAAAATTAATATCGACTCGAATAGATTTGGACAAAAGGACGAAATGAGAATTAAAAGAGGCCTAAAAATGCCTCGAGTCCGTTTCGGACTAATGCATGAATTACGAAGCACCGAGTGGAAGGAAAAAAACGTAATAAGAAATAAAAAAGAAAGAAAAGCAATAATCGGCCTCGTCGCTTCAATTCTTTGGACGTTCGTATCGCTGGTGCGAAGAATATTCCGACCGAGGACTAAACCAGCCCTTGCACTCTCTCTCTCTCTCTCTCTCTCTCCCTCTCTTTCTCTCTTTCTCTCTTTCTCTCTCTCTCTCTCTCTCTCTCTCTCTCGGTCGTTCCACGCCCCAGGTTCTGATTAATTGCCTCCTTCGCTAATTACCCACCGAGGCCACGTACCTCTTTCTCTCTCGCTCACTCACTCACTCTCTCTCTCTCTCTCTCTATCTATCTTTCGCTCTCAGCCCGCCGAGCCGCGCGAGATTTCGTTTACGCGCATTTCACGTTCTAGTTAGTTGAGCGAGCGAGCAAATTCGGATGAAGAGATCACCGAGACGACAAGAGAGAGAGAGAGAGAGAGAGAGAGAGAGAGAGAGAGAGAGAGAGAGAGAGAGAGAGAGAGAGAGAGAGAAATGGGAATTAAAATTTATTCACCCGTTTCTTTCACGACGATTCATCAAAATAATTCCTCAAAATCGTTACGGCGTAATGTTCTTAGACAAAAAAGACAATATTCTTAGCAATATTATATTTCGACCACGAAAAAACAAAATAAAAAAATCCGCCCTAAAACCATACTATCTTTAAATCCCTTACAACTTCAAAAATATCCGACAAAATTACAATAATAATCGTTTTAACTCCCGAACCAAAAAAATATCAACAAAAAAAGAAAATCGCGTCAAAAATTTCATTTATTTTTCATTTTTATTTTTTCATCCTACTCAAAATTTTATTTAATAAATTATCAAAAAAAAAAGAAAAAAAACCTAGACAATCTCCGATCGTCTTCTGGCGCTCGTGGATGATTTCGTATTAACGAGGTACCCGCAAAAACACAACGTCGTATCTCGGTACGAGACTCGAACGAGCATACGACGTTGAAGCAATCAGGCTCGAGGTTATAACGGTACTTCTCGTAACAACGTACAGGGTAGAGAGAGAGAGAGCGAGAGAGAGAGAGAGAGAGAGAGAGAGAGAGAGAGAGAGAGAGCGAGAGAGAGAGAGAGAGAGAGAGAGAGAGAGAGAGAGAGAGAGAGCGTCGTACACGTGCGTTAGTGTCGGCACACCCGTTGAATGCACAATAAGCGCGTGACCAGGGGGTAAGAACGAGAGAAGGGGATGAAGAAAGGAGAGACCGAGAGGAAGGGTGGTAAGGGATAGCAGGGAGAGAGGAGGGGTAGTAAGGGATAGCAGGAAGAGAAGAGGGCAGGGGTTAGATAGTCCACGATGTTCGTGATATACTGTCGGGGTGAAGGGAGGGTGGGTTTCGTTTCTCACGTGTCGGGGCTTCACGATATCGCATTGTAACAGTCCGAGCATCGCGAGTTCTACCGAGAGTTTCCGTACACCTGGCCATACCTGTGCATGCGCTCTCCCTTTCTCTCTGTCTCTCTCTCTCCCTCTCTTTCTCTCTCTACTTACGATAGAACGTGCGGAATTAGACGAGAAAAAGGGGAAAAAAAGGGAAAAAAATCTCCTGACGACAGATAGAAGGAAACCCCCGCACACTAAAAAAAAAGGGAATATAATAATGGTAGTACCGTGCGAAAGGGAAAGGGGTGGTGAACAAAAAAAATAGAAAGGGTGGGACGAAGTAAGACTCGAGCTTTTTCGTGGAAGCTCCTGAGAGCTCTCTCGGCGTAAACAGCCAGCCCCCGCACACACGTTTGCCTCGGATGAGTTCTCGAAATACGGTTTACCCTCTCTTTCTCGCGCTCGCTCTCTCGTCGACCACGTTTCTATTTTATTATTTCAGTAGCGGATTATTGCAGCTCGAGCATCTTCGTACGCTCGTACTCTTGCGAGAGGGGAGAAAAAAAATTAAAGTTTTACGACCCTCGACGTTCACGCGCGGAATTTCTTTTTCACCGGCAGCAACGGAGAATCTACTTTTGAATTTCGTGAAAAAGGTGAAAAGTGCTATGAATAACGACAAGTTTCACAAGGTCATAAAAAATTTTTATCGCGAGCGTATTTATTTTTTACAATAATTTTTACGGATAATTATATTTTTGTGTGTGTTTTTTTCAATTTTTTTGTTAAAAAGGTAATATTTATCAGTCTCCTTTGTGCGTTATAATTATATTTTTTTGTTTTCAAAGTTCACCTACGAAGTAGTCTCGTGAGTCTTCCCATAAAAATTTACTACTAGTTCTTTCTTTTCAATTTTCTCTCTCTCTCTCTCGCTCTCGCTCTTCCTTTCTTTCTTTCTATCTTGGCTCGTGTTTCCTTGTCTCGCCCACGCTCCTTTCCTTCTGTATTATGGAGTAGATAGATCCGTGTAATGTATAGGGAGAGTCGACTCGTGCCACGTGAATGACGAGACCTCCTTCGAGCGACTGAACTTTGCCATTCGTTTCGGGTAACACGACGCGCACGACGATGCTACGGCCTCGTTCTCGGCACTGGGGCAATAATGCACCGCGACGAGGGTGTACTCTCTCTCTCTCTCTCTCTCTCTCTCTCTCTCTCTCTCTCTCTCTCTCTCTCTCTCTCTCTCTCCCTCTCTCGTCCACCCACACTCTTTTTTCGAAAGTACACGTCCTTCGCCCACGACGGAGCTTGCGTTTCAACGACACCGCGGGCACCTCCGCATCGCGAAACGCAATCTACACTCGGATCAAAAAATAAGATTATATATTTCATTCGCCGTTAAAAGATCATTCTCGTTCTACTCGAATAAAGCATCGTTCGTACACTTTGCTCGCGCTTTTTTTATCCATAAAAATAGTCATCAATTATTCATAAGATTTTATGATTGTATTATGAAGTTAGAGTCACTTGTAACGCCTGAAAAAACGCTTTGTTCGAGATTTTATTTTGAAGATTGGTTTTATTATTTTTTGATAAATTTTTTACTATTAACTAATACATGTATAAAGAGTATAGAATAAAATTTTCAAGACAAAATAATAATAAACGGCCAAGATATGAGCCAGTCCGAGAGGGGTTGAAATAAAAAAGGGGGTTCGCGGTAATCATTGCCCCTCGTCACTGGATCATCCGAAATGAAAAAAATTTATCGGGGATCATTAGTAAATCCTATTACACGGTCTTTGAACGAAGGATTAATAAAAATTTAGTTTTTTGACAAAATGTCTTCATAAATAATACCCCGAATTGTCGAAAATTTTCAGGGAATACTTTTGAAATGTTGTACTTTTAGAAAATGCAAAAATAAAATCAATTTTTCGAAAATGCTGAGTGACACTAACCCCTTAAATTATTGACGAAATCGAGATCCGCGAAATGGTTCGAGAATTATAAAGAAGAGAAAATCACGTGTCGAATTACGACGTGCGATAACTACAATATATAGTTAATAATACGTGTCGATTCTCTCGAATCCGCTTAGAGAGTTGTTCTCGATCTCCGTCAAAATTCCACGAACGATTTCCGCCACCGGAAACAACACATTCAACGTTGATTCTACGATTCGAACGCGCACGGACGTACGTATAAATGGTCGCTGAAAACCACTTTCCCCGACCTATCGACGGTGGCGCCACTCTCGGTGGATTATCGTAACGAGTATATATTGGTTTCGATGGCGTTATTTCGCGAAACGTCGCGAATTTTGGGGCTGCTGAAACTCGAATTATCGACTTATGGGGATTTGGGGTGACGGAGGGGTTGGGGTTGGGGGGGATGGTGTTGGCAAGCCACCGAGTTATTGGAAGTTGCGAGGCTTGTTAGTGCAGGTGGCCGATGTGAAACGAACGAAAGCTCGGCGCGTCGCACCAGAGAGAATCTCTTTAATTGTCTAGCCACTCTATTCTATCTAATTCCCTTCATCCTCTCTCTCTCTCTCCCTCTCTCTCTTTCTCTTTCTCTTTCTCTTTCTCTTTCTCTCTCTCTCTCTCTCTCTCTCTCTCTCTCTCTCTCTCTCTCTCTCTCTCTCTCTCTCTCTTTCTCTCTCTCTCTTTCTCACTCATTATCGCCGATGTTCTAATTCCCGATGAAAATTTACCAAACCATGGTTATTGATAACTTTCGTTTTGTACACCTTCGATTTGCATCCCATCAACTTCTAATTTATCATAAACAAATGTTGACCTTCATTGTTATTGGGTATTTATTACAATAATATTGACGTGAAATAATATGGGACGATCGTGGCCCGATTGTTCACGCGTGCACTATGAGAAATTTCGTATTTAAAGTGAAAATTAAATTTCTCGTTTTTTAACATTTTAAACGGTAAATTGATAGCATCTGGGGTTAACGTGGCCATATTCTTGTTGCACGGGAAATTTCCGATTCCATAATCTCCAATTGAAGCCTTTTTGGAGAAACAGAGTTGGGACCCTCGGCAAGCGCCGATAGTCAATATTCGTAATTTATTTTCGAGACTTGGGGGGCTCAAAATTTTGTTTCGCCCTAAAATACTTTATAGGGAGGTCACGAAATCGGAAATTTCCCGCGTAACACGAATATCATAAATTAAAGGGTTTTTGGAGGAAAAAAAAGGGTGTGTCCGGAACCCCTCTATGAAATACCTTTATACAAAAACAAAATCCATCCTCTCAATGTCAACATAGCCAGAAGTGAGAATCGACCTCCAGTAATTAGGATCACCACAAATTTATGTAAACAAATCTGCTCACTGTGATACATAATAAATAATAACCATAATAACATATTTATACCGTCCTTTCATTGGTCCAGAAAAAAACTGTTTTCACGAATCCGTTTCAACAATTTTTCGTGAAGTCGGACTTCACAAAGTACTTTCTTTTTTTTTGTTTAATAGAAGAAAAGGTATGCACTCGTCGCGACGATAGAAATTTTTCTGGAACACTTTTCTGGGTTGAGTGGCCGCATTATTTCCGAGAAGCTCGTTCTCTTTCCATCCCTTCCCACCACTTTCTCACAAGTATCAACGTGACACTTTCCAGCTGGCATTTGTATTTCATAACCTTGTGGCGTGTGGCTGAGAGACCGTAGAGACTGATACATATACGTATACGCCGCAGTGCGGTCACACCGATTCACCGTCTCGCTCTCCTCGTTGCGTAATAACCCCGACATCTTCCTACGTCTAAAAGAACTCTTCTGCGACACCAAAGCTCACTCATTGTCTTTATTTTCTTCGCGAGAGACTGTAAGAATTTTCTTTTACAATCTTCAAATCTATTTTATCGGTTTTTTTTAATATAATTGTTTATCCTTTATGAATTTTTCTTTTTCATTACTTTTTTGGTTTATAAATATTTTCTCGTGGTATTTCTTTTCTCTTTCTTTTTTGTCAGAATTATTTTTTCATACGTTCGATAAAATATCGTCTCGACGACAGTATTCCGGAGGCTCGCACATTTTTGTCCAACGTTTCATACGATATAAAGGTATAACATAGTGCGAAAACGTCGCTCATGAGAAATCGCTAGTCCGTCCAAACTCAATTCCCATCCGGTCGACCAAACGTCATCGATATTTCTTCTCCCTTTCTCCCTGGTCTTCCCATCGAATTTTTCCTTGGTCTATATGCTATAACGACTGTCATGTCGTCGCCCGTCGAACGTGGAATAGTATCGGCCTGTCCGATGCCTCGACGTCGATAAAAGAGCCAGCGAAAAATTATCGTAGAAGCGATAAGCCCCGTAAATAAATAACCAAAAAAAAAAGAAAGAAAACAAAAAGAAAAGAAAATTGACCGATTTTCGTTGTAAAATATTTTCAAGCTACCATCAATTTCGTAAATAATTTAAAACAAACGATAACAAATTTGTTGATGAAAAAATTATTCGTCGAAAGATTTTTCGAGAAAACGGAGAATTAAATGAAAACTCGTTGAAAGATTTTGCTCGAAAGTTGAGAATGTATAACGGGGAATTACCGAGGGTGATGAAACAAGAGCTTTAATTAAATTCCTTTAAGCGAAAGAACTTATTACATTCGGTCCGTTGGTTCTGCATATTCCATCCTGTTAACTTCACGCGCGAATGATATATTAACGCAGACCCTATTGTCGAAAATCTCAACGGACGATAACGTAATTGTTAATAATGGACGAGATTATTCATATTTTTTTTCGAGAAGGATCGCGAGTCCTGGGCTGAGTCCTTCGACATTACGTACGCGCGTTGCCAAGCTTTCGCTCGCCTGAGCATTTCGAGCCTCTACGCTCTGTCCGTTGCGAGAGCAAAGTGCGTCTGACTCAATACGCACCTAATCTACTTGAGAATTTCTCCATCGAGCTATATTTGCATAACAAATTATCATTCACGGTAGAAAATACTGCGAATTAAAAAAACGTATTCGCAACTGATTTTCAATAAAATTAAGAAGTATTTTTACGACATAAAAATAAAATAATTAAACGTCGAAAATAAATTAATAACGAGAAAATTATTCAGAATTTTTCGAAGAAGAACACTTTTTTTCGTGGCATCCTCTTCGATTCTCGCTGGTTCGGTGACTAAATGAAAAGTTAAGTTTTTCGACTTTTTTCTTGATCGTTTGGGTTAACCACACCAAATTTAGCTACCGGATTTTTGTGTCTTTTCGTACCTTTCGTAATATCGAGGAACCAGTGAATATTCGCAACTACGAACTACGCTCACGGTCCCTTAATGCTCGGTTCGTCCTGCTCTCGGGATACGATCCATACAACGCTTTGTGAAAAACTTTCTCACGGAATTTCAATTTCGCACGCCGAGTTTTTCATACAGCTTTTATGACTTTACTCTTCAACCCCCTAAGGTCACAACTTTCGTTTCTTTTCTTCTTTTTTTGTTCACCTTACTTTTTTAGATTGTTTCTTTTGGCGTGGAAAATACACGACGAGAAATATTCAACGCTCGGTCGTGTACGAATATTTTCTTTTTTTTCCAACGATGCTTTAAAAACTGAATGAAAATAAGATTCAATCTCGTTGAAGGAAATCAAACGATAAATCTTGGCACACACCTTATAAAAAACATTTGGTTTCATTCCTGGAAAATAACAAAAATTATATAAAATCGTATTTATTAAAATTTACGAACAAAAATAAAACTCTCCATTTTTTCACTAATCCATTAACCCAAAATGACAGCTAGCCAACGATCGAGGCGACAGACTCGTCGAGACTCTCCTTGGCACGAAAGTCTGTAGGAAATTGAATTGTCGCGTCCTCGTATCGAATGACATTTAATAGGACACGCGAGGGGTATGTGTAACGTCTCTTTCTCTCTCTCTCTCTCTCTCTCTCTCATCCTTGTAACACATATTTTACGTACTAATTACGTCTATCCTAATGACCTAGAACTTTCTCCATATCTAGGACGACTTCGATAATCGTTTATCGAATTTTATTCGCGACTATTACAGCCCCAGACTCGCGAGACCATCGATTCAGTAGAAAACCCTACGAACGGTCAGACATAGCTGAATAATTTTCTTTCACTTTTCTCCTCGCGACTCGACTATAAAAAAAAATAAAAATAATAATAATCCTGCTTGAAAACATAAAGTTTCATCGTATACTTTATCTCGACCCTAACATCATTTCAATTACAGTTATTTATCAAACTTTCTCCCCCTCGTAACTCGTTAAAAGTAAGTTTAACGTACAAAACCGCCATTTTTCTCGTTCATTACACAGCATGTGTGGGAGAGGCGGTCGTGACGATGGTGCAGTAAAGTTGCGAATGAAAGAGAACGAAAGAATGCAATAACGTGTGTAAAAGAGAGGGAGGGGGTGGGGGTGCTTCGACAAAAGAAAGTTCGTGTGTATTTGTGTTCAGAGGAGGGTTGGTCTGGGCAAGAGCAACGTTGGCTCGAGGTGTGGATAAGCCGCGTCGGCTCTCACCCGATCCAAGACGGATAAGACTAGATCGTTTTTCTTTTAACCCAGTACCATAGTGAACACATAGCACCGTAATACCAGCGTGTCTGGTGCCCTCCCCTCTCTTCCCTCACCGTAATATAAAGTACGTCGAGTTTCAGGGATATAATTCATCCGTACGTGCTCGTTTTCTTCCTTCTGGCGCATATGGCGCGAGCATGACGCAATTTTCGAACCGATAAGAAACAAAACGGGACGAAAACGTTCTTAAAATACTTGTTTAACGTTCTAAACGCATTCTTTCGTGACAACGAACAAAAAATATATATATCGTTCAAACAATATCCATCCTTGTTATTATTAATATTATTAATAATAATAACCTTTATATTTATTTTTTATCTTAATCCCTCGTAAAAGAAAACAAATGGCGAAAAATAATATTACGATCATTTATCAAATTTAACCTCAATTCGAACTCTCTAACGTGGAAATAAATAGTTGCTCGTTACGTTGGCGAATGTATCGGATATCCTGGTAAAATTGACGTACTGCTATTTCCGTTTGGATGGTCTATCTATGATAATTCGATATACATACGCGTGTGTACATATATATATATATATATATATACATACATACATACATATATATATATATAATAATTTACAATGATGTTGAGCCATATCGCAATTGCGTCACGTGCACCGAACGGGTTGCAGGTGCATACGGGGAGAAAGCCAGCAGCCCCTGAGGCTACCGACTATCCAACAAAACCCCTATGGCTTCTGACTATCCACCCGACAGCCGTAAATTCAACGGCATATCTTTGCTAGCAGGCTGTTGAGCACCTCGTGGTATTCCGTATGCACTGTCTCTTTCTCCTGCCTCGCTCTTTCTCTCTCTCTCTCTCTCTCTCTCTCTGACTCCCACCATCCCTCGTTTGCTCTCTCACCCTCGTTTCACCCTACAGCGAAAGCCTCTCTTTGACCCACATATTCTCCGTAACGTTTCACATACGTACAAGAAATTAACCATCCGACTTTATCGCAATTACCCCCACCCGTAAAACCGACATTTTTATATCCACCCCATTTATTGAATCGCCCTTACCGCGTTTCAGTTTGTTTGTTTGTGTTTGTTTTGTTCTCTATTACCCCCTGAATTCTATAAACCTCGATCGAATACAGTTCGTCAACGGAAATATCAATTAACACCGCGATAAAGAGAAAAAGAAAGAAAAAAAAACGAACAATCGTTCGCGAATTATTTCCCAAACGCGTAATAATTATTCATAATTATCGTGGAATTCGAAAACGCAATATCGTAATTTCGTGGGAAATCATTGTGTTTACGATTCGTCGGAAAACGCGCCAGAGAAATAGCGAACGAGCGTTACGCCCCCGCATTCATAACGCCCCCGGTAAACAAAAGAGCCCTTTTAATTACAAAAGCGCCGTATCAACGATTCGAATCCTCGAACGTGGCACGGCGAAAAAAAAACACGTAAAAGGAAAAATCAGTTTTTTTCGGTTTTTCTTTTTTTTGTTTTTTTTTCGACGAACCTTTCGATATCAAAGGAAACGCGGATTCTCGCAAGCGCAATCGCGGCTACTACTATCCGTAATGAAAAATTGCAGCCCGAATAATTATGTCGTACGTGTGCACTGCCGTTGAAAATACTGTCATTAATATTTTTTCCTTTTTTTCATCTTTTTCCCCCTTTTTTTACAATACCTTTGTTCTTGGATTCAAAAGTCGGCTAAAAATTGAACAATACGCGCGATTATCCTCAATTCTCACGATTCCTTTGTTTTCTTTGTGAATTCAGTTTCGATCGAACGAAAACAAGTCTTTCATAAAATTCATCTTTTATTAATTTTCCTTTTTTTTTTTTACCCGAGCGTAACCGCGGGCTGTATACACTTTCTTAGGATCAAAAGCTCGGCCCCGGCTGGCGTGACAGTATCTTAGCGCAGAGACGAAATCTGGACGATGGTGGTGAGAGTGAATTGAGCGAGAAAGGGGGATGGGGGAGGCGTTATAACCCGAAGGGAAAACAGCGATTAATTTGGTGATAAGAAACGTGTAAGAAGCGAAACTGGTGGCCTCGGTGGCTTCTCGAGTTTTAACTCGTAGTCTAGCGACCGGGATGTACCGAGAGAGACCGAAAATTGATGAAACTAACGGGAGGCGAGTGATGAGTTTGCTTTTCGCGTCAAGGCAGGGGGTAGGTGGGGGTGTGAGGGAGGTTGAAGTCTCGTATCCACGCGAAAGCTCACGTGGACGACGCGATACTCACCCTCGCTCCCTTAATCCGTCATCGAATCATTCGCTTTAGCCTCGTGCCGTACCAACCCCCTTCCCACCCCCACCCCTTCTGTATTTACATTATCAATTAGAATTGATCGCTCGTTATTGCATCTTTGCTCTCGCATTAACGATCGAATCGATTTATTTAGGAAACAAAAATTATTCGCTGGCGAGAAAAATAGAAACAAAAGAAAGAATAGGGGGAAAATGGTTTCGTAAATAACGATAATGGACTCGGTTGCCCGATCTCGACTCCATCGTTGGAAAAAAGAGCATTCGTGTCGCGCTTTGTATTTTCCGTATGAAAATGGTAAAATGCGAAAAAATATAGAAAAAACAAATAGACACAAAAATTTACCAAAGTGAAAAATGGGTGGTGAAAAAAAATAATAATAAACGAAAAATAAAACAGATAGAATAACGACCATTTCGTACACAGGGGTGGGTGTGTCGCGGTCGCGATATAGGGATGGCTTAGAGAGGGGTCGTTAGTTACATACCGCAACGCGTGCAAGCTCTTCCTCTCTCTCTCTCTCTCTCTCTCTCTCTCTCTCGGATATTTTACCATCGCGTAAATCCCACCTTCAATTTTTATTTTATTTTTTGGCTCTTTTTTCGTTTTTGTTTTATTGTGTCGCTAGTTTTGTTCGTTCTCTCGCCCAAGTGTCCGTGTACAGAAAATTCGCGACCCCCCCGGGATTATGAGACAGGTGTAGATACTCGTGTCTCTCTATGTGTGTGTATCTGTGTGTGTGTGTGTGTGTGTGTGTACGAGGTAAAGGGGGATGATGGTGGATATTCGTAGCTCGGAGCATTGTATTATACACGTGCGAACTCGGAAAAGCTCTCGCTCAAACTCCCGTGAGCGTTGAGCTTATTTCGAGGGCGTTGCATCCCCCCCGTCGTTGATGGAAAACCCAGGCCAGTCAGTGACGGAAAAATCTGGCCCCGAGGCGGTTTTCGCACCCTTTCGCGCGCGTTAAGCTCTCGCCTTCCATTCTCCCCTTTCTCGGTTTCTGGATCTCCCAACCACCCCCTCTTTTATTATTCCCTCGCGGACGAGAGTTTTACCCTCTTTATTTTTACCACCAAATATTTTTCTCGACCCTAAGCGTTTGTTTTTTGTTTGTTTTTGTTTTTTTGTTCATCCCCTTACCAGAAAAGCTCCGCGTATACCACCGTGCATACTAATTAAGTAATTAAGCTCTCGAGCGGGACGAGGGGCGACCGAGATATGACGGCTGCTACGCGAGGGTCGAGGGAATAATGAACAGAACTAACGAAGAGTTTGAGTAGTGAGATGTTGTACGCGGTATATAGAGGTTGTCATAGAAGCCCTCGTACGTCTATATAGTACGTACGAGGCGTTCTCTGCGAAATCAGCGACGAAGCTTTCTTCTTCTCTTTTGTTTGGTCAATTTTCCTTCAAACTTTCTGCGCCATTTCTCGGTCGATGCGAATTTTAACCCTCGTCGGCTAACGATCTTTTGAGCAACGGTTAAAACTAACGATGGGTCATTTTTGTCCTTGGCTTATTTCATAATGTTTCAATTTTGCGAAAAAATATGAAAAAATTCATGGACCTTCTTTGAACCCTTAACTAAATGATCGTATTTGTCCCATCCGAAAAAAAAATTAATAACTATTTCATGCAAAAGATGGAGACGTGCTGGCATTGTTCGTGACTATGTTTAAAAAATTATAGCTCCTATGATTTTTTAAATAAATTGAAAAATCCAACAGCGTTTTTTTACTGAAATAACATCTTTTTAGGAAAAAATATGAGAAATTTCGAGGGTTAGAATCGGAACCTTATTTTTCGTCCTGAAAAATGCCTATTTCCTGATGTCCGTATATGTGTTTAATGAAGGGAAGGATATTCGAAAAAACGTTTACGTGTACGAAATGGTATTGTTTTACAATATTTATTAAATTGCGATTAAAAAAATGAATTTTGCGTAAGTCTGAGCATACAATCGTTCGATGTTCCTCGCATAAGGGTATAAGGGCCCACTCTACATAACAACATGGTGTTTCTTCACTATCACTTTCAAAATATTCCCATTCTTGTTCGAAACTTACGATTTTCTCCTCCTCGATATTATCTACCTCTTCTTCTGAGGCATCTCCGTCGAAATATTCGACTTTTTCCTAACACCGGAATTTTCGCGGCCGTTTCGCGTCGCCATTTTGCTAAAAAAAAATTCGAGACACACTCTTTCTTATTAAATAAATGTATTTTACACGAAAAAACAAAAAAAATCACTTTTAATTACGTTAAAGCCACCGATGGGTTATTTTTATCCTTCGTCGATTTTAACAGTAAATCGCTGGTCGCAAACAAAATGAGGGAAAATTTCAAGACTTGGCCCTTGGTTTACCCCCTCCCTAAACGTTAGCGTTTGAGGGTTAATCGTGATCCGGGGTCTTTGTTCCAATAATGGTAAAAAAAAACGATTTTTTTCGACGAAATTCACCCTTTCGCGTTACCTCGTTGTAACTCTAAATCGAGGGGATGGAAAAATTTGGAAAAAAAAATTCTAGAAAGCATTTTAAAAAGTTGTGACCCTAATTGTCGAAGTTTCGATAAAAAAAGATTGTGTCGAGTTCGCGTGGAACGCCCCATACGTACGTACGAAGTCAGAACCGAGCGAAGGTCGAGATGAAGACGATTAGAAAGTTCACCCTCGGGCTCGCTTCTCGGCCTTATAATAACCGAGTCGTACGAGCTTATTCTATACACGACCCCCTTTTGGCAAACCCTTGCTCGTAGTGGATTATTTAGAGCCCTGAACGGAAATCGTCGAAACGCTGGGAATCGCTTGTGTGTATCACGATTTTAGGGGTCAACTTGGTATTTACGCCACCCTTTTATGTATCGAAGACGATAGATATAGGCTTACGTGGCTCGTTTCGAGCGATATCCACGAGCTTATCGTTCGACCCTTTTGCGATACGACCGATTTTACGACGTAAGCCATAAATACCTAGAATTTCCGTGAGACAATGACGATTACGAGAAAAAAATATTCCATCGAACATAAATTTCGCAAATTTCAACATCGATCGTCCGAAAAACTTATTTTTTCGTTCATCTAATTTTAGAAAAAACAACAAACAATTTACCATTCGTTGTCGAACGTATCGATTTTTTGTTTGTTTTCATCCGATCGAGTAAAAAAAAGTACACGACCAACCCCCAACGTACTCGATTTTCTTTCGAGTAAGTTCAAGAACGGACGATGGACTTCTTTGATAAAATTCTCTCGGCTAATCCTTTCGAGGTCTCCGAGCCTTCTCGTACCTTCTTTCCTGTGACGACCGCCTCTGGGAATACTTTGGGTCCCCCTTAGAAAAAAAAGGAATAAAAGGGCGGTGCAGCGTTGGTTACGGTTCGGTGAGTCCTTTCTGAAATCTCTATACTTTCTCCCTCTCCCTAGACCTTCTCCCTCTTCTGATTCTCTCTCTCTTTCTCTGCCACTCTACGATCCGTCTCTCTCTCTCTCTCAATTTTCTGTACACGGCATCTTCTACGTCGCTACGCTCTTCTACCGAAGACTACTCCCAAAGCTCTCGTAAAGATGGAGCTCGCGTTAAAGCTTCTACTTTGGTACAACGAAATTTAATACCCTCAAGAATTTTATGAGAGACTCCTCGTGCCGCGAGAGACTTTTCTCGTTCACTCGAGAGGGAGGAAAAAATCATGAAAAAAAGCAATAAAAATATGAAAGATTTAAATTAATGAAAAATTAATCGATAAATTAGACGAATGAAAAAATAAAATTAAAATATAGATATTTTCTCTCTCGAATCGAATCGAAACCAAACGAGCTAAATCGACGAATCCGTTATTCGATTCGGTGAATACAGTAAAATTTTCCTGTCTTTTGATTTGAAAGTCTTTTCTTTTTATTTTTCGTTCGACCTCGAATCTAAAATAAAATCTGCTCCCCTCGTTTTCTAATCGTTATCGTCGATCTCATCGTTATACTTTCCGAGGAGCTTCGCGAGTGTTTCATCCACGAATGACGCAAGTGCACGAACGAGTGCGTCGAGTACCGTCTCTCGCGAAGTTTGACTCGTTCTTCCGAAGAAGATACGACGTTACGCGTCGTGAAAAGAAAAATATCGACGGAAAAAAGTCCAAGCTGCTCGTTCACATTGTCCCATCGTCGTAATAAAAACTTGTCGCGCAACGTATTCTCGCTCGGCTCGTGCAATTAACACAGAAAAAAGAGAGAAGAAAAAAGAGCCAGGAAGCGATATTCTTCGGTTGCCAGTAGTACAAGCCGCGTATAGTCGGACGAAAAATTTACGAGCCAGGATTATCGATGATATTGGATCTCCCGTTGCGCCGGGCAACTAATCGCCGCTATCACATATCAGTACGTTCTTCTTGGCTTACCTCGACGAAAATTTCCCGAAAAATGACGTCGTGGCGAGCCTCGATTCGATTATAATCGACCAATTCCATTTTATCGATTTTGTCTCGAACGACAAAAAAATTAGGACGAGATAAGACAAAAATTTCTCAATATTTCACCAAAACGTGAAAGAAAATTCGATATTTTGTGCATCGAAGATAATAAAAGAGAAGGGGCTGAAGCGGGGGGGAAAAGTCTCGTTTATAAATCATCGAGACAATTTTTGTGCGATCCGTTTCACGAGGGATGAAAATTAATCGAAACACGATGAAATGCGTTTCTTTTACGTTCTTTTCATCGATGCGAGCAAAAAAAAACGAAGAGGCTCAAAAAGCCAACGGAAATATATAAACTACTTTCGTCGTTCTGTCCTAAACGGAGTAGGATCGGAAAATCCCTGAGCATGAAATAACATTTTATCTCGTCTTACACGGTGTCTTTACGTTTTTTCGATGATACAAAAGATCGTGCGAGCCACTATATGATCGAAAAATGTGGGAATGAGGGAGAAAATGCCGGAGAGGAGAAATTCATTTTCCGACAAGGTTCTCCCCTGGTCCTTGACCCTCGCGATGTATTTCGTCGTCACGTGTACTCTTCTACTTTTCCCGGAGGACGCGATTCGTTCTCCTTTGCGTCAATGTTATTTCTACCATGGTCTTTTATACGATGAAAACTCGATGAAGACATTGGCTTTTCCGAGCTCCTGTACACTTTTTACGTGCCCTCTCTCTCTCTCTCTCTCTCTCTCCATTCATCGTCATCATTTTTTTACAATCTTCTGCATGCACTCCCGACTTCCATCATCCAAATTCCTCGAGCTCGATAAAAGAAGACTCGATAGTTCGTTATCGTCGCGACAATATTACAATAAAATTTTCGTAAGAAAAAATTCCTCGTCGCATTTTTCGTGAATTTTGTTTTTAAATCGTTGAAATAAAATTTCATTTCTCAGTGAAAATAAAAAACGGAAACCATAGGCAATGTTGCCAAGCGAATTAAACTTACTAAACGAATCGAAGCTCAGCGAATGAAAAAAAAATACTAAGGGTTGCTCTTCAATCCGCTAATTAGTAATGAGAATAAATCGCGAATATTAGCAAACTCGTTTGCCACGATTTTTTAACCATTCCTTTGAACGATG